>OX637338.1:11727852-12057213 GCA_951799405.1 Agapetus fuscipes
AAAGACTGGAAGGGAAATTTTAACGAGAAAATATTAGAAACGTTCTATGCCATATTATGTATTTCTGTAATCGTAACAAAACATAAATAATTATAAGTCAGACTAACCAAGTATCATTCTAATTATATTTTAAGGGTATCTCTATTCACACAGTGAAAGTCCATTGTATTTCTTTTTATAATTCAATTGGGAAAACAAAGTTTAAATTCAGTTTTTTTTTTTTTCTGCTTAAACGTTTTCACCTTTCAGGAGCATAATTGTTAGAAATATTTTGAAACATGAATTTTCAAAGCAATTTTTATTATCATTTAACTTTACAAAAAAAAAAAACTTAATAGTTGGCATTGCAAAACAATCAGGCATTCATTGAATATACACAATAATTTTACCATGTTTTCGATAAAGCATCAATTACAAACAAGCTGGTGTAAGTGCACGCTGTTTTGCCTTCCAACCTACTTCAGGTACGTTTCTTCTCACCGGAAGATTTGTGAAACAAAACGCGGTGTAATTCACGGAAATTGGTGCTTCCCTTCGTAACGGTAGCTCTTCTAGCATTTGCAAGCAAAGGTTCATCTACACCAGGCAAACAAACACCGCAAAATCATTTTATTTCTTTACGTGTTTACGAAATTGAATCACTCAAAAGTTTGTTTCTTTTTTTTAGACATTTTCTTCATCTTCGTTGCGTTTTTCAATTATGAATCTATTAGTCAAAAAAATGTTTAATAGCCATGTTATCAGATTTTTATGTGCTTACATATTATGGAAAGCACTAAAAAGCTATTTGGTCGTGGTTTTCCTCACCCTATCGATTGCAAAGTATTCAAGGGACTTACGAAATCTCAATCTAACCTTTCAAACTTACCTATAGATGGACAGATTTACATAAGCTGTTCACTTATCTGAATAATCTTTTGAGACAATCATATTTTTTATTGTCTCTCACACAGGACAAGCTTAGAGTCAAGGAGCTGCGAAACAACACACATGTAATAATTGTTGTAGAAATATTCTGGTAGATTCACGAAAACCTTATAAAAACATGAGTAGATCTTGTAGCTATTGAGAGCTTGGATCGAATATTGAATTTGTCTCCAACCTATCCTCATGATTAATAGATTTACAAAATTATGGGGATGACCTCATTCGTGGAATTTCTCAACTCTTTGCAAACAGTTCCATCTGTGGAATTTGGGCGAATGCTCGTTTCGTTTGCTTGCACTGTGAACACAGGGCTTTTCAGGGCAACCCTCTCTTACCTCTGGTGATTCATGGCCTCCTAATACCTGCATGGGGCTGTTGGGGCTGCTGGGAAGGCTGCCCTACCCCAAACACCTCTCATCCCCTAGCCAGATGTAATTGCTTCGCCGTTCTGCGCGCCTCCGAATCTATAATGGATATGCAATACGGAAATCCTGTAGGGTGGCTTTGAATGGCTTTACGTTAAAATTGTATTAAAATCATCATGTGGAAATAATGCGCATGTGAATAAGTTCCTTCACATCATTAAATGGCTGTTAAAATACGTATTGTGTTAGCATGTCAATTTAGATTTATCAAGCAACCAAGAACTTTGTCAAATATGCATGTAATTTTTAAAATTAATTTACCTTTATTTTAAACGTTTTTTAAATAATTAGTGTTTATAATGTTGAAATTAAATAAGTTTTTAAGTAAACGGAGAGATCAACTGTTTTGTTTTTTTTGGAAAATACATAAAAAATAAAAAAAGCAGTACCAAAGTAAGACATAGGTACATTAATTACATTCATAAACATTTTTGTTATCATAAGACACGAAGAGCTAACGGAAAGTTATTAAATATGCAAAGTACTTACAATTCAGTGGTTCAGTACATAGTATTTACGATATAAACAAGCTAAGACTTTTACAATGCTAAGACCAAAATTTTCAATCTTCAAAATAAAATGAAATTTCATTCGGCTTTCGTCTTTCAGGTCATAATAATATCCGTAACAGTGTCAGCGTGTTGTCGGAGGTTCCACGTATTCACTTTACAGAGCTGCCAAATGTAGCAGAAAAACCTCCGCGACACCTGGTTAACCTAATGGCTGTTGTCAGTCAGTCAGCCAGCGCCATCTTGGGCTAATAAAGCCTCGTGACGTCACGCCACCCCATTACCCTGACAGCCCAAACAGGAAATCTATCCCTCCGATCTGCGCGCCAGACATATATTTAATCGAGTGCGTTACTCAACTTGAAAGAGTATTTTTTAAGGATTTTCATGGGATAATAACTAAGTCGGGTTTTGTGCGAATCACCCCTAATGGATTCTCTGCGTACGTGGCTGTGACCATACTGCTAATTCGCTAGTGTTAAAATGCAATAATCGCAGAAAAATACCGGATCACTTTTTGTATAGAAAACATACCTTCATGAAAATAAGATATTGATTTTTTTTTAATGTTGTCTGAATAAATAAAAACAATCGAGTTGATATTTTCACTAGACATACACAAATATTGCTAACATTTTATCCTATGAAGTATATTTCCATGCGTGTAAAAAAATAAACACATTACACATACGTATGAGTAAGAGGTTAAAAGAATTCCAGTAAAAATAACTTATTTTGTTTATACGACTGTCATAACAGCTGTTTCGTTTTAGCATAATAATTTTGCTAAAATTGTAACTAGGCACATTTTTTCATGGCATTTTTCCTTAGACGACAGTAGCGGCTGGTGGTCTTTTGTCATGCACGGCTCTGCACACAAATCTGATGTAATAATAGCATAGTCATAAAATAGGCAGCTTGTAAGTTCAGGTGGCATTGTTTCTTACAGAGCTTTACTGAGCTGCCAGCTGCCTTCAGTGCGCAAACAATATACAGCTTGCATAACATGTCGTAGGCCGTAGCGGCGCCTCACTAGCAGGCTGCTGTTTAATATTTGCTCGTAGATGTAAGACCAGGATGCTTGTTAGTAGGTCGGTGGATGCATTAATAATAACGCATGTTGCGGTTATTAAAAATGCACTTAAGCAGTGAAGAAACCTCAATTAAGGCGTAGACATAAGATCCTGGATTTGAATATAACTTTTCTACAATTATATTAAGCTTCTTGAGACCTTACAACGATAGGTTAATTTATTATTTTTAACATTATGTACAAATTTATATTTTATGATAGATTTATGTCTACACTTTCGGATTTCCGAAGATTCAGTATTGTTGCGTACACTTGTTGAAATGCTATGCACGCCACTGCTGGAACCATAAAAACATGTATAACATACGAAATCACAAAGTTTTATTTGAATCTTTTTGTTTGTCATAAATAAAACAATCGTTAAACATAGATTTAAATACGAGAAGTATTAATATAAAATTCATGATTATTACAATTAATTGATCGTATTCCCAACCACCACCACCGTGCACACATATAGGTAGTTGTAAAATATCAGTTAAATTTTCCAAAGGGCACACGTTGGGGCTTGAAGGGCCCACCAGGGGCGGCTCGGCAGGCTCGTGTTATTAGTGCACATAAATATCACAGGGGGAGGGGTAGGGTGGGGGCGCAGCACCCCGCGCGACGCTTATCCGCATTAAAAGCGCCGTAAACATCGCGAATATGCGTCCCCTCAGGATAATGTTGCCCTAATCGTGGCATTTCCCATTTTTCCACCATTAATAATGTATTCTCCTTTTAATGTCACTCACTCATGGTATTTTCTTTTATTTCCAGATTTCCACGACGGCCGGAGCAGATTAAAAGGTTGGTTTATTTTTAATATTTATGATTTAAAGATACGTTGGATATCTATACAGATTTCTGTTAAAAAAAATACTAGGAAATGTTCTATGAAGTCAATGGAAATTAAATTTTCTTAAATATAAACTACAATGCCGATCACTTTAAATTATAAAAAAATAAATGGTTACTTACTTTCTTAAGTCGATCATAAATAAATACATTTCAAGATGATGTATTTGCTTTTGATTTTATAACACCTTTAGGCCCGGTAGTTTCAACTTTAGCATATGTGACATTAAGCTGATAAAAAACTACCTAAAAAATACATTGACATAAGTGCGTCGTTTTCATTCAGTATAAAGTCGCTATGCTATTGTTGAAAATACGTACCCTGAGAGCTCGTGAGCTTGGTCGTGGTTATAGCTTTAAAAATCGCCAATTCTCAAGAAAGATCCAATCACTGCAGGTCTGGATGGTCTTTTGATGACCGGTCTTTGGTATAGGCTTATGGATTTTTCAACCTAGCAAAGAGCATATCTGACAATAAAAATGATATTTTTTGTGCTCCGCTGGTAATCGAGCCCACGAACTTCTCCGTTGCTTGATCCACAACACAACGGATCGGTCATTAATGTTTTCACTATCATTTAAATAAATTCATGTCATCATCATAACTACTTACTTTCATTAAAATGAACACTCAACAATGATTGATTGACTCATTCAAATGGTCATAATTATGCACTTCGTTTTCATCACATACGAGTACATACTCGCACTTATTCATACGACAGCATTGTCAATGAAGTCATATTTTATCAAAGACACAAAAAATGTCCTTCGTAACCTGCCTTGAACTGTGGCAGTAATCTTTTTTGTTTTTATGTTTTATACGTAGCAGGTACTTAAAAGTTAAGGTCAAATAAGATAATTCATATTTTACGGTGACAAGTAGCTGTCTTAGCACATGTCAATAAATAAATTGACTTTATAGTTTATGTTAGACCTTTATCGCTTTTTCTTTGCATAAAAAATCAATCAATATGGATACCAAATAGGTACCAATACTATTATTTATCGTCATACTTATCATTACAAAATGAAAGAAAATATGCATTTATTTTGTTTTCCTTCTCGTGGTGAATTACTCTTGCTTGACTTGAGATCTGAAAGCAACAATATCGCAGAACATTCATTGTTAGAAAGTAGGACTTCATTAGTCTCTTGAGCATCGTATCGTCATTAGGTGGTGTGTTGCGGTTCTTTGTCCTTGCCAAGCGCTCGACAGCTCTTATTGCAATCCTAAATGATTGCCAATTAAAAAAGAGAATGCTTTCCATAACAATGCAATACAAGAAAAGTAAGTGCCAACAATGTCTTATTCAAATCAGGAGGCTCCAGATGTGACCAACCATTCCTATTGTCCTACTTAATTGTGAATCAATCGGCTTCCAAGAAATGGACTTATAATAAATTGAAAAAAATGCAAAACAAATGTCACACTATTATGGGACAACGACTCAGTGATCAATAACTAAATATTATTTGGCCTTTCCCTAGCAACCCAGCTGTGTGACGTCACAATACTGTCTATGTCAATTCATGTGCTAAGTCCATTGTTTTGGCATAAAATAATTTCGCAACCCTGCTTACTTCTCGAATAATTTTGTTCGTAGCTAGTGCATAGAAATAACATAAATACACAGGGAAATTTGAAAGGAGAACTTTTTTTTATTAATAAGAAATAATAAAACATATATTCTAGAAGTACTTTTTATTCAACTTCACATGTATACTGTATATTTATTTATTTATATTAGGATGATTTATTTGGTGAGCGCTGCTTTTGTGTGTATCACACCTCAGGAGCCCTCTGTTGTCTAGGTAGCATTACAACTTTAAATGGAGTCGCTGCATAAGATAAAAAATATGTTTTTTTATTGGGAGGATGCATTTCAACTAAAATATTTGTAGAAAAGGTACAGATTTGTAGGTAGTTCATGTTTTAAAATTGCTACAATAAGTAATACGTATAACAGGTAACAAATTTGTACGAGAATGTGTGTGCGTCACTTCAGTCACAAGTACATAATAATACAATAATTATCCTTGTACTTGAATATTCCATACTTATTTTGTCCTACCTACATTTTCCGGAATAGTCAAGTCAATGGAAATACCAATAGTATTTACGTAGCTACTGTAAATATATTCTTACTCATATGCAGTCTCATAATGTATGGAGAAGTCGCTATGGCTTTAATAATAAGCATACAGGTATGTATGCATTATTTATAATTTCACACCGGTGACCGGGCATGATTAGGAAAGTGTCTCGTCCACCCGTCGTTGTCTATTTCTGCCGCGGCCGCATCCCCGCGTGCGCGTCCGTGCCCGTCCGTGCCCAGGAATGCGCGCGCCGCGTGCCCGCCGTGCAATTAGTCGTCTAATCGGTGGACATCGAGAGCAATCGAAGGGAATGCAGTCAGCCGTGGCAAAGAGCGCAAACCCCGGTGTCAACGGGGACAATTGCTGATTGATGGCGGCCTCAATGGAATACCAATGCTGATCTGCAGGCATTGTACTTTCTTATTTATTGAAAAAGCTCTTAAATCTTTTTTTTAACAGGTTTATATTGACATGAGTTAAATAATCGAATGCCAATCAAATAATATATTTTTTTACACGTACAACATTTTCATTATAAGTAAACTTGCACTGAAGACGACACATGACCGCAAAAAAAAAACAGTTCAAGTGAATAGGGCATTGATGAGTTTTTTTTTTTGAGAAAATCTGTCAACGATTTTATTATTTCACAATGATATCATTCAATGTCATATGATATTATTGAATTAAATTATTCCAAGTCTAATCTATTTACAAAATTAATCATGCTTAGCTTTAGATATATTTTTAACTCAAAATATTTGCCTACAGGTAATTAATGAGGTCGTAACACTTTTGAATCTGGAACTTTTTTCTCGACGAGCGAACGTCAGCATTGAATGGGACCGCTGTCCGTAGGAATCAATAACAAAATATTTGTATAGGTACCATTCCCTAGCAACCCGGACGGGTTACGACACAAATTTGTCTATGTCAATTTACGTGCGGGCCTCGTTCCTTCTTTAAATATTTTTTTCTTAAAACACAGAAAAGTTTACAATGATGTTTCATGTAAAAAGTTCCGACTAATTTAAAAATCACTGAAAAACTCTTTTAAAGTTTTGTTCTTTGCGGCAACGTAGCCGGATTAGCCCCAAAATTCATAGTCAAAAGCGCGCTACGTACGTAAACCAATCTACCATTGTGGCAACATTGACTGGAGAATCGATAATTCGAAATGTTGCCGCTGGAGGGCAGCGTGCGGCGCGCGCCCACACTGTACATGCCATGACTTTCTACCAGCGTTTGCTTTTATTCATTACGTAAGATTTAATAATTATGATGCGCGGAAATGATCAGTAGAATATGTAGAGAAATGCAAGGAATAAGAATGAAAATTAATTTATTTTGGGGTTAGTACATAAATTCGTACGTACAATATTGACGCAGGGCGAAGCGTGTGCGCGCCGCTCACGCAGTCAGCTGCTGCCTTGCTTGCTATTCCGTGTCGCTTCTTGTCCGCTTTCAATGTTTTCTGTTTTATTTTGTTATTTCTGTGATGCAAGCCCAGTTTGCCGCTAAAAATACCCTCATTGTGTACACTCAAAGCATTCAGTGTGGTGTAATAGTGCTTTTGGACTGAGGGATCTCCTAAACAAGGTATATTTGCATTATTTATATTGGCGGAGTGAACATAACCTCACATTTGTCGAGCGCGGGCGGGCCGCTGCTTGCCGTAAGTCTGGTAAATATTTTCCAATGCGTATTGTATTGTTAAAAAATGGCCAAAATTATTATTGGATTGTATGAATATCGTTTGAAATAAATATCTTTTGAGGTGACGAGTAGGTGTTATGTGCTTCAAAAATATTTATAATACATCTTGATAATGTGCTTTTCCATTCGCCGAATATTTGAAAAAAAATGAATGCCTTGTTTAGGAGAAAATAATGAGATATTATTGTGAAAAATAATTTATTCTTTAACATTTCATTACTGAGGTAGTAACTAAGCATAAAAAAAAGTTCATATGTCTTAATTCATTGCTCGTCTTTCAATAAAACACCGATTTCATGAGACGTATTTTTCATCGTGCAACAATTATAATTTAATCCATTTTTCATGCGATATTTTGGCAAATAAGTAGGTAGGTTATCTTCACTACCTTATCTCTGAAAACAAAAACAAGTGTTAAGCAATAATTTTCAGACAGACCGAGATTTGAAATAAAACAAAAGAAGACAATTTTCGAATAACGTTGTGACACAGAAATTTAAATGAATAATTATTTCATTTTATAAGTACATATCCAAACCATTATTTTTTAACGTTCGTCTATAATTGTCTGGAATGTCTACATTTTTATAACTGAAATTCTTGGTAGATTCTCTTGAGATTCTTCTTAGAATCTATCAATTCGAAAAGGCGTTCAATTCATGTAAATAAATTCAAAACTAATGCCAAAGAAAAAGCTAGGTGGTAGGAACGTTATGTATAAACATGTATGTAGGTACTTACCTGCATTATTTAGCTTTTAGATTTGCAAAGAGGACAATTCTTATCAGTTTGTATGCAGATTGTGGGTAGGTACCTAGTTCAAGCACGGTCAGTACATACTATTCATATTAGCTTTTAACCATAACTAAAAAATATTTTGTGTTAATAAAAGATAACATTGTGTTCGTACATACTCTTCTTATCTTCTTTCTTTTCCCGCCATCTGCTTCTGGCTTTCATACTATGTAAAATTATTTTTAGTGTAAATAATAATTATGCATTTCTACGTAATACTTTAGTGGCATTTCATTTCTTCAAGTAAGGAATGGAATTATTCACAATAAGAAAAAATAAATTGCTAAATGGTTAAGCTGATGTAAAAAGTACATTAAAAAGTATGAAAAATCTGTGCAGCGGAACTTCGAGTCATAATCACAAACAATGCAGTTTATTCACGACGCTTGCATATTTTTTACACAAAACAAAATATGCATACCGCTCCCATCGCGTCAGCCAGCCAGATGGTTTATATTTCTGTACATACATACATAACATCTTTTTATCATTCTTATAATATGTAAGGATTAATGATTTCAATGCTTGCAACATACTCGTAATACTTATATTAATTTAGTAGTATTAATGGCATACGGGTACGTCATGAGCATCTGATAAGCTACGTGACATCTTTATCAGCATCCTGTCAAACACAAGTGCAAGGATAAGTGCTTGGCCAAGCAAAACTAGGTCCTGGGTTCCAATATCACAAGGTCGTAATTGGACTGGTATTGAAGCAAATGGATTTCACCAAACATTGACCACCTTCTCCGATGAACACCATAAACTGGTAAATAAAATAGATATCTAAACTAGAGCGTTAATTCTTTCATATTCAATGGATTCTTATTAAATAAGTACTTACCGCATTTCAAAATATTTCACTGGTGAATTATAAATGTAAGTTTGTTTTTGTTGTTGTTTTTACACGGATTAGATGTAACCTTCATAATTTAGGAAACGGGAAAAGTAAAATAAAATCGTCACCATAATACAAAACAAAACAAAAAACTTAACCCAAAATAAATGATTTAAAGGTAAAAAAACATATTTATTATTTTTTTATAAATTTGAATGACGGTATTATCTAATCGAACAATCGGCTTATGTTCATTTGAGGTTTGGATTTTATTTGTAGGTACACATTCAGCATTTGTAAGCGCTAACTACACGTGCTTGTTTGTGGGCATGCATCTAAGAGCTTTAAATGAATATATCCTTGCAACTTAGATTATAGATTATTATAGTTGAAATATGTTATTAAACCGAGGATTTTCTTATTTAAAAATCTATCCTTAGCATTTCATAAAAAAACTGATTGCATTTTTGAGTGTCATGAAAATGAATATAAATATCATTGATAACAGACACAGGATTCATGTATAATAATTAAATACTTCCAAAAATAGTGCCTGCTTTGTTTTGCATTTAATTATTGCAAATCAACGTTTGAGGTGAGTAGGTGCTCAGCATGATGCACGTGCCGAAATGCTTTTATGTTTGTTTAATATCATAAGCCTGCATTAAATCCGCATTTGATTGCATGTCTTGTCTATGAATTTTAAATAGGCACAGATCAATGGCGGCGGACCCAGACACTGCACGGCGCAGGGATGGGGTGGGAATCGAATTATAGATGCAAGGCAAAGGAGGGAGCGTGTACCCTGCACACTGCACAGTGCACACTGCTAGCCCTCGTGCATTACTGACGAGTGACGAATATCATTAGCGGGTCTGGACACGCTCATAATTGCTCATAATCTAATTATAATCTAATGCAGCAGCTCTCTGGCACTCCGTTCATGTGATATTCATAATGATGATTGCCAATCAGAGGAGACAACTTGGAGGATGAACCGTAATTCGCAACTGACCTTTTAATTGAGCGTAACATTTTGTAGTTCACTTCTTGTGATAGCAATCATGAAAAACTTGTGGTATTTTCATATTTTCAGTAAATTTCCTACGGAGTTATGATATCTGTAATCCCAGCAAAATCTTCAGTATTGTCTCACATGGTCAGGTTTCACTCGAGAAAATAAAACTTTTCTTGTTTTTTCTTTAATTATGTACCCGCGCAAAAGATGCTGACTTCAGGGCTTCGATCAGCAATTTGTGACGTTTTACGATCTTCTCCAACTCACTAATGTTGTTATATTTTATAATTATAAATCGTTTGATTGCTCCTATTCTTTCACCTTTAATTATAATTTTTAAATGAACTCTTTTGAATGAAATTTGTTATGATGTAAGTAAATTCGTATAAAATATTTTTTTGTAAATAAAAATGTGTAGGTATAGATATTATCTAATCGTTAAACTGTGTTTTTGTATCCATTAACCAATTAGCATCACAACGAGTATAATCTTATACTACGTACTCGTATTCTTACATAACATTACACGAACAAAATGATTTTATTCAAATCAATTACTCACCATGTAAGGCACGTCGCTCAGGTGTATGTGTTTTTTGTAGACTACAATAAGTGTGGTAGGTGCGAGTATCTCCGAGGCTGGTGATCATCTCGCGCCCACGCACCTGGCGAGGCGTGATGCTAATTGGCTGATGGTATTCACTCGGCTGGCTCCGTCCACGGTCTCCTCCTCGCACCTGTACCCCGATGATATTATTAATCACGATCCTGCGGGGCTAGTTGCCTTCCATTAAATTTAATTATGAGGCCCCAGGGAAAAATGTATATAATCTAATCAATCAATCTACTCTGGCTCGCAGTGATAAATGGAGAGTGCTCAATAAACAGCCGTTCCAGTTGCCTGACAGTATCTCATCTGATAATGGAAGTGCATTGTTGTTTTGATGAATCTGAGAAGGCTTTTCTTTTTGATTCATGGAATAAACTTATTTCTCTTAGTGCTGTATCTTTTGCAACGGCTAAATTTGATCCAAAATCTAAATCTAAGCTGCAAAGATATGTATCATTTGAGATTCATATTAAATGCATTCCCACAAGCAGACACGCATAATTTCTCGCTCACACATGCCGCATGTGGACCTATAATATAAAAAAAACCCAATCTCAATTGAATATAAGCACTGCAACTCTTGCCGACCTTCCCTGAAACAGGGGTGACATTGGTATGATAATTTTTAATAAATCACTTTTTTGAAGCCTTGAAAGATATGTTTTCGATAATTATCGGATTCACAAATACTAAGGCCGTGTGAAATTGCGCAGAATTTAGTCTAACAAAATAATTGAACTATAACAATGGCTAAACCTTATATTACGTTTGTGAAAGAGAAGCTTCTGCGAGTGAAGACAAGACATGGATTTGCTTTGTTCTGGCTGCGACCCAAATGCTGTCTCACCTAGCCGCTTGCCTTTTGTGGGTCAAGTCATATTGTAATATAAACAGAGGTATCGCGAAGTGCAGCGCTCCCAGAAGTAGGTAAGGTTAGACTACGCAAGTCGACAAAGGTCCTCGGCAGGGACGCGCTTCGTGAAATGCCACACGGAGTGGCGCTGAGGCTACAGAGCCAGCGGCCCACGCGTCTCCTTTGTTTGGGTGCTCGACCCAATTCTACTTTTATTATAAACGTCACGCATCGTGCATCGCTCGGTCAGATTGCCCGTCTGGGATAGAGCGCTGCCAGGTATTGTTTATTGCAGACTTCACACATTCCTAAACGGAACATCACGAAGCTCTCTGAATTAGCGAATTAGCGATTAAATGCTAATTGACATATTTTTCTCGCTTGGTGATACTCTGCACTCAACTGCGACTCATTAACTCGTAGGTTACCAACTACATACAACTCGCGGTATAAAGTTTTTATGGAGATAACTAATAAAACGGTTTTTAAAAGTTAAAAGTGAAAACTTAATGTAATATTCTTGCATGTCCCGGTTTACCTCTTGTTATTAGAAATTATCTTGTTGGGACATCTGAGTTTCCGGGTCGTGAACCAGCATTATTTAAGTAGGTTTAATGCTCAACAGATTTTTAATCAATCCATTGATAGTAAAAGTATCACGCGGCGAGGCGAGTCGCCAGTCTCGTGACGGTTTCTATGAAATTATGATAATATTATCAGCGTGCGATGTGGTAAGCCTCAGCTGGCCGGCTACCGCTTCCACTACCGCTGGCCGACCGACACTCATAAACTTATCGACATTTTGGCCACCGTTACTGTTTAGCAACAGTGTTGACCGAGCACGGACACTCTGCCTTTCTAATTATTTATCTCTGTCCCCGTAATTATTAACTTAACATCACCTACTTGATAAATTTATGGCCACTCACCGTTCGCAACCGTACATCAGTTTCTTGATTCAGGGAGCTGCTCAAGGTAAATAATGTGAGATGAGATACAGGCCTTTGCTACATACCAATCTGCCAGTTTGAAAGCAGTCTGAGCAGTAGTTTTTTTACCAGAAGTAGAACCATAATTTTCACTGTGGGCATCTAGAATGCTACTAATCCCTCTACAAATTTATATGTGGCTTATAGACACGTAACTATTGTTATTTAGGGAATTATTTTTTGACTTTAAAAATCGATGAATTTGACAATTTTGTGCGTCTTCCGGAACGGAATCCTTCCTACAATTACGCATAGAAAATTGTAATTTGGACTTGAATGGATTATTTAATCAAGGAATAAATGGTGTAAACTTAATATTATTAACTTTACAACATAATATCAAATATATCAGCTACTCCACATCTCGCAAAAATAAGACATTAAACTCACCACACCCTCCATTGTCTCAATCATTTTCCTAAGTGTCATTTTTTATTAATCCAAAATATGGTGCAGTGAAAGTAACGTGTTCCATAAGGTCAGCGGCATTAGCATAAATAATGTCAGGGCTGGTGCGTTTTTATTCACGTTTAATTAAAAAAAAAACACACGACAAGAAACTGATGCATGAATGTATCAATTTATTGTATAATTTAATATGATACCCACCTCTCATGCTTTATTTTTTTGGTTGATTGACACAGTTAATACTCGTGTATGATTTTGTACGTGTATATGTGCTAATTTGTTTTGATGGGAGGCGTGCACTAAGTGGATATCATTTAGATAAAAAAAAATATTAAAATTGCTTCTGTAGATTGAATATTGATCTCATTGAAAATTATATTTTTTATGGTTTGTGTATTAACACTGTGAAAATTCATGTTTTTTCGATTGTTATATAAATAAATAACACCTTATTAACTTTAAAACACTGTTTATATTTCACAAAAATATCATAAATATCATTGAAAATATCATTGAAAATTGATCGAAAAGTGCTATACAATCATGCAAAACTTTATAGTCCTTATTTGTAAAACCTGTGAGTACTTGCTTACTCTTGAGAATGTTGTTTTAATGAGAATTGCATTTACAGGGCGTTGCACGGAAATGTCACCGACGATTGTACTTGTACTTAAGTACCTATATTAGAATCGGCGAGTATTAAAATGATATTCTTGCACGGCAAAATGTCAACCCGTTTGGGCAGCCGCCCACCCGATGTATTTGTCGATTTGCGTCATTAAATGGTACCTCGGTAATAACTTCCATCAATTACCATGTTTAATACCAGTTACTACCGGCTTTCGCTGTCCGGGATGTTCCCCGACAGGTGGAGGTTGGCCATGCCTACCCACTGCAGCTATTCATATTCATAATTATTATTGTCTGTATTACTTTTTGTTGGCAGTGATAGTGTACTGGCTGAGCACGTGGGAAGTTATGTACTATTGACTCATACAAATCAATGAACTTAGAGTTAGAACGCCATAATATTTTAATAACAAATTAAGCATATTTTTTTGCGTTTCAATCTGTATTTTGGTAGCAAGGTATAAATTATGACAATAGTAACTACATTTATAAACCGGTGAGGTACGAATGTATAAAACAACGATCGTACTTACTTTTTTTGTATTTGTGAGTCTTTGGTTTCTCATAATTTTTCGATCATTTTATCCATGTGGTCCCAGTATTTTTTTGGCCTATGTAGTAAAGTTGAATAATCATTTTGACATATTCGCAGCTGCTGTGTGTAATTCGTTAATTTTGTCGCGACTTGGTGTTTCTGTGTACGTACTCGTAGTTATGTAGGTAGGTACCTACTCAGGTAGGTAGGTATGCTGTCACCGTCTAAAAATGACATCACCTTTTTGTTTACAATGACTCTAAGCACAATAATTATTAGTGTCTATTAGATGCGATTAGATGCAAGCCAGACAGGCCCGTGGCCATGTTCTGAAGAAGGTCAAACACTTTTTTGTATTTTTATAAAAACCCACAAATTAATTGCCGTATTACATAATAGCACCTCACCGCGCGTCAATAGGAAAACAATTTGGTTTTTGGAGATCTGAAACGGGAAATAATTTCATGGTTAGAAACTGTTGAATTTTAAGGCTTTATTATTGTCTATATTTTAATGTTTCCAGGGAAATCATTATGTTATTTACCAGTTAACTTATTTTACCTTTCCCTTACCCATATTTTCTATTATCTGGTCAAAATCTTATGACGCATTGTAAACAACAGTCAGAAAGGAATACAAAGATTAAACTTGTCTAAGTCAATACTAAAAAATAAAGTCCTTTTTTTAAACCGGGTTTTCATTATAAAGCACTCATCACAATTTCCTCTTCATCTCATCCCATGCAAACTTATTAGCAGGCATTGTACAACGCTACCTTTTACTACACAGATTTCACATTGAATTCTTTCACGTTTTTTTTCCATAAAGCTCGCACCCCTCTCCTTGGTTTTATGGGTCTTTTGTGGGATCGCCCCGCCCTCGAGGTCCTCGCCAGCTAATAAGGCGCGTGGTTTGAATGGGATTGATCACGCGGGATCCCAGGTACCCGCGCCTGATCTGGCCTATAATGTGATTCGCTGGGATCTAGGAACACCTAACATTGGGTGGGTCCCTTCCTCTAGGTATTCATTAAAAACTGGAAAGTCAGGTTCCCTTTTTTGTCTATTTTGGTTTAATACTTTTTTGTGCCACACGTTATTCATTTTGATTCTGTAGTATCGTGACAAATGTGGCTCCAGTGAATCAACATCTAATTTTATTTTATTTGTCTACATTTTGTTTTTGTATTTTACACACTTATCCTTGTAAATTTTACAATGAAATACCTATTAGTATCCAAAAAATAAACATGTTTTTTGTAGGTTAGTGGCAAAAGTATACCAATATTGCCTTTAAACTGCTTTAAGAGTCTTCTTGATCGAAATGGCTCACAAGGCTGATTGGACCTTAGAGTTGTTTGGTTAGTCATGTTGAACGAGATCCTACATTATCTATATTTAGACAGGTCTTGTAATTTATTACATTTTGTTATGATAACTGATGGAATAAAACATTGTAGACGCGTTAAAAACTCTCCCGTTATTATATTTCTCCCTGCCTCCTGTAGTCATGCCTGGCATCTGTGTGTAGGGGCAGGGTAGGCAGGGCAGGGCCCCCTAGTAGTTATGTTCTTGCATAGATGTAGATTGCAGGAAGAGCATGCCCGCGACTAGTATGTCAACAGTCTCCGAGTGCATTCTGATGCGCTTTTGAGGGTCTATTATACAGCTTTCTTTATTTTTCCCTTCTCTGGATGTCTGCGTACTCGTGTGGTTTTTTTTTTTAACGTCGAGTGCTTGTGTTTTTCCCCCTTCAGTTTTATCTCTTTTGAATTTAAAAAAACTTCGTAAAAGGGTTTTTTATGTTTTATCCGCTTCTCTCATTCATTTCAGATAAAATGACGTTTTACATGAATTTTCCCTGTTTTAAATGTCTGCATGCAATGCTAGCGGGAATATTATTTAGGTTGATGTGATTAAAAGACTTTACAAATGTGAGTTTCAGTGATTTAATGTTTTAGAAAGTTAATTTGAATCGATTGAGAAGGTTATTTTGACGGTTTCACTGTGGATAGTAATCACCCGGCGTTTATGTTTTAATCGTGACTTGTTTTATTATAATTACATAAACATACGTATCTAATCTTATCGCACTTTATCAGTTAACGAGAAACCAAGACAATGACTGATGTCAAATGATTGGCTATCGCTATTTTTGCACCGATTTGTACTCAGCTTGTACGTTGTACCCTGAACAGTGTTTTGCATGAAAGTGCATTTTTTGTCGGTGCATTTTTAGCTGGTCGATAAATTTCCGGGATTCGATTCTGTGTCTAATATGCCCCCTTTACCGCGGTGGGGTAATTTAGTGGCTGATAAATCGGGGTTACGGCAAAACCATTTGTTCGCGAGCCGCTATCGGTTTTGAATTGGCGATTTATTGATGGCAGCCATAGAGCAATGGTGGCAGCGCGCATATTCCCGGCACGGCGCGGCGCGGCGTGCCCGCCTCGCAGCGCGCAATGGTCCACACTCCACACGTCAGCGTGCACGGATCAGCAGAAGCAATACTGAATGAGTGTAAACTTAACTCTATACCATGCGCAAATGGGAACCTTCTTTCTTCTTCTTCCTCTTGTTATAGATAATAAAATAAATAATATTAGGATGATTTATTTGGTGAGCGCTGTTTTTGTGTGTATCACACCTCAAGAGCCCTCTGAATGATTTATGATCTGTTTATTGTGGAACTCCCTCCTGTGATGCAGAAGACCAGCTGTTCTTCCATCTTTTAGGAGGGCGACCTGGTAGGCGCTGGGAACCGAAATTTTGGAATTATTTAATCCATTGGATTTGATTTTTTTACCTAATACGCTATAATGGCTTCTTCAAAATCATCTCCTTCATAATGTATGGAGTTATGGAGAGGAAACTGATAAGCACGTGTAAAACATAGATATGGTCCAAAATTAATCATTTTCCATCTCAAAAATATGCATATTCTGAGAATTTCACAGTCAAATTTACCATAATGAAATAGAACTTCCTGTATTTGTGGCAGCTATATTAGGCAAAATCGATAGCAATACTGTCAAGCAAGCGTAGTCTAAACAATTTTGGGAGTTGGTTTGCGATACTGAGGAGTGTTTACATAATTATGCAAGTAACTGCTGTGGAAGTTGGTTGTTCCCCGTGCGGCTGGCGGCCGCTGACCACACCGCTGCGCTGGAGCTCCTGCTGCTAACTGCTGCTATCCAGCGCTTCACGCCTGATTGGGCCGATAACTTCGTGGAATTGGCGCTGAATGACCAGCTCCGTGATAAGCAACCTGAAAATCATGCTATGCAAGTTTATCAATAATCAAACCATCTCAATCTGTCATCATTTGATCCGAAAATTCCCATGGCCTTCCATGGGTCAAGTTAACACTCAAAGTTTCTATTTTCGTTCTGAAAGTATTTAAAAAGTAAAAGGCAGAAGTTGTGAAATTGAGAATGAAGTGCCCCATTAGATGTATTTTGATGAGTCATTTGTGAAAGTGTTTATTCTTCCCGAACAGTTTCGAGTTTTAAGGCGTTACTTTTAGTTGCTCCTCTCGCTCGAGGACTTGATAAATAAATAGTACCTACTCGCGTAATAAAATGTACGTCGTAACTTTGAAGGGCCGCCGAAAGGGAATTACACTTGAAGAATGTGTTTAAAGAAAACAAAGTAACTTTGCGTTAATTTGAAATTTCGTGATAATAAATCTTGAGCTCGTAAATTTATATCAAGAAAAAATGTAACGGTCGCTCCCCGCACTGGAAGTAGTACTTTCATTAAGTTGGCACATTCCCAGCGCGCCCAGATCCAGAGCCCAAAACCATTCTCCAGAAGGCTTTTATTCTAAATGTAAAAATATAGAATTTGGATCAGGGGGGAGGGCAAGTATTCTCGTGGTGTTTATGCGAATACGCATCCACCCACTTACCGAGGGAAAGTATTAACCCACCTACCTACATTACGTCTAGTATAGGTGTTGTTAGCTGTACTATGGTAATGTATTGTGGAATGAAAATTCCTCGCCAACATTCAGCTGCTGAAGCTTTTTCCCTTTTCCCTTATCTTAAGATATTTTGCATTTTTACGGATTCTCCTCAATTTTGCGTTGCTCATCCTTCTCGCAGCAAATTGATTTATTATAATGATTCTGAAAAAGGAATTATTATTTCGCACTTACCCGCCAGTAGATTAGTTATATTCTGAGATTTTTCCTTTCTGAAAGAAAGCGAAGAAATGTTTTTTCTCTTGTATTTCAATTTATTTTTCAAAAATATACCGCAGTCTGAATATATTTTATGAGAATCTATTTGCAAAGGAGTTTCATTGTCGGAAGTTAGTAATTTCCCTTCTTCAATTTTTAATTAAAAGTGTAACTTGAAAAAAACTCAAAATCATTGCTCTAAAATATTTGGGAGAAGCCGGTTATATAAAGACTGAAACTTTTTCACCCTTTTGAGTATCAATGGCACTAAGCGTTTTTAATGAATGAACTTTTCGGCTTAGAATAATGAAGAAACTCATCAGGTGAGCTTAGCCGGTCCTTGGATTAAACCACGATGGCCTGGGAGGCTCCCCCTAGCTAACGTCAGCTGAGAGCGCCTCCACTTCGGCCTACACTGCCCTTCATATCCCGGCTTACTCCAAAGGCCTAATTTTTATGACTTTCAATTATCGCTAAATAAATTTCTTTGTGGAATTTCACAAACCTTTCAAATATCCCAATCAGACATTATTTATTGTTAAGACTAACTTTTTATAACGTGTTATTACTTTTTACTTTAAAGCAGTCCATAGGAATTGTTAAGTTTTAAGTTTATATTGATTCAGATGGTTTTTTATTAATCAAATATCTTCTTACATAAGAGTCCTTCTGTTCGCTCACATGTATTCCGTCGGAAGGAAATTAGAATCCTTCACTTCGGCGTCTTCCACACAATATTTTCCACAAGAAAACATTTTCATTATTTTCTTTCAAATGAAACATATTTTTCTGCGTTCTCATTTTGACTGTAAAATAATGTTGCTTGCTCTGTTGTTTCAGTTATCTGCCGCCCCTTCACCCCCGCTACACCGCCCCCGCTATTTTTTCTGAACAGTAAGTGGATTTTTCTTATTTTTTGCTCTTCCTCTCTCTCTTCTTATCAAGACTAGTATTACTTTTTGACTTAGTTCAACAATATTTATTCTGTAAATGTATTTTTCTTCTTTCTTTACTTCCGCATTAAGGATAATGCCTCCCATGCTGGTATTTAATAATAATATTTTTCTAAAAAGAAAGAAGAGCATATAATAATAATATGGTAGATATTATTACAATTTTTCGTATTGTCATGTATCCAAATAACTTGAAAAGTAAAATATGAATTCTATTAAATCCATTTTCAATTATTCAAACTCGAAACGCTCTTTTTGTTCCTCGTTCATTTTTTCAATAGACTCTTGGTTTACTCGAAACCTCTTATCATGCATTAAAAAGTATCTCCTAAGATTAGTAATCCAACCAAAACATCACTTCACGCGGCACGAGATTAGTGGATAGGTTGACTTTATAAATTGCTATTTCTCGCCTCGTGGGTATCCTTAGTGTCAATTTTGGGCAACATACGTTTGAATTAACTTTACGCTGGGCTTAAACTTGGTGAAACTTGTAGGGGGAAGGGCATTGGGGGGGGGAGGTGGCATTCAGGGATTAGTCCTCCTTGCAGGAAGGAAGGGCCTGGTCGGCGCTGACCAAGAGGTAGCAGCTACTTCCTACTCGGTAGTTATGTAAGCGGTAAGCACTGGCAGACTCGCCGACCGCAAAGCGAAGATTTGGGCCATTGTAACTTGGGCCGGCTGTCCCGCAACACCCCAAACAATATCAAGTGATTTTCAACAAGTTTTGTGTAAATATTTAACTTTAAATAGGCACTACATACCAAACCGAACTCCAACTGGTTGGTACAATTGCTTTGAATTAGTTTAGTAATTAATTTTAGCAAATTAAATTCTTGCGATACGATTCGTGCATGAGAATATGTTAAAGGTTTAAACTGTAGATTTCTACCATATTTTAAAGTGTGTTTACCATAACTGTATATATTCCTATACCTTGATACATAACGTATTTCTCAAAGACATCATTAAGAAATATTTTAATAAGTTATCTTTACAGGTAAATACCACAAATATCTGTGTGCACGCTTTTTAGTAACGTGTGGATATATTTACCCACATTATATGGTCAGAAAGGTTGTGCCCACCTTTAGGTGGCGGGTATGAAAGCACGGTAACATTCCGAGTCGCTACTCCCAGTTAGCTCACATGCACACACCTCTGTTGATAGACGTTTCACATAAAGTTGTTATGATTGCTCATATTGACATTCAAAATTGGCTCTTTCAAATCCTCACGTGCACGCCTGGAATACAAAGTAGGCGCCTTGGAGTGCAGAGCAAACCTGCGGCTAGCAGTCCAGTGCAAGTGCACCGGCCCCTCCCCTCTGCCGCCCACGAGCCCAGCCCCTGTTTGGCTTGTACTGTCCACAGAAAGTAGAAACCTCCCGGCCGTTCCCAGGAAGCCATGCAAATTGCACTATAGCGAGCAGTTGCGGTTTTTTCCATCCATCTAATGTACTGATATTATCGGGTATCGTTCTCTACATCTGCACTTCCTATCCGGAAATTTGTGCCACTCCTTCTGATATAGACATCTACTTACTACTATGCTTTTCTAATATGACATTTAAAAAAATTAAATGAATATGTTAATAAACATATTTTCTAATCAGATATTTTTAGCATTTCTGAAAATCTGGTTTTCTTATATTATCTCAAATATATTTTAATTTGCGCGATCGACGAGGTCTGCAATGTGTTAAAGTGCTAAACTTGGTAGCTTTCAATTCAAATGCCGAAGAGTTCACTGAAATATTTGAAATGAAGATAAAGTATTTTCATTATTCTTTAACGACGTCTGAATGGTCAGCACGCAAAACAGTAAAATCCATTTGTGGAAAGAGCGCTTTGCTTACGAGTCAACGCTACGAATATTGTCTTGACGTAGGCATTTTTGTTGTGGAGTCGTAGAGTGAATTACAGACATTTTCCTCAGTCGGAAGCGTCGCTGTAGTTGTATAGTCCACGGCCTACGCTGCACGCTGTACGCTGTACAGGGCTCAGTGTGTGTGAGCCGCTCGCCTGACGGTCTACGCTCCTTTCACTCACCCCGTCAGCAGTCACCGCGGGCGAGGCCGAGCCAATGAAGAAAGCCTCATTTTCTCGAGTAATTTTATCCGCGGAATTATTTCCTTCTTTTACTGCGAGCGTCTAGGATCGGCGGCGCCAACTGTTTCGGCGTACATATTCAACACGTCCCACTTTAATAATAAAAAAATGTTTGCCATATAACCACATAAAACGAAAATAAAATTCCGAAATAAAATCGTAAAACTCGGCAGTCAACTTTTGCGTTCTCTGGGGCACGAGTAACCTTTTTTTGTGCGTAGATTTTCCGTAATTTCAGACAGCAAAAACACCCTGTTATGTCAGATGTTGAGTAAAAAAGTTAAACAAAGTTAGACGGGCCATGACTTGTGAGTTGTGACTGAAGGTATTTTAAGTTTCTCCTCAACTTATTTAAAGTCATTTTACGTCCGAAACAAACATTACGACATGCTGTTGTTATTATCATCTTGAAATTTGAAAAGATGTACTCTTTGATTGATTTTTAAAATTAATATTGCAGTGTTTGAGCAAGTGTTTGATGATGCATTTAGGTGAGAATTGACATAGAGACGGCACATGTTGAATGCATTTGTATATTTTGTTTTATTTAACCGTATGCGTGCCTAACTACTTAAGTTAAACATCTACAACGTACTCGTAAATATTGATTCCATAAAAAGCAACATGGAGTTTTGTCGAGTGTCACTTAATATCAAAGCTGGCAGTATATTTTCCGGGTAAAGTTAAAAGCTAAGTAACTCGGAGCTCGTTACTTAGCCTTGCCAGAAATTTTGATATACTAGCACAACATGGCCTTGTTAAAATATTATACATGGTGGGCGCCGAGCCAAGACTTTACAAGCTGCAATTACCCTCATATCACTAGTATTGAATTACAAAAACATGGAAATCTCTAATACCCAATCCGACACTAACTTAACCAATCTTTTGTACTTAGTTTCACTTGTAAAAAAACATTTGGCTGTTTCGTAAGTCTTACGAAATACATTATTTATCATTAATGAACACAAATGACGCTGTGAGCATTGTCATTCAGGAAATTGTATAAAATACAATGCAGAAGCCTGTTGTGTACAGTAATTATCTGTCATCACATCAAAGATCTCGCGAACTGAAAAGGTTTTTGAATGGAATGTTGTCGCATAATGCAAAATAATTCTTGTAATAGTGATGGCCTCGTCACATTTTTAAATTTTAATGCTATATTGAAAATGACAGAAATTTCTGTCTTTTTTACAACAATAAGGCCTAGTATTTTCAACGGTAACTTATATGACTTTAAACTGATAAAAAGAAACTACCCACACGTTGTCAAGTGCGTCCTTTTTCATTCAGTATAAAGTCACTATGCTAACGTTGAAAATATCGCGCCTTAGTGAGCGAATCTGCGCAGCTATGGCTAGATCATGGGACCTTCGTAGCCTTATCAAATAAGTCATAAAGTCAAATTAATCGGAGGTAATGGAATAAAAATGAGTGATAATCAGTTGCATAGTTTAAATGCATATCTCATTGTCAAGTTAAAATTTAATCTGTTTCGAAAATAATAAACTGAAAATATCGCACTTTAGTAGTTTTTTTTGGTCACTGCGATTGTTGTCACGGAACTAGCGTTATTTGACCAACTCTACGAATAACTACCTAACAGTTTACCCATACAGTATGTGACGTTACATTGCCCACTGTTAAACATAATTAAAATTTGTTTATTTTGATGGCTGCATAAAAAGTAGTCAAGGACGGCCCAGTCATATAGTCCGGAGGCATCTATTCAAAAACACGGCTATCTTTATGTTACATCTCTTTTATTGTTCGTGTTTTTGTTTAAGCATGCGTATGCCCGTTTCATAATCTGCCTAATTAAAAATTGTAGGTCGAGTTAGAATATCGCGAAACCAGTCAAAAATAGAAAATAGCCGGTGAATCATTCCATAAAATATTTGTGTTATTTATTTTATTTCGCCAAACACAAAAACTTATGAGATGGATTCAACCGAAGTAATGAATTTGAGAAATTTTAACTAAAAATCTATTTTAGGCGTATAAGTATACGTTGCCATGAAAAAGTAGCATTATCTTAGAAAAAGTTTTTTTTAAAAACCCTTGAACATTTTGAGTACGTTGTTTCAATCACGTTTAGGTACTTATCTTTTGTGAGTTAAAGCTGTTAATTATTTCACAGATAATTCTAATCACCATGGACCATTTGATATGTTTTTTGTATAGACCTTTCCATCACACAATCTTCCCGAGTACCATTTGAGTTTCTGGGATAGATGTATCTTTCCTTTTTGTGGCCGCTGAGCTGTGCTAGACCCACACAGCAAATAATTATTAGTTTCCGCTGGCATTGTCTCGCTGACTCCTCGGGAGACACTGACGCCGTCGCGGTCTTCCAAGCGGAACCGCTTCGCCTTGACCCGATTATCCGCTAGCCTGAGGACGACGAATAGCGGACACTATACTCCTTTATTCTGTGACTAAAGCCTTTATTCATATTTTGATTTCCGTTTTTCGATTTACACAACAGTGACGAAAATATTTGTTCTCCACTATTTTTGTTGTCTCGTATCTGAGTTGCAGAAGCCATGGCTACAACGATTGTACATATTTTCTCTACTGCGTAATACCAGTAGAATCTCATATTTTTTGTTCTATTTGATATGTCACAAATGATTTCATGAATATAAATATTTAAAAACATAAATGGTAAAACATTGTTTTAATTCACTTTATTTTATTTGTTTATGCTCGAATATTTTCGCCTAATGAGGCATCTTCAAGAGCAGAATGGTTACAAATATATTTTTATAAAATAATTTTCAAAACAATTTTCAAAACAACTTTTTTTCAAAACAAAAGCAAAATTCATAGACAATTTTTTTTTTAAGTGCAGTGCAGTGAATGCGCAGATTCCCTATGTTTCACCAATATTGCAATAATTTGTTTTTTATTTGTTATTATTTTTTTATTTTTTATTTAACCAACATATTTTATTTTTATTGTATTAAAATTTTTAATTTCATTATACCTAACAATAATGCATTTTTGAATCTTACATTTGTGTTTTAAAAAAAAAAATTGTCTATGAATTTTGCTTTTGTTTTGAAAAAAAGTTGTTTTGAAAATTGTTTTGAAAATTATTTTATAAAAATATATTTGTAACCATTCTGCTCTTGAAGATGCCTCATTAGGCGAAAATATTCGAGCATAAACAAATAAAATAAAGTGATTTAAAACAATGTTTTACCATTTATCTTTTTAAATATTTATAAAAATGGACTTTCACTGTGTTAACAGATCAACACTAAAAAAAAAAAAAAAGATTTCATGAAGGTTTTTCTTTATTGATACACACTTGAATTACATTTTAAAAGGGAGGATGTGGTTTCTTATCTCGGGGGAAAAAGTAAAAATAGAATGCTCGCATACATCGTGGCTTTTAAAAGGGTTATTCAGTATATTTATTTTGTACAGCAAATAATTACTAATATGCAGGTTATATTAATGAGAAAATGAACGTACATTGATCGTTTATTTTGCATTATTGACTCGATTCTCTGGAACAGAATACAGCATGGAATACAGTGGAAGGACTTTGGAATGGACAGTTTGATTGTAGACTTATTGCTTGTCGCCTCGGCACAGTTGACTGTCTTAGTTACACTTAGTTTGAGATTCCTGGACCTCCTGGGTATCGCATTTCCTTACGGTGCGGTCTCGCCTAATGACTTCTCTGCCAGTGACCACTGTCCTCTGTTCAGCTGTAAGCGAGCCACCACAACTTTACGTTTCACAAACAGAAAGCAAGGAAATAGTATCACTTCTTATTTCAACTGAATGCTAAGATGCAGAGTAATATCAGAATTTTGTAATACAATTGTGTGCATTATATTTTTGTCGCTTTAAATTTTAGATTTTGAATAGAGCAATTAATGCATGCAAATAATTTTTTCATCTTTACGATCTCGATAATTTTCTCGATTTATTTTCAACAAAAAACCATCTTAAGTATTTTGTGTACTGATATCTCAACTACCCATTATGTACATGAATATTAGACAATTTTCCAAGTAGCAGACATTTACCTATTCACTTGCAGCAGTGCAATAGCTTCTGTTGGCATATTTCAGTGGATGGTGTTCTCAGGCTTACAGACACGACACAGTTAGTGGGTCAAATAGTTGTCCATTAGTCGTGGAGTGGCGCATTAATATTGAGCGTTGTGTTTGCCTTGCATGTCGCCCGCGCCGCAGGAGCAAGACGCCACGCCGCGCAGTACGTACAACTAAACGATACTCGATATCTGTGGGAGAAAACCTCCAACATGATACCGACATGGCTTATTATAATGCTGTTGCAGAGCTGCAATAAAACACAATCATGCGCACGGTAAACTAAACATGGGAGAAGGAGAATTGCAAAGGAATGAAATATGCTGAAGACAAGACCTGTCAAAGCGATGCATTAAAGTAAATAACGTCTCATGGAAACCATAAGCGATTTGCTTTTTTTTAACATTTAAAAACTTTATTGACACAACTTTTATTGACAGATGAAGTAAAGCCTTGTTTTTTTTTTTAATTTCTAGTTCCCAATTATTGAAAATTAACAATCATCGACACCCGCTGTATCTAGGTGCTCAAGTGCGATACCCGAGCATGAAATTGTCGATTTAGCTTAATAAAATTAAGTTCCGTTACGATTATTTTTCTGAACCGTATTATTTGAAGGTCTACGATTTTTTTTTTATCAAAATAGCTTAAGCAAACGTGTAGTTCTAATAATCCTCATGCCATGATGCAATTGTGACAACATGACTTATTGCATTTTAGTGTTTTAAAATATAACCCCTTTGCATGCTTTATAATTTTTCATATCAGGCCCGGGTCACGTAGAGTTTTCAGCTTATAGGCGCACTACAGCGGTATTAAATTATTTAATACCACTGTTTACGGAAAGTGGAAACACGGCGAAGGTTATATAACACGAACCCTCCTGCTCCGTGATATTAGCATTGTATAAATGAATGTAAATTACTAGATGAAAATTTATTGTTCCTTGTGTGTGTGCATGTTATCTGCTATTTTTTACCTCACATGCCGAGCTCGGGTAAAGTATGCGCCGACATAACATTACGCTGAAAATGCAACCGAAACAATGTCACGACAACATTGCTTTCATTTTTTTAATGCTGTGAAATTTATCGCACAGGTTTAAAATATGGAAATATCACTTTATCTTTTTGCCATCAACATGCTTCCTGTCAAACAAATTATTAAAACTGTCACCGCACGTGTCGTGTATTGTTTTACATACATAAAATCGGAAACAGCTGCTTTCAATTCCAAGTTACTCGTATATACGTACCCCACCTATCAGCTGTATCACGGTGGCATATGATGTTTTTAATACCAATTTTGCGCATTTTCTTTTTCATAATATGATTAGGAGAGATAATTGACAGTAAAATATAAAATCGTTTGACTTTCTTCACCTTTAATAAAATTATGTTGCTGAAAACTGTCAAGATAAAACGCTAACCTATAAGTGATGGATCACACTTTATAAATTATACTTCGATTTGCTCGAAACTCAGCTGCTGACTTCCATACCACCTATATAATCTGGAATCGCAAAAATTAGGGCATCAATCTGTTTATTTAAACCCTTGATATCTCAACCTTTTTTTTTAAGATTTCATTAAATTTCCTACTAATGAGCTGCGAAATGGTAAAGGGTTGTAGACCTATGTTGCTATCGTTGCCTTCAATTAGGGTTTTTGTTTACAAATCCCTGTGTATCGAATACGCAGTCAATAAATCACTGGCAGTTTCCATTTTTGACCGAAACCATAAATAAACACGGATCGATACCATGAAGTGTAAACGCCGTAAGCGACTAATGATTGGCTCAGACCTATGCCAGCACAATATGTTCCCTTATTGACATGGATTATCGACATCTCTTACGCCTACTTTTTGTATTTTTTTCGAACGCCTTAAAATGTACGCGCCTCCGCAGATTAATCTTCTTTACATCGATAATATTTTTTTATACTCGCTTTGTCAATGTTATTCTCATGCAGTGCTTGTAAAAAAATTATCTCTCCTTGGCTCCTCACTGTCTGCTAAAGTTTTAGGCAATCTTCTATTTTGACCGGTTTTTTAAAGTGTGTTAAAAATCAACCTGATTTGTAAAAATCCGTTCTTCATAAGTGAAAAAATAAGAGCTGCAATACCAAGCCGTATCTGAAGAAATCACAAAAAGATTCCTTCATTTACTTATCTCTGTATTTGCTTACACAAAAAATGTAAACACGTCGTCTTTTCATGGCACGTTTTTTCTTTTGTGCCTAAGTAGTCTGTGTAACAAAAATGGCAACTTTTCAAATGTACATTTTTTTACATGATGCAATATGATCATGTTTAACAAAATCAATATAACCTTGCTCTCAATATTATCAGCAAATATAATTAGTATTCTATGATCGCTCGTGCAGTAATAGGAGCTGTTTGTCCCGCCCCTCCTCCTCCCACCCCCTCACTTCCGCCGCCGCACAGAGGAGTACGTCCATACAAAGCACTGGCCATAAGTCTCAGGTACGAATTTCGCTAAAATAAATTATTAGTGAGCTTTTATAATACTTGAATAAGTATTGCGTCATACGGCGGCCATTTTGTAAATATTCCGCCACGCATTTTGCTGCCAAAGTAGTTGAAACTCAGTCGTTGTCGAGTCCGCACGTGTTTGTTCTCAGCGCTTTCGTTATCAGCAAATTTTGATTTGGTTTTTTAAGTTATTTTTTCCCTGTGTTGAAAAGTTATACTCATGGATGTAGAAAAGGAAGGTATGTGTTAAAACAATATAATTATTTTATTGGTTTTAAGTAATTACATCAACGTTTTTTTATAAGTTGTTTAGAGAGCATAATTTTTTTAATTTATTTACTAAAAAAATCCAAACAATCGAGCTTAAGTTTGCCTGTCGCGCCTTGTCGGACATTTTTCTTTTGACTATCATAAAGTTCAAATGTTTCTCATAGTATTTATAAAAAAAAACTTGCAACATGTTTGCGACTTTAAAAAAAGTATATATTTAAAAAATTGTTGTTTTTATCACTCAAAAACAGTTTCGTTAAAAAGTTAATGTTTTTTTTCAGGATCTTTAAGCGGGGTTAAGGAAATGACCAAAAAACAATTATATGAGTTGATGCAAAGCTGCTCAAATAAGAATTTAGAAGAAAAAATTTCATTTATGGAGAAAAAAATATTTGATATAACTGGATGCCCAGATAACAAATTTGATTCATTGAGACGGTTTTTAAGACATTTTAAGTCTGAATTTAGGCATAAATGGATAGCTGCCAACCGAAATAAAAATCGTTTTCTGAAGTCTAATGAAAAGTGGTTTAGTGGCTCCATAAATTTTGAGAATTGGACTAAAATTAAGTCAGGTCGACCAAAAAAATATTTCAAGAATCAAGTGATCGAAGCAAACGACGTAAAACAGAAGCTTTGAGAGAGCAGTCAACTGCTGACGAGTTGACGTACGCAGCTCGTATGAGCCAACGTTCTAAAGGAAACTTTGCTGCCTCGAAAATTATAAAAGATATAACAGTTACGCCAACAAGAGCTTCCAAGTATAGAAAAATGATAGTTCCGGGAGTGCTGGAGGTCACTTCCAGTGAAGAAAGTGTTGAAGACGAATCAGAAGATCAGCGCAATTTAGATGAATCTGATTAACGCACTCTTTATAAACATTTCATTTAATACTCCTTTTTTATTTCGATTAAAGGTTTTTTTAAAGTAATTTTTCTTTTATTTTGTAATATTTAATAAAAAATAATTAAATCTACACATAAAACGGGTTTTATATATATTTCCAGATTAAAAAAACACCTTAAATAATTTTGGCCAGTAAAATGGTCAAAATACTCCTCTGTGCGCCGCCCAGGTGAGTTGCAGGTATCGCGTGCCGGCCTGTCCGTCCAAGTGCAAAGGGCTGATACCAGTTCCCCTAGTACAACACTTCCCGTTTATACTCGACCATAGCGTTTAACCAAAAACTAAAACAGTCACTGCAGGCGCTGTTTTAGTGACCATAAATTTCTTGGTAACCGATGTAGCTGACTTAAAATGGATCAAGTTTCATACTTGGGATACAGCGCCTACATTTTATTTCCGTGCCATCGTGACGAACGGGCTTATTGATTTTCCTTCGCTGTACATTATCCCCAGCTTACGTACTTGTTTACCTACAACCCTATTTATTTGTTTTATATTTTTTTTTACAACGTGAACCGCTATTCAACGTATCCAAGTAAAACAAAAGAGAAATGCCATCGCAATCAGACTTGTAACTAACAAAGCCATGGACTAATGCAAAATATGTTTATTGCCTATGCTAGGGATCCGTTAAAACTTTCTGTCGTACTTACCTACCTTTCTTTACATGAAAGCGTTTTAATAAATTGTAGTATTACGATGATGGTTTTTCTTTAGCAAATTGTATCATTGGTCTGGTTACATGTTGACATTAAAATCTACCATGATTTTCAAAAACACAGTTTAAAATGTTGTATTTGATAGAAAGGAATGAAAATATACACGGGATGTTCCAGAAATGGTAGTAAAAACACGAATACAGTGTTACAATTCTTTCTTGCAAGATGTTATGTATTGATATAAATTTGATGGTGTAAGTACAATGTATTCACCATTTGGCACATTAAAATTGAAAGTTATAGAATGTTATCTCGTTGTCGATCTCTTGTATGCACTAGCACTTAGCATCATAATATCTAAGTGTATGCATACAAAGTCCGCCCACCTCACAGCCATTGTCTGACAAACGCAAAATGTCGAAATGAAGTAAGTTCCATGCGTAGGTTAGTCGCCTTTGGTAACGCTCAACACTCGGCAGGTCATGTTAGGTTAGGTTACGTCAGTCAAGTGTAAATGTATTCTTGTTTTTATGATGGATTCATCTTTTTGGAAAAGCTTCGGGCTTTGCCTGACCCCGATAGTCCCCACGCAGGTTAAATTACTTAAAATCATTCTCAGAAAACGACTATGTTCTCCTTGTTTTAGCTGTAGACTTTACACTTGTATTGGATCATACCGCCTACGTTATTTCTTTTTTAAATCTAAGATAAAGTAAGGCGAGTCGGGACGATAGCTCAGTCGGTAGATCGCTTGCGTTCAAAGCTAGAGGGCTATTGTTCAAAAGCCACCAAAGGCCTTATAAATTCCAAAATCATAGTACCCCTACATCAATCGAAGTGGTTTGCGCAGGGTCGACCCTAATACCTGCGAAAATAAATAGGTTTCACTTGTGAACCCTTCGGTAATAACTTGATAAGAAGATAGCTCTTTGTGCAGTATAGTTGCGTTTGCGTTGCTTTGCGCAAGACAGTCATAAGATTTTGTTTTAAAGATGTTATTTTTAAGTAAAAAATGTAATTTTTATAAATCGGCAACACAGACATTAAAAGTGAACTGTGATTTTGATGTTTAATTTTATTTTGAAGAAATCCTCGATGTGTCGTTACATCTTAATGTAAACTGATGTTGTGAGTTTACAATTAAATAGACAGTATAAAATAACGCGTAATAAATAGATACATATTGTCTACCTTGTGTCTGTTTAAGGGTATTTTTAGAATGCTCAGGCAAGCGCGAATATTTTTTTACGAAATGGCAATGAGCCTAAAAGCTCGTCTATACGGAAAGCAGACTTTTATTGTAATGTTATCCATTAAACTATGGGGATTAGAGTATTGCGTTCAACAAACACACCATATAAGTACCGCAGTTTATTGGAAACAAGAAGGTAAATGGGGTGTTTGCTTCCGAAAATAGGTTGAGGGAGTCCAAGTTTCATCCTTCGTATTAGAAAGGGCCTAGTGGGACTAGTGGGAGTGTTATGTTTACTTGTTCTAATATTTTTTTTATTAATTAATAAATTAAAAATAAAACACAAAGTTTTTCTTCACGAAATGTCTCTGAAAACTTTGTGTTTTGCGAGTTGATTCTTTGAAAACATTGTGTTTTTTTTTAACTTCTAATTTAATATGAATTTACACAATGTCAATACAGAAACCCTTAAGCCTTTATTATTTAATTAAATTTGGTTTTGATGAAGCTCCAAATGATTCGGAAATCCCACAAATGAAGAACGATAATTATATTCAAATAGTACATATATTATATTGCTTTATAAAAGAGTCCATGTGAGAATTTATGTGTTTTTGGTTCTTAAACTTCAAATGGGTTTTATTTTATGGATTTTATTGGTATATTGTTTCATTTATTTACGCTTTTTTACTGTATAGCCTAAAGCGCTATTCTGTAACATTTCTTAAAAGGGATTACTTTTTTACTTTCCTGATTTAATCCGCTTTTTTTAAATCCACGATTTTTCGCATGAATCTATAAACGCAGCTGCCAAATATTAACATATTGTTTCACGAATTATTTGCCTCTTCAATTATTCATTCTATCAATATTTTTTCTCCCTCTTAAACGGGAAATGTTGCCATTTGTTTAAATTGAAGTCTTACCCCAACTCTGGGGAACGGGCACGGCGCTACGCACAAAAGAAAATCGCTGGGAAAAAAACATTGAAAGATCCCGGTTTGTATGTATGAAGGAAGGGCAAGCTCGTGAATTGTTTAGTGGGTGGGTTCGGGAAATTTGTCTCGCGAGACGTCGTGCGAAGATCTAAATAAACTAGTACCGACCCACGTTATAGGCGGAATCCGAGGCCTGTTTTATTTTTTACAAACGTGTTGGTACCTGTAATATTCCGGCTTTTATTATGCACTCGCCTTTTCCTTGCGACGGCTGATGAATCATAGATTACGAAACCTCTCGCTAACACTTTTTCATTTATTAACTGCGCACGCCTGATAAGTGACAAGCCGAGTCGTGTTATCATAAAATGTTTGTGGGTTTGTTTGTTAAATAGTTCACTTGTATTACAGCAAACGAATTGGGTGAAATTCATACATTTTATTTACACTCATAAGACTAGTCTGTACGGATCAACTATATTTCCAAGTAAAATTAAAATATTTTTCTTGTTTAATATCCTCCCATAATTTTTGAAGATCCGATCTGTGTAGATTTTCTTTCTTTTGCTGACATCTGCGCTTTTTAAAGTAATTTTTAAAACTCTCTTTTTATTTAACTATAATTGTGTGTTTTGAGTCATTTAAGGCTTGGATGTTTATTCATCGTGGATATAAAGTAAACTTCCGCCATCAGGAGCTCTGTTTTTTAGTACATTGTGATATTGTATTGTATCGTGAAGTAATTGCGTAGTTAGTTCGGCAGTTGGTCTGGCTCGCCAGTTCCCTAACCCGTAAGGCGTGCATGCTTATTGTTTATTATCATTCTGCAAACATTAGGTGCGGTGCGTTCGGTCACACACTCGCATTTAACAAAATAATTTATGAGTTTAGACTAAAATTAAACCCGTCGTTTGGCGGCTTCCGAGAAATTCCCACAGCGCGTTAGCGAAATGTAGATAATTATGTACTTGCATGTAACCTTGTATGTGCGACTATCTTATTCAAATAAATAAATGACTGCCTGTTAAAAGTGTTATTTTTATGTTTTTATTTTACTTTCAAAATCTTAAAACAACCAAAAAATAACTTTCATTTTTTATTGTATTGAGTTCATGCTTCCGATCTTCAAATGCTTAACCAACACACCCAAATAAGCCACGCAAAACCATGAAGAAGAAAATTTCGCACCTTCCCATTTCTTTCCCTAAAGCTTTAAAAAAAGATATCTCTCACTACTTTCATCGTAAGTAGTACAATTTAAGTTCACTTCAGCGTCCTTGGGCCTGAAACACTCTGAGAAGAGCATTACGTAGTATGCGAGGGTTTCATGTCTGCAGTGTTACAGCTTGTATAAAGTATGAGCGGCGGGCACTAACTCAGCCGTTATAGGCAGATGTGACACTTTGGGCAATAACGTCCTTTTGTTTGACGCCGGCAGGTCTGTTGTGGGAACCGCAGTGTAATTTTCGGGTCATACCCGGCCCGTGTATGTAATTATTTGTCTCTTATCTTCCATCGTGCGTAGCGTATGGTGTAATTGCTTCATCGCTGCTATTTTTATGGGCTTGCTCCTAGCTGGCACACACAATAATTTTGCTTGATGTACGTAATATAAATAAGCATAAATGTATCCTGATTTTTTATTATTATTTGAATGCTCTTTAGACCATTAAAACAACCCTCCAAAAATCACCCATTGACCAACTCGCAACTCGTAATTGCAACTCGCATGGGTTAAAAAAACTCCTGCGAACTGTACCTGTTTATAATTTTTAACGCCTTTAAACATGTGATCGATTCACTGGGAATATTATCAATGGTATTATTAACTGCCAAAATGATACTTTCAGATAAAGAAAAGCCCACTCGCAACCAAACAAAAGTCACTCGCAAGTTGCGAGCTAGCGAGTAGAATTTTGGAGGATTGCCTTAAAACATCGGTGAAAACTCCTGCAAATAATGTAATAAATTACTCAAATACATGGATATCATTGGTACCGTTGTTATGAACATTATTGAGATACCGTTTCTAGTAGGTACTTTATGCAGTGTTGAGTTTTCTCATTTATTTAAATAAAAAACGAATGAGTCATCAAGGAATTAAATCGTAGTTTATCAAGAATTACTCATTCCACTTTCAAACTATAGAAAAGTGATTTATGTTTGAGTATTATTCAAAGCTTCTGAGTCATTATTATATCGCTAAAATGGAGTGTACGTTTTAAACATCCTCTCTGCTTCCTCGAACATCCGTTGTTTATTTAAGTTCCATTTAAAATTTTCACATTAAGCTTTAGGAGAAGCGAGCTTCATTAATTTTCAAATACTATTCACAATACTTCAAAAGGCATCAATTATTTCACTAGCTTGCAAGGCTTCAAAGTTATGTGTATTCATTTTATTCCCGGAATGATCATCGTAGTGATTTACACCATTGCCGTATTTGAATATACAGGAGAGAAACTAAGTTTTTTTTATTTTATCGCGGTGTGCATAAATGCGAGGGCATTTTCGATTTAACTGTGTTTTTTTTCAATTCATCTTTTTTGTTCAGCTGTATGCAAGTCTGAAGGTCATTATTCGAATAAATAAAAATATATTTGTGAGACTCGTCATGAAAGGAGCGTTTCTATTCCTTGGAAATGATATCACATTTATGGCATCCGTTGATTGCATGTGCTGAAAGCAAACAGCTTGTTTAATCAGGGCGCCAGCAAGCAAAAATATTATACAAGTTTATAGTCGTAAAGGTAGGAGATATCTATGTACGTATCACACGGCGAGTCGTAATCTTTCCTATGTGAAAAATGCCGCCTCGCACTGACATTCAAAGTTTCATCGCCGGCAATCAAAAAATATATACGTTACAGATATTTTTAATATTTGTGCCGATTCCAGTAAACGCGCTTGTGTAGTGCATGCCTTTAGTCGCACAGGGAAGGCGCCGCGGCGGCTGCCCCCAGGGAGGGGTGGGGCAGGGGAAGCCGCCCCCGCTTTGACACTTTCAATTAGGATTTGTTCATGTGAGTAGCTACATCTAATTGGTGAAAGACGGTTAGTCTTTGGCGGCACTGCTTTAGATAGATAGTGAGCGAGTACCGAGTACTTGATCGAAATTGCTAGAAATTTCAGCAGCTGTTAAAGTTGGCTGACGTATCGCGAGTGTATTTATAGAGGTGACATAAATAAATTCTATCTCTCACCTTATGAATATTGTGTATTCAAGTTATCATCTTTTTCGTATCTTGTATAACTGTAACCTCTTGACTTTACAGTGCTTAACAACTTAACAACCATTCCCGTCATTCGCATTCTAAAATTGTGAAGAGTTTTAAATAAACAAAGATAATAAAAAGCATGGATTTTAAGTTTATGATCCATCTCACAAAACAAGCATTCTGTTGGTAAACCAAAACCTTTCACGTTCAATGATACAAAATCGTAATTGCAAAAATCCATTTGGCGGCACTTGCAGCCCCGCGCGCGCTATTTTTGTGAGTGACTCGACGCCGCCAATAATTTTCCGGATGATGTGTGTCATGCTTTGAATCCCGGTGTCCTGATGGCCGCAGCCGGAGCAGGAACCTCGCGCAGCCATTGCAGGCGCCATCAATCTACGTGAAGTACGTCCCGTGTCACATGGCTGGCGCAGGCGGCAGACCAGCACGGATACCGATACACATGCCGGTATCCCAAGTGTTTTCAACTCAACCATAACGCTTACAAAAAATGTGTATGAAAAGTAAAACAGCGCATTTAGTGAGCGTTTGAAATTTCCATACAATGTTTTATACTTGTGGTACCTACAGTACGTACATACTCACGCGCTCACACAATGTTATAACACGCTCCACCTTGATCATAATACTATTTATTAGACTGTATGACTTACAGCGCGAATGAAAATGCATTAAATCGCAATCAAACGATGCAAATGTCAAAATGTTTACGTGATATCATCGCGAATGTGAGTTGCTCAATGTCTTCCTTTTTACAGCCCACGCTCTGTCGCGTTGGACGCTGCAGCACCGCAGTCCTACCTGTGCATCATCAATCATCTTCACTCCTTTTCAAGAAATGTAATCACAAATCTTAATAGAATTACATTTTATGTTTATCATAAAATCCACCAAGTTATCACATATTATATTTTTTAGTGTTAATCTGTTTACACAGTGAAAGTCTATTTTTAATTTAAAATCAAATTATTTTTTATTAAACGTTGTTTTATTTTCACAATAATATTTTAAATCTCGAGTACTTTCGACCTTCAATATTCAGGTCATTATCAAAAGTGATGTATAAAAAATTAAAATTATTAAGAACAAACCATAGATCAAAATTATAAAAATTCAAATGAATAGGTAGGTATAGGTACAATAAATATGAACTTAATTTAAATTAAATACAAGTATTTAATATATTATTGTGAAAATAAAACAACGTTTAATAAAAAATAATTTGATTTTAAATAAAATGAATTTTCACTGTGTGAATACACAAACCCTACAAAATCTATTTTTAATTATTTACAAATTCATAAAACATAGCTTTAATTCACTTATTACTTTCTTTTTTTGTGCTTTGAAGATGCCTCATGTGGCGAAAATGTTCTATCACAAAAAAAATAAAAAAATAAGTCAATTAAAACTATGTTTTATGAATTTTTAAATAATTATCACATATTATATTGCATTGGTTAACGTGTCTAGTTAATTTATTCCGTTTAAGATTTTCAATGTATTCAAAACATTGCACTTGCACACAGTGGCGGCTCGTCGATTTTTCATCGAGCAGTGCATTTTTATACTAGCCGTCATTGATTACCCCCTAACCCCCCCCCCCCCCTTCCCCACCCATTTTTTTTCATGCCATCTGGTTATAACCATAATCCTTGCATATTTTATAAACGACACAAACTTTTATAAAATAATATTAATTTGAAATGAACTTACCTAAAATTTACGGATTAAATCCAAAAATATCGATCACTTTGATGTTGAAATCTGGAATTGAATTCACCCTTTTTTTCAGTACTTAACAAACACAATGCGACAAGCCTTTCCTGACCCATCGTATTTCTAAGGAACGAAAGCACTCGGTTAAGTATCGAAAAAGAACGTTCACTTTCCACGGAGGACATTCAATGAGCGCACCTCCTCCATTTTTAATCAAATTTTACAATATTTTAATTAAAATATACCGGAAAAAGGAACGTGTTTCTGAATTGACCGACCAGGAATAACTAATTAAAAACCAAAAAATAAAAATGTAGATGAGAGAACAGTACGTACATTGTTGATGGTTGAACAAGGACATTATTTGAAACAAACAGTTTTGTCGATTTTATTGTAGAGCTTCGTTTATCCGAGTTATTGTGGACCGAGTCAAAACATCTATAAAAAGTCCGGATTTTTTACATAATTTAAAATCAAATCACAAATAAATGTGTTAAATTAACATAAACCAAAGCGTAATATGTAATTAATACATTTGTTTTTTTACAATTAAAAAAATGATTAGAATAACAGTGTTTATTTTTTTATGTTTCAAAATGGAGTTCTACCAATTTTCCGCTGAAACATTTCACAAAAATACAGATGCAAGAACATACATATACATGCATGAACATATGTTAAATAATTCCATAATAAGCAAACTCAGGATTAAAAATAATGACATAACCGTTTGTCATAACTCATAAGTAATTGAGAAGTGTAATTTTTTGCTACAACGTCTCCCCATTTCTTTAAGAGAAATTATTCTGCTGGCATAACATGATTTTTCGGCTTCACAGAAGTTAAAACAGTTTGAAATGCAGTTTAAGTTTTAGAATGCGAAATTTTCTTATTTTTTCTTTTTCTGCACTTAATTCTGTTTTGGCTTACACAGATTCTACATAACACTTTTCGTTACTTTTTAGCTGTAAGCCCGGTTAAGCCGACTAATAAATTATAATTAAACGAACTCAAATAATCTAGGTTTTACTTTACTTTTTGTTATGGTAATTCACTAATATTATGTTTATCTTATAAACCATTGACGCTGGCCGGAACACTTACAGTTTACGATTGTTTTATTTCTTGAAATACGACACTTAACAATTATGGATGTAAAGCAGTGGTTCTTAACTGAAAATATTTGAGTCATTTATAAAAAATAAAAAAGTTAAAAAGAAATTAAGCTATGAGATAATTGAGAATGGACTCGGAACAGAGTTCTATTTTATTTTTCTCGGCAGAATGACAATAAAGGCCCATGTGAAAAGGGTTCTTAACGATCAATAACAAATTTTTGTTTCACTTTCTATGGTAAAAAAGCCCAGCCGGCTGACATTTTTTTGTGCAAGTTTTAAATTTTTACGACTCAGTATTAGCTCGAAAACATTTCTTTGTATAATTTATAATTTAGTGGTTCCAATTAATAATGTGTAAGAAAAAACTTTAAAGAAAAATGAAAAGTTCAAATTAACTCGGCTTACTATTCTTGAACCTTACGATCGCAACAAAGCCCTCAAAATGGTCCTCAATCAAAGAATTTTAAAAAGTGGTTCTTGGTCGAAAAACATACCAAAGAGGTCCCTGTTTAAAAACAGATTTGGGACCATTTGGGCTGACGTAAGCATACTATCGTTTATAATGACGAATATTGAAGTAATTCAGACAAAGGCTTATTCAGATCTGATCATAACAGTTAGTTTCATACAAAAACCAATCCATGTTTCCTTGATGTTATTTTGGATATTTTATTATGTGGAGAGCGAGGAATTTCGGCGATGCACGGGGCTCCGTTTAAAAATGTACAGTGCTCTCAGTATTCACCGTTTGAGCTGTTTTTTAAAGAAATGTATGGGGCTTCATAGAAGCAATACCGGGCATTACCGCGAATGCACGGTGATATAATATCTATATTTGAATACCTACCAACTCGAAGTATTTTCATGTTCGCGGAGCTGTATAATATGTGGAGAGGCGGTTTCCAGGATTTACAGGAACGCGGTAATTAAGGATGGCGGACTCACCTGGCCAGATCCTGGATCCTGGAGCACTCTGCGTGGAGGGGGTTAATTACTTCGATGCTGGTTGATGATTCCGCAGTTTCGATCCTTTGGTATATTTATCTTGTGTTTTATAATTTTAGGCTTAGATTGCACTAATTTACTGATGCGGTCTTGACGACGCTACGTAATTAGACGGTATTTATAACTGATGTACGTTATGTTTTAGCGACCGTATTAGACGGCATGTGAATTTGAACTTGGTTTATAGCGGCCTTATTGGAAGGCGATTGCAGGTGTACTTGGTTTATGGCGGCCGTATTGGACGGCATTTGCAATTGAACTTGGTTAATAGCGGCCGTATTGGACGGCATTTGCAAATGAACTGAAGAGCGAATGCGTTTTGCCAAAATAGGTTTTTGGTTTTATTATTAATTATTATTTTATCACTTTCTTCTTCTGGCCAGACTTGAAGGACAGGGAGAGAGAAGGATAGCGGATTGTTGAGGTGATTAATATTTTATATAGTAATATAAATGTAAATAAATATACATGTACATATGCGTAATTGCTTTACTATTTTATAAGTAAATAATAATTATGAATATTTAATAAAAATAAAGAATAATTATATACATGAATGTGTATGCACATATATAGGTACATATCTACAAGTAACGGCGTTACCATTTTCGCCCGGGCTGAAGGAACCCCTTCAGAAGAAAAGTAAAGATAGCGGGTTAATATATTTATAAACCGGGAATAAGAAATGGCAAAATAATAAATGAGAGACTTAAACGTAGAACATGTTTACCAACATTCAAGTCACTACATTAAGAGTAGATGGAGATTGGAGAAAGAAAATAATACAAATTAAAGAAAACTGTTGTTGTCAAACAAATTAAAAGATAGAGATTTGTATTGAGAACTTTGGCTCCGCGGCCATGACAGGGCGTGATGGCAAAAGAGCCACCGTAGTCAATTTCAGTGAATACACAACTTTTGACTTCATTCAGTCGAAATAAAGGCAAATCTCCCATTAGTGGGATATTAATTTTTGGTTTCAGCTTGAAACATATGTTGCACTTTTGCACACTTTTGCGTACAGTATTTCTAGTGGCTAGGATCCAGTACATCTGCCTGAGTAGAGCTAGAAGTAGGCTGGGACCAGCATGTAAAATTTTAATATGAAAGAAGTCAATCAACAAGTGGACAATCAAATCCCTTGTGGGTAGGATAATGGGATGCTTCTGTGGAAATTCCAATTGAGAATGTCTCAAACGTCCGCCAACTCTGATCAATTTACTAGGCATAATGGGCCTGGAAATTATATCAGCGGGATTTTCTTTTCCTGGAATATGAAACCAATGCTTTGCTGGCGAATTATTGTTTATAGCGGAAATTCTATTGGCCACAAAAGTTTGGAAGCGAAAAGGCTCTGCATGTACCCATGAAAGTGTAACAGTGGAGACTGAGAAAGCACATATTTCATTTATGCGAATTTTCTTGGAAATGTCATCCTTGATTGCAATAATCAAGTTTGACAGAAGTAATGCGGCGCAAAGCTCGAGGCGTGCCAAAGTTACCTTTTTTGTGGGTGCGACTCTTGATTTTGAGCAGAGCAATATGACTGTGCCAGTTTCCTGATCATTCTGACTCACACGAAGGAAGACAACAGCGCCGTAGCATGACTCACTTGAGTCTGCAAAACCGATTATCGAAACATTGTTTGACGTATCAAATATGCCTATGTGTCGCGGGATCCTTATGTCTTCAAGCAAGTGGAGCTCCTTTTGGAATTGAATCCATTGTTTATTGATGTATGCGGGGACTGCTTCATCCCAATCTAGATTTTGTTTCCAACATTCTTGGACGAGCAACTTCAACAAAGTAGTAACAGGACTCAATAGGGAAAGTGGATCGAAAAATCGAGCGACTGTTGAAAGAATAACTCTCTTAGAACAAATTGAATTACTTGCGTTGATTTTGAAAAAGAAAACATCGTCTTTTGGTTTCCATCGAAGACCTATAATTTTCGTGTCAGAATCATCATCAAAATTTACCGTACTGGAAATGCGATGATCAGCAGGGATCCGATCCATGAATTCAGTGTCATTTGAAATCCACTTTACTAAACGGAAACCACCGGCTTGCAACAGCTGATTGAGCTGGTTGCGAAGCGCATCTGCTTGATTGAGAGATACTTCTGAGGAAACAAAGTCGTCCATGATAAAGCACTCCTGAGCGGCAGCGGCGGCAGCAGGCCAACGCTGACACTCATCGGCAGCGAGTTGTCTTATCACGCGCATTGCGAGGTAAGGTGACGACGATACCCCAAAAGTTACACAATTGAACTTGTATGTAGTGATTGGGTCTTTTTTGTCAAATCTGTATAGAATTCGCTGGAAACCTTTATGGGTCTCGCATAATTTTATTTGAAAGAACATCTTCTCAATGTCTGCGGTCATTGCTTTTGCAAATAGCTTTAGGTTCACTAAAAGATTGAAAATGTTGCTTTGCAAATTCGGTCCGGTAAATAATATATCATTAAGTGATATTTTTGAGGAAGTTTTGGAACTAGTATTCAAAACAATCCTCGTTTGTGAGGTTGTTTTTTCCGGGCGGTAGACTGCTCGGTGCGGTATGTAATAACATAAACTGGAATTCGGTTTTTGGACAGGATTAAGGAAGCCCTGGTCTATATATTCCTGAATTTGGTTGTTGTAATCTTTGCGTAGAGTAGGATTATTATCTAATTTTCTTTCTAAGCTTAGAAAATTTAATTTGGCCTTTATATCTGATCGACCAAGTTCGGTCGGGGCGTACTTAAATGGTAGAGTAACCACATATCGCCCAGTGGGATCCCGTGTGTGAGTGTTCAACAAAATTTGTTCACACGCTGCATCATCTAGTCTGAGGTGTTGCTTGGTAGGAACAGACTCGAGTTCCCAAAATTCCTTGACAGGGCTTTTCAGATGAGGCAAGCCTGTAAAGAAAACTTGGGAAGAATTCTCTTCTTGTGGAAACGACGGCAAGGCAAGGCAATCAGCTCTGCCTATGGCCACATACCCAAGGGTGGTTTCCACCCCAATCACCGCTGACGTAGGTGACAGAACTTTACGACTACCCCAAATGAGTGCAAATAGTTCTCCACCGATGATACAGTCAATATTAGCGGGCTGATCGAACAATTCGTCAGCCAAAGGTAAATTTCTGAGATGACATAAATCTGACGCGCTCACACTCACGCCGGGCATTTTGTCAGAAATGACATCTATGACACGGGCGTTCACCATGTACTTGGAGCGATGATCAATGCGCGAATGAATTGTGAATCTGGCGTGACCCAAAATGGGTTTTTCCATATCACCAATGCCTTTCACGTTTGAAGCGGCATAAACTACATTTAAGTTTAGGCGTTCACAACATTTTTTTGTGATGAAGTGGCTCATGGAAGCACTATCCAATAGAACCCTTACTGGGAAGCGATTACCAGCGTCATTATGTACATAAACTATGACGCTAGGTAATAGAATAACTGAATTTGAATCTTCATTAGAATGAGAAGATGACGTCAATGTAATTTGACTGTGAGCGGACTGATTGTCTGTGATATTTTTATTTGATTTTTGCGATGCGAGCTCTGCTGAAGGCAGAGGAGTTTTTGAAATGGCGGTGGACTGTGACATGACCGGCACAGCCATATTTTGAGCAGCGGGTTTTGTGATATCCCTATGTAATAGTGTATGATGGGAACATTTACACTTGGAACAACGATTTGATGACTTACACAACCTGAGGTTATGAAAACCTAAACAATTAACGCAAAGATTGTTGTTTTTTACAAAATTAAATCTCTGAAATGTATTTAATTGAAGAAATGAATCACATTTGAAAAGTTGATGTTCATTATTACTTTTGCAAAAAATGCATTTTATAATATTGCCTGAGCTGTTGCTATTCACAATGAAACTTTGTACTTGCGATCTTTTCTGAATAGCAGAAGACTTATTATTATTGCTTTGCGTTTTTGTTGTCGGATTGGAGCCATGGTTGCGAAGCAAGTAAATCTTGCTTTGTCCTTTTATAAATTTTAGTAAAGAATCGAATGAAGGAATTTTTTCATTTCGATGCTCCTGTTCAAATTGAGTGACTGTTTCCTTGTCTAGCTTGGAGACAGCCAGCTGCAGAAATATGAAATCCGACAAATCCTCGATTCCCAACAGCTTAATTGCCGACTGAGCAGCACAAAACCGTTCAAGAAATGTATCGAAAGAATTCGCCGAAGGCGTGACTATTGGACGGAAATGAAGCATCTGATCCAAGTAGTTGGATGCCAGAGTGCGCTTGTCCTGATATCTTTCTACAAGAGCATTCCACAAAATGTTGTAATTTGCGGCAACGGGTGGGATGCCAGCACATACTGTTAAAGCCTTCCCTGATAATTTCCCCATCAAATATTGGATTCTCTCAGCGTCAGTGAGCCCCTGGTTTTCATGTACAATTGTACTAAAGTTTTCGTAGAACATGGCCCAATTGTTGGGGTTGCCATCGAATGACATAAGTTCTAATGGAGGCAATTTGTTGTTTACAACTACCTTGCTAACTTTGGGAATTTTATTTTCTTCGTTTCTTATGAGGCAGTACAGCTCATCAAAAGAAATAATTTTTGAAAAGTCCGGGACACTTTTCGGATCAAGGGTCAAAACAACGAGATTTAAGTCCTCTGTCACTTGGAAGAATTCCTTCCGCAACCCGTCCAGAGATTGAGTTCTGACCAAAAACATGTACATAGCGTCTCGGTCTTTCAATCTGCGGGACAGATCATATGTTCCCTGAATGATTGTAAACATACTCTGTTGTTTTGCTCGCAAAACCGATTCGCGAGCTTGGAGTTCTGCTTGAGTGGCCATATTTGAATGTTATTTATTTTTAATAGAAAAAGAAGAAAAATAGTAAGAGTTTTTAAAAGTAGTTAGGTATAATCAATTCAATTGATCGAATGCAAAATTTGATATTAATTGCGCGCTTGTAAACAAATTGAATACCTAGGCACATTAGAAGGATAATAATAATAGCAAGTATTTAAATATTTGATATTATTATTGCGGCACAAAAATACTCAAGCGTTCAAATGACTATATAATTATATAGACTGGTAATATAATATATATACATGGTAGATAATATTATACATTTATTATGCGGGTATGAAATGTATTGTTACAAGATGAAATGATATTATGAATAGATAAATATGTAGGAATTCTTTGGATCAAATTTTGGATAATGAGGTTAGAAGGACCATAAATGGAGAGGCGGTTTCCAGGATTTACAGGAACGCGGTAATTAAGGATGGCGGACTCACCTGGCCAGATCCTGGATCCTGGAGCACTCTGCGTGGAGGGGGTTAATTACTTCGATGCTGGTTGATGATTCCGCAGTTTCGATCCTTTGGTATATTTATCTTGTGTTTTATAATTTTAGGCTTAGATTGCACTAATTTACTGATGCGGTCTTGACGACGCTACGTAATTAGACGGTATTTATAACTGATGTACGTTATGTTTTAGCGACCGTATTAGACGGCATGTGAATTTGAACTTGGTTTATAGCGGCCTTATTGGAAGGCGATTGCAGGTGTACTTGGTTTATGGCGGCCGTATTGGACGGCATTTGCAATTGAACTTGGTTAATAGCGGCCGTATTGGACGGCATTTGCAAATGAACTGAAGAGCGAATGCGTTTTGCCAAAATAGGTTTTTGGTTTTATTATTAATTATTATTTTATCACTTTCTTCTTCTGGCCAGACTTGAAGGACAGGGAGAGAGAAGGATAGCGGATTGTTGAGGTGATTAATATTTTATATAGTAATATAAATGTAAATAAATATACATGTACATATGCGTAATTGCTTTACTATTTTATAAGTAAATAATAATTATGAATATTTAATAAAAATAAAGAATAATTATATACATGAATGTGTATGCACATATATAGGTACATATCTACAAGTAACGGCGTTACCAATATGTAAAATCATTACATACATGACACACACGGTATTTTATGTGGAACAAATATGTAAGTATTGGATCGTGGCATTATTACTGGGGGTGCAATGCACCGATGCACCTTACCTGGAGCCGCCACTGCTTGCACATTTGTCTAATATTACACCCAGTTTGTTTTTACATTTTGAAAGCTTAATCACATCTCTATTTTATCTCAGCTTACCTTGACTTATAGGTTGGTATGAGGCTGACCACCCATACTGTAAAAAATGATTCACTTTGCCAATGTCACCCCTGTTTCAGGGAATGTCGGCAAGAGTTGCAGGGCTTATGTTCATTTGAGGTTTGGATTTTATTTGTAAGTACACAATCAGCATTTGTAAGCGCGAACTACACGTGTTTGTTTGTGGGCATACATCTGAGAGCTTTGAATGAATATATCCTTGCAACTTAGATTATAGATTATAGATTACCTCGTGTTTCACACCCGTGTTTCCTTAGTTATTGTCCACAAAACCACGTAACCATTACTGTCGTGCGCGTAAGATGCTAATACTGTGTGAAGTATGGTAATTGTGAATGCATAATGATTGTCTGGCTTGTAATCTGTTGCGAAATCTGCACTTGCTGTTCCATGATGAACGCTTACAAATCACGCTGATGCAGGATTATTGACCCGCTCTGCCGTATTGGCATTATCAAAGTGAAATCGAAAATACATAAGTATCGTGCATTAATCTCGCAGCACCATTATCATTAATATATAATTTCCGCGCGACAGATGGGAAGACTCCGCCAATACTTTCGCTTCGTTGTAACTTGTCACGACGCAAGTATTACACACAACTATAACATTTTGTAACCTGTCACGCTTTGCACAGCGTAGCGGATTAAAATTTAGGCTAAGATGGCGATATCACACAACAACATATAGGGGACGATAGGTATCGGATTCTGAATTTATTGCACATGGCGGTGGAAAGCACGGTTTAGAAGGGTGTGATTGTGTGACAAGAAAGCAGAAATGCATCCTCTAATGATGATGATTTCTTTATCAGCGCCGTTTCGTAACTCAATGTCACTCCAAGGGCGCTTAGTAGTTTCTATGTGATTGTATCATGATTACAAATCATCATAGATCATTTGGATTTTTTTATTTTTTTTTAAGAAATCCTGTGCAGGAGACTCCCTAGATTCTAAAGACTCTAGGGGTCTATGACACTTGTTGTAGTGCCGCAGAGGTGTACGAGCTTGTTCGTCGCTACAAAGCGCCAATACTCAAGCAAGACCCAGTTGCTGTAAGGCTGGATGGACCTTTGGTGACCGGTCATTGGTAAAGGTTTATGAATTTTTCAACCCAGCGAAGAGCACATTCGAAATATTAATGGTATATTTTTGTGCTCCGCCGGGATCCGAATCCACAACCTTCCATTTACGAGTCCGAAGTGTTGCCACTACGGACTACGGACCAGTCCAACATGGATTGGATGGATTGATTGAATTGGATGGATTGAATTTTGTAAAGTATCATTTATTTCGTATAGTATCATTATCAAAATAGCTTATTGAATATGTAAATTCAGCACCCATAATCTAAATTTTATGTCAATTCATATAAATCGTACATACGTGCGTGAATTAAAATCGAATGTGTTAAATATGATTTAGGTGATTTGGCGAATATATTTTTAGTTTATGAGATGTAGGTGGGTGCACAGCACTTTTTCGCTGATTCTCACACTCAATTGCTTGTATAGTTCACCGTGTTTTGGTATTTTTTCAAGTAACAACATGATATCCATCATTCGGCGCTTATTCTTATGAGAACTGAACGTTTTCCCGTGAGATTTTTCCGTCGTCGATGGCCAGCTCGCTTACTGCCCTGCATGCTGTAGACTATTTAAAACAATACGTAACTACTAGTTGCGATTTGTGTCACTTATTCTGGACCCGTAGCGTGATGAATATTTTTTGTTTCAACACCACTTATGAAGCATCGCCTCCCTGTAATTATCACATCAACATATCGCAACGATAGACCATTTACATTTTATCTAATTATTTTCTTTCGTGTTTGAATTCATGTCTAATTTTGAACGAAAACATACGAAACTGGACGGTTTAATTATATACGCACCACAACAAATTGGGTTACTTGTATTTTCCATCGAATACAAACCACTTCTGACTCATAACGCTATTTTTGTTTTGAAGTTTGAAGACTCATAATATTCCAGTACTGAATCATCGTTTAATTTAATGGAAGGACTATTTTTGTGTTGAAAATTCTTCCATAGTAAAATAATGACAAGCTAGTGCAAATTTTAGCATGATGATAAATTGTCACACCATAAATGACCATTTCAAATAATTTTCTTCCTAAATCTTGCCTTTTGTCAATTTAGGGTATGAGCTTTCTCTCCATATTTTAGTGGTCAATAGCCATCTGGAGGTTATTTCATTTTGAACTTGCACATTCTCGTTGAGTCCGTTCACCTAATATTATGTTCTCGTCTTCTGACTTTTAGAATCAGCATGTCTGTAGTTTTTTCATGCTAATATTTGAGACTTTATTTGGATGTCGTGGTTGTCATTCTAGTGTTTACCACCTTGGGCAACATTAGAAGAGACTTCACTAAATTACAACAGGAGACACACGATACCAATTCTAACAATGATAGAAATTTAAAATATAAATTAAACAATATGAATTTTCACAGTATTAATACACAAACAATACAAAATATAATGATAGAAATTGTTGTTTATTTCTTGAACTAACTTACTCTGGTTTTATGTTCCTATCTGAACAACAGTTTCATAGTTTAATTCAACATAACAGAGTGCTTTGATAAGAGCTCTATAAAAGAACCAAATTCGTATTAAACATGTGAGACGTTCGTTCATTCAGCAAACAAATTAGCTAAAAGCTAAAAGCATATTTGATGCCATTTTCTGTTTTTGATAATAATGGATGAAGATTCCAGATCAATACGTATGTGATTTTTGTTTGTGAACAGTGAAGGTTTGTCTAGGTGAGCGCAGGCACTAGCCATCAGCGATGCTAATTATCAATAAATAATACGGCGCGCTCACGGGAGAGTTATGGGCCATTGTCGCGCTCTGTGAAGCGCCGTCCATCGTCCTGATGCATGTGGGGCGAGGGGAGGGGAGGCAGACGCAGACACTCACGGGGGGGGGGGGGAGGCGACCTGAAATATTAATTGATACGAACTATTGCTAAACGTTCGATATCCTCAGGAATATGTCTCGAACAATGTATCTAGCTATTAACATGTGAATAGAAGTTACAGATGAAGCATAAAATAATTTGTAACGAAATTTTTCTGTAAGTGACGAAACCGCTTCTCCCTTGAAATGCTGAACAATTGTATTTTTTTTCCAAACATGTTTTTTGCAAGCCACAAGCTGAAATGTTGATCAGTTTTATTTTGCTGTGTATCTAGATCTCAATAAATAATCCCTTTATAAGACAAGTACCATATTGTGATTTTTTTATACAGGCACACTATTCTTTACTTTCAGATATTTTCCATACTTGAACTCACATTCAATATTCATAATTTTCATCCCTGCAAGCGTATTGACATCTTCTATTATTGTGGGTGGTCTGCCACATTCTCATACCTCCCCCCTCTCTCCCTCCAGTGACGTCACCCTTCCCCCTAGCCTTGTGCTGTAGCAGCCTTCGACTGCTTCACTTTTGAACTTTGCTTAGCCACAAGATGTTATTCTTTTATTTTCAATCATTGACGGGCGCTTTGATTTATTGTGATTATCAGTGAGCCAACTTACAATGTTGCATTTAAAATTTATTGCACCCGTAGTAATCGTATGAATACTTTTTCTACAGAAGAACTTCTTTTTTTTAAACGATTTTCAGCTTGATGAGTTAGCGACGCGACGGTTATGGGTTGGAAAATTTTATAATTTTGCATTCATTTATCGCTTCGCGTGGAGAAGCTACATATATCGCGATTATCATTTCACTTTTACAAATGCATATCCCGACTATCTCTAGTAGAAAAGTGACTTAATTACCGTCATATTAAACTTAACAGACTAGTTAGCAGAAGCGAAATGATCATATTCTTCATCGCAAAACCTGTTTGGAGTCGATAATTATAAATTGCTTGTATCGGGCTTTATAATGAAACCGATACCCTTCATTTAGATATCTATCGATGAGCAAATGTATCAATATCGCGTCAGGCTAGTTCTGAAGAGACCGCTCTTAAAGCCGAGAGATGACCTGTGCGAAATCTGAGCGTGATCCCGGACCGCAGCTGCATTCGGCACAATACAGGTTTGTGGTCAAACACGAAGCTTATTCCGTTTCATTACCCAGGTAGGCGAAGCTTTGTGTCCTGCCTTCCAATAATTATCAACCTAGTGTCATCTTCATCATTATCCATGGGCAACTAATGTCCATGTCTACTGGTTTCCATGTTATTTATCCGATAATAGGAGGCGCCATCCTCTAGTTGCTTCAGGTCTTGGAAGGATAAAGCTCGGAAGCATCCTAGCTCTTTCTTGAAATATATTTCAATCGAGAATGTTTCCTTCATTTTCATGAAAACACAAATGATTGTTTTTTAATGTTCGTGCATTAAAGTCATATTGACACGTTAGAGCATTTTATTTTTTCGATTATCCAAACGTTTTACAAGGTATATTTAGTAAAGATTGCCTGTCTCAACTCCTTCGTAAAATTTACAGACGATATGTGTTCAATAAAGCCTCAATCATCTATAAAATAATAATCATTATGGCTTGTCCGACCTATAGACCTATCGATTATATTATTATCCTGCTGAGGGCCTTTGGCTCTCCGCCCCCGCTCTCCTGTCCTCCAAGTATAAAACATACTTTAAAAGTCATCCATAGCGTTAACAATAAGTGCCTGTAAACTAAAGCAGCGCCTCAAATGAGAGTTGTTGCTTACATACATTTTTGTGGTAAACGCTATGGGTTGAATTAAAACGATGTGTTTCATACTTGTCGGACTGGCCCTTATGCAGTTCTGCAATAAGAGCCAGGGCTTGTTGCCATGCAGCCGGCGCGGCCCAGGGACAAACAGGTTTACCAGCAAAGGAAAAACTGGCCAAATTCAAACTGAGCCTTCGCTAGCGGACCGTCCCAGACAGAACTTATTACATTTCGACCGGCGCAGTTATTACATCACGAATCCACCTTTCTTTTCATAGTAATAAAAGATGTTAAGTGTTATCAAAACTGAAAGCGAATGTGCTAGAGGTTCTTGCCATTTATTGCACTAGGCAATACTTTCACTATTCATATTGATGACGAATAATAAACTATTTTCAAAGTATTGGTGTTTTATGGATGGTGTGGAGAATATATATTTACGGTGGTATTTTTCAACAAACCTGTTTAACTTATATTTGCAACTTATTACGTATTTATGAGTTTAAACTATTTTATATTTACTTATTAAATATTTACATACCGTCTTTTGAAACGTCTATCTAATAATTATTTATTAAAAAAAAAATTATGTGCTTATATTCGGGCTTATAATTGTTCTTATCCTAGAAAAACTTTTATTGAAAAATCTCTCTTTCACAAACTAAAGTACTTCTCATTGGACATTTTAAATAATATACAAACCTATACAATTTTGAATTCGAAGATCTCTATAAAACGAACTGTGTTATTTTATTACATTTATAAGTATGCAGCTCAGTATCATTGGTAACCAAAGAATCACGTGTAGGTATTCATTAAATTGCAAAGCGAAACTAATTCTCGGCTATTATCTGTAATCGAGCGGGTTCACATATCAAGTTATTACCATTGTAAGTTTGCGTTAGGTAAACCTTCTTGTATCACATTATCTGAAAGTTATTAATTGAACATCTGAAGAACTTGCGGAACTGCTGGCTGCTCCAACTTCTCATACGTTCGTAGTTACGTAGGTACGTAGCAGCGCTCGCACAAAAGCTCCAGCGCGCATTGCAACAATTATTATTATTGCCAACTTTCGCCCTTCCTGTCCTGTCTAACTTTCTTATTACATTAGATTGTTTTTTGATGATGGCATTAACTTTACATGTCTTCTGTAATTAAACAATTTATTCCCGTGTTTCATCAAAAGATAATTAATAGGAAACCGCTGGCAAGTAAAAGTATCAGATGAGAATCATGTAAGATTTCATTTTATCCACTGAACGTTTAGAATTTATTTGATTTCTACACACCAATGTGTTTATTGTTAACGCTATAAAAATACAAAAAAGTAAATTATCTAAAAGTGAAAGTGCGATGACTCACGTTGTCTGCTTTATTCCGCGTGTTGCATTATTCACATAAATCAGCGATTTATTAGCAATCTAAGATTGCCAGATGACAAAACAACGAGGGACATAATCCCTCTCAGCTGATGGAAGATGGCGAAAATAGAAAAGTATTAGTGGCAGTAGACACAGATAAAACATCACTTAGGTTTTTTTCTTAGTGATGTTGTGTGTATGTACAATGTATAGCGTTCGCATCGAAAGTGCAGACCGATAAATCAAGCATGTCTAGCCCGCGGCCGATGTTCCAGCGGTTCTTACGTACGGCCCCATGTTCCAGCCCGAGAGGGACACCTGTACCCCAAGTTTAAAACATTACGTTGTAACTCAAACATAGCGTTATCCCAATAACATATATAAACTGAAACGCTCACTTGAAGCTCTGTTTTACTTTCCGTGCATTTTTTGGTTAAACGTTATGTTTGAACTTACACATGCAATTTTATACTTGAGGTACTGTACCCCGCTCCTGAAAGGGACGCGGGACGGGGCAGGGCCGCCTACATGCCGTAATTAGTATGAGACAAGATTTTTTTCTGCAATAATTATGGCTTAAAAAAGAATTATTGAAGAGATTTAAATAAATGTTGATTACGTGGGAGGATGCACAGTAGCATTGTAATTTATATTGCTCACTTTTAAACATGATTTCCTTTTTATTTTAAAACACGGTTTAAGATCTACCGAACTGGATGCCTCATTTTATTTTTCATGCATATATACAATACTATTTCCTTCGTGTTATTTGTAAATAATTATGCCATTACTAATTTACTGTGAATTTATCATCTGAATATGTTGATATTCCTTGTGTGAAAGATTGTTTTTAGTAATCTAGCTCACAATTTTACAGGCATCTCTTGTCTCCTTTTGCTATGCAGATATTCATATCTAAACATACGAATCCTTTTACAAGCATCCAAACTTGAGCCATAGTTTTGTTCTTTCTGTGTATTTTCTCTGCACGTGATACTGAATAGGATTTTCTTGCACATGGATAATATCTACCCAGGTGGATGGTTTCGTTTCGATTCTTTATTCGTGTTTTCTTTCTCACGTGACGTGAGCTGAGTCTGCTTCGTTGCTCCGTGGGTTATTATTGAACTAAAGCAGAGGTCACCAAAAATTTTGCCCCGTAGACGATACACTTGTCGATCGTTAACTTTTCAAGGTTAAAATCCTCACTTGCACAAAGCAACTAGTAACTTATATCACCGTACATTTTCTTCAGTAATTAAAGGACAAATGAGTTAATATGATTGCTAAGATGAGAGGGAAGCCGTTTGTAAATATTGTTTTTAGAGGTGTAATGCACTCTCATATTTTTAATTAAGATTAAAGTCTACTGTGAGGATCAATATAGACCGCTTTAAGGGCAACTGAACTCTTTTAAGATGCTGTACAGTTCCAATGATTTTCTTGCTATTTTACCTTCAAATTTATGCATTTTTAAGAAAACCGTTCCATTTTTTTTTTTTGTTTCTTATTGTGGATTGCATTTTTTTAATGAAAATTTAAAAAATCTGATATTTATTCACCGTCCATTAACAGAGTTTTGTATTGAGCAGGAACGTAAATCGATTGCTTTCTCGGTAGAGTCTGTAATCACACGTTATTGACTCGAATCCTCCGCTGTCCGTGAACAAGACCAAGTTTTCCTTTCAGCCACGAACAAAGGCTGCGGCCTGGCGAGCAGAGGCGAGCAGAGGCAAGCAGAGGCGAGTGGGCATGCCATGTGTGTATGGGTGCATCGCCGTGTCGGCACGTGCCTGCTGCTCGCATTGACTTGTGGACTAGAAATTATTTAAACGAAAATAGACAATATATATCTGTTTTAACCTACGTACGAAAATGGTCATTTGTAAGAAAGAGAACAAAGAACTTCACAGTTGCATTTACATGTGTACAAAAAAAAACTCGGGCGAATGTAAAACTGTTTATAGAAAGGTGACAGCATTGTCGCGTGCGTACTATGCCCGTAGCAGTCCGAACATAGACGCATGCGGTATACATCTTGTGATAGAAAAAAATTACGATTTTTTAAGGAAAAAGATCATTATTTTGAGACATAATGGCATGTGCTGTTATTGGGGTGTCAAAACACAAAATGGAGATGGCAAGAAAACATAAAATTTGACACATAAAGACATGTTTTGTATGACTACACAACTGCAACGTTTGACAGGACTGAGACAAAAGTGGTAGATAGTAGATATGTATCAATGTGGTAAGTTAGTTTCTGCTCCTCTATATTATTACTCAATGGCTGCTCGCCTTACCACACAAGCCTTTCACTACCTTACTATCTTTGTACCCAATACTGAATTTAAACTAAAACTCTCACCAGAGACGCCGCTTAATTTTTCATACATTTTTTTGTAAAACGCTTTGGTTTAGTAAAAATATCAAGTTTTATACTTGAGGTACTGTTCGCCTAGGTCGCAGACAAACGCTGAGCCTTCTATTGTTTGCCTCGTGAATTACGAATTCCTCTCGCATTGAAGGGTTTGACGTCTCTATTTGCCTCGGACTTTCTCATCGCCGCGACGCGACGCCCTGCCTGAGAACTCTTACCCATACAACTATTTTTCCTATTTCACTGATTGATAGGAAACTCTCGAACTCTACCTCACAATTGGGTTTGCCTACTGGTCTGAAGTTTGTCAAACTAGAAATAAAGCTCTAATAGCCATCAGAAGTAAAAAGAAAAAGACGACGTTTTTGTGTCTTCTGTCATTTCGTATGTAAGCTCTCTCTCTCTCTCTCTCCCTGTTGTACCGACCTCCGAACAGGAAGGTTGGGCTGTGGCGTGAGAAAATTTTGACCAATATATGACGTGCTAAAAACCATCGACTTTAATTTCTGCGAGTTGTAGTCCTCTCCGGTGTTCCTCCTTTATTCCGGATTCCCATCCCCGTCCGGATTCCTACCACCTACCTTTACACAATTTGTAGCGATTCTCATTTCACGATGTACCGAGGGTGGTTATTAATGACCGAATACTAACCGGTAAGGCGGCCTTGACATTCTAACATAGAACACTTATTCTATTTCCATAAACACTTAAATACGAAGGTCACCTTTCTCTTTAGGGATATCTATTATAGGTACATCTTGAAATACATAGGTGTGAAGATTTTTAATTAGCGTAAAAAATATTAAATTTTATGAATTTGACAACGTACAAAATAAAATATATCTTAAATAAAGCGAACTGAGATAACCTTTGCGTTCAATGTTATGATATTTTATATCAGCGTGAAAGTAAATTATTGGCTTTGCATATAATCTGCAACCTAAGTATTTTGACTGCCTACTTAATTGTATGTTTGATAAACAATTTTTGTATTTAAAAAAAAAATACGAGCCTTGATAAAAAAAAATGGTAATGCTTTAAGTATGTTATGAAGACATGTGTGAAATAAAAATTGTAAGCACTCACGCTTACGAGTAAACTGTTTCCAGGAATTACAATAGTTGTGGGTGTATGCAACTACAAGCTAGGCACGTCTCGGCTAATATTTTTGTTTTTTCCTGTTGAATAATAATCCAATATTATCCAGACTGTATTATACGCATTCCCTTGCGTGGTCGTCATGATATATTTGTGTCGAATGGAATCAAAGACGCCAATCTAGCATCATTTTGAGGATGAGATGAATGAAAATGATAAGAAAAATAATATCCTATATTATGTATTTATATCATTTTCGAAAAATATCCTCCAAATCCGCCGTCGATTCTTACGACTCATTTAAGCATCAAAAAAATACAACCACAGCATATTTTATTACCTACTGATAATGAGACCACATCCAAAAAAGTTATTATGCGAATCCACAGACTTGAATGTTTGTAGCAAATTTTCGCATCAAATAGTAACGATACATCATGGATCCGGATACAGCGATAGGCTGACGTGGGGCATTGTGATGCTTCTGAGAGTTTCTCCAGTTGACCTTGCACTGGACCGATATCCGAGAAACTTGGACCGTAACGAGATGTCTCGCCAGTTACCAGACAGACAATTTTAACTTTAACGCTTCATAAATTTTACGAGATCATGCTATTACTAGCGTACATTCACAACTCGCAATGTTCATGCACACATTTATTCTATTTTGCTTCCTATTTTGCTGTTTCGCATTAACACAGGTGGACTTTTTTAGGAATCTTGTGCGGGAGACTCAAAATTTTAGAAACTCTAGGGGTCTATGGCACTTGTTGTAGTGCCGCAGATTTATGGATTTTTATCGCTATTGGACATATTATAAGAGCTGAAAATCTAAAGTTTAAACCATAAAGAACGAAGAGTCCTTAGTTAAACACCTTTTCGTTCAACACAGTTTTTTGCTTTCGCTTCTCATCCAAAGATCTATATTGTTGCTTTGATTGTTGCTAGATTTATCTCTATTCAACAAGAAAAAAAAATGGATATTCTCTTAACCATAAAATTTCATGTATATGTATAGGTATACGTCAATATTTTTAGCTGTTTCACCAACACAAATTGAGGTACCTACTATTAAAAATATCAGCTTGTCCAACTCTTCGGCCAGCCTTCTCCCATCATTTACGGGTCGCACGATCATTCTGTAGCTGCATTGTTCCACAGTGAAGTCAAGCAGCGAAAACCTACCTAGTTGCAATCTAATTCGTTTTTTTGTCGATCATTGTTTGCTGTCGGTGGAGCCTTGAGATGACGCGTTGTTCCAGAAATGCCAATACTGCAAAGCGTGACTCCAAACCACTTTAAATTTGCAATGTATTCATGTTACTTCTGAAGGTCTCATTCGTGGAATATTTTCAATATAGCGTTCTTGCCTACTTACTTTTTTTGTATTGGTACTGTTTTTTACCCTCGTATTTATTGCATTTTAAAAGTTTCTTATGCAGTAAATAATATGTTTTTAGAAAAAAAACTCTGCAGTAAAATTTTCTTTCGTAAGATAGAGAAAAAATGTAGAAAAAGAAATCTAAGGCTCAATTAAATGATAAGGTTTTCAGGTTACTATATAATATTTTGAGTGCACGAGGAAAAAAAATTAAAGAGAGGCGGCCAACTTTAGAATTAAAATTTAATAAATATTTAATCGAGGTAATCAGAAAAACCATGTGTTTGAAAAAATTGTTGTGAAATATACATTGAACTAGCACGGTGTGGTACTAGACTACCAATAGTATTACTAACTAATAAAATACACTAGTTGTGACGGTAAAAATATTTTATTATTAATTGTAGTACACAAATATTAGTGTGCAATTTTGTATTGAATTCAAAACTTGTTGAGATTGTCGGCCTGCTCGTATTCGCGTTCCACTTTTACCGCCAAACCCTGAAACTTCATTGCTTCGACTTTAATGTGATTTAACTGCACCGCGGTGTACTTTTTGTTACACGGTAACATTTTGCTCACCAATAGTTGTATCAGTGTAAAAAAATTAGAATGTCGCAAGAGCAGAATGACATTGACCGAATTTATTTCACTCATTTTGTAACAATGCATCATCAAGACTTTGTGCCGTTCCAATGATTTCCAATTTTTTCCTCCAAAGGTACCTGAACAATATGCCATTTTTAATGTTTTCTTTAAATAAATAGCTGAATTCAAGTACTGAACATACGGATATTAATATTATAACATTATGTGGCTGACCACCCATACTGTAAAAAATTGGTTCACTTTGCCAATGTCACCCCTGTTTCAGGGAAGGACGGCAAGAGTTGCAAGGCTTATGTTCATTTGAGATTGGGTTTTTATATTGTAGGTCCACATGCGGCATGTGTTAGCGCGAAATTATACATGTCTGCTTGTGGGAATGCATTTAATATAAATCTTAAATGATATATATCTTTGCAGCTTAGATTAGATTAGATTAGATTAGATAACACTAATACGATGAGGTATGTAAGAAAAGGTTTTTATTTTATTTTCAGCGTTAATTTATGAACCGTTTCAGTAATAATTTTTCTTGGCTGGTCATCAGGAAAGATAAATGAACTCGTCATCGGCCAGTTCGTGCTAATCATTTTCGATTATAAGACTGAAATTTATTTTCAGACTTATTGTTTTTTTTGTATCTCACGATATGGTTCTAATAAGCATTTATTATGTAAGTAAACTCTGGTAGTGTGGGGAGTTTTTATTTATTATTTTTTTTATTATTTAAAGAAACACAACAGCACATACAAAAAATATTTTAAGGCCAATAATAGGTTTCGTTAACTTAAAAATTTCAAAGATACAAACAATCCATATCTACATATAGCAATACGAAGAAAAAAAAAATAACAAGGTTAAAAATAAAACACAAGAAAAAACTAACTAACAATAAAACATCAGAAGAAACTAACTAACAGAGAACAAGTTTAAGAAAAACAAGAAATATATTTATATTTAATATATATATATGCGCAAATACACAGAGAGAGGATGTTTAATAAATAATAAGTAATAAGTTAATTGAACTTCATCTTCTTTGTTCCTATAATGTTCCTAAATGTTGTTGAATGGTAAATTAGTAAAATAATTATGAAATAGAATTAAGTAATACTCCTTTATTTTTCATGTCACACCTTTAGTGTCAAACACAACCTTTTTCTATGTGTACAATAAAAGTTTATGATAAAAATATCAGCATCATGTATTCGTATCTTCAACCAATAGTTTCATCTTTTGATGTATTTTTCACCTACTTTAAAACCCACGTCTGATCCTTCTATTTTGTTTCATATTCCGAAGTAAAGCGGTAAGTAGCTGTCGGCACCGCGGGTTTATATCTATCGGAAAAGATGGCGTGAGTTTCATCGTCAAGCTCCTCCCGGAAACTTTCAGCGGCGACGCCTTCTCCCCGAGGAGATTTATGAAAAACATAATTTTCTTGACGCGTTTTTTTCTGTTCCAATAAATGTTAGAGCAAGTTACCGGCCGCGGGCTCTTTAGTGTTCAGTCTTGGCTGTTCCTCTAACCCTCCAACCCTAACCCTCCAACCCTTCGCCTCCCTCTAGGCCGCCCCCCCCCACTATATTTTTGCATGCGCCCTCACGTAAACATGCCTTCCCTCTTTTTCTTCCCACTACGAAACTACTATTCAATTTTGACAATATTTTATCTTATTTGTCCCGGGGCAATTTCGCAAATTTCCGTTGACTGACTTTCTGTGTAAATATTTTTTATACTTCTGCTCTTCTAGAATTTTTATCCATCAAGGTTTTCGTTTTTATACTACAATCTTTTACCCAACAATTTCAGCAAAGGTTTTCTTTTCGTTCCATGTATTTGAATAAACAATACCCATAATTCAAGCCTTTACCCAATCAATATGTCACGTTGTATTTACTTTATGCGCTATACGCAGAACTTAGACATGTTCTATGTAGGGAAATGCTTAAATCAACGTACAAATAAATTTAAATCTTAATGGCTATTGTAGCTAGGTGAAGCGACAGAAAAATGCATTTTTAACATTTTTTTTCATTCATTTAATAATTTTATTTCTGCAAAGATATTTTTTAACATCTGAAAAAAAAACATTTGCATATAATATGTACCTACCTTAGATGAAATGTCTCTATATTACTTAATGTTATAGTTTTAGCTTCAATGTGTTAATACATTCTTAACGAACAAAGCAAGCATCACTCCTGAGACGGAACTGCCTGGCAAACCTGTAAATGCGGATTATGTGCGAGTATAAAGAACCGACAGATGATGACGTCGTCGGTCGTGAGTGTGAATTATACATTACACACGTTTTAACGTGTCTTGCACTCTCCTATACTAAATCTACGTTCTCGCACTCACATCAATACATTTGATAAACTTTATAGCTACATGCATGATGTAACTATCGGAGAAGAAAAACAAAGGCGATATTAACTACATAGAACGACGCGCAAGAGAATGAGTGCCCAAAATCTATTGAAATATGAGCTAAAATGAAGAATTATTAAATTATTTCACAATTATAGTAAAAACTATGTTTTAAATCAGGGCTAGTTAGGTTGAAAAACTGTACAAATGTTTTGAATGACCATTGATGAAAAGGTAAAAAACAAGATCATGCTAAAATTGTGTGTCCCGGTTATGCATTGGGGTTGTCATATAATGCTTTATGGCACTTTACATATCTGAGTACTTTTGCAATACCTCTCCTTTATTTCGTTAATGTCACCATCACGTCGCACTCCAGTATTAGCATTTAAGCCGCGCAGAAACGTCTCTTCACCTTTCCGAGAATCCTCCGCACAAGTTGCAACACACAGCCGTTGCACCGGCGTAGTAAGTAATACATGAAACTGTGCACGCGGCCTGATCAATTATCGCAATTGTTCGATAGTTTTTTTTTTTGGGTCAGGTCAACGCTCTGGCTCGGTACACTTTCCCTTTAGTGGGGTCTCTAGACGGGCCAGCAGCACGCCAGACAACTGCGGGTATCAGATCACTCTCCAACACGACAAGCCTCTACTATAATACATGTGTATTGCTGTTACAGATGTAACACTCACCTATTCGCTCTTTGGCCGTACTAAACTACTCAGATAAATAGTACGAGATTAAAATTTTAACTTTCCCACTATTTTAAAATTCGTGCGGATTTTTGTAGATGTGTTTTACGATATTCATACAAAATGTTTAACAGCTACTCGTACTTAGGGTGCTGCTCGCGTTTAGGTACATCTAATTCTTTATTATATTTACATATTTTACACTTACTTTATCTTAGCTTATTTATTATCTTTGATAAGAAGGAAAGCTAAAAATAATGTGGAAGTAAAAAAAATCGCAGTGGTTTTACTTTATTAAAAAAAGTTTGATTTCATTTACATGAATCCTAATAAAATTATGCTGTATAAAATCTTAGCATTTCTTTATGTCTTCATCAGCTTACAATGAAAAAGAGATGGTTTCTTATTGCATTGCATAATTAAAGCAATGATTGTGTGCATAAATTTAAGCAGATGCATAGGCTCATAGTATTCAGTGATTCCTAGACGTTATAATGTATATTTCTGACTGACTGGAATTAATAACGAGTAGTCAGTAAAGTAAAAGCTATAAATAAGCATCAGACACAATCCAGACTCTTTTTTTATCCAGTCACTACTTCTAGTATGAAACCTGTTTTCGCGCAATATTATGCTGATTTATCTACACTTATTTATACACCGTATAATGCTTATCCATAATATTAACATCAAATGTGTTTGAATTCACATAAAAATATACGTTTTAGATGTACATTTAGATGTACACCAATTTTCAAGGTACGTTTTTAATTTAAAAGTAATGCATTGTTTTTGTGAAAGAATTAGTTGTTTGAGTCACTTCACATGCTACATATGTACCCGATATTGTATTGGAATTAACTAATATTTATCTGTTGGAGGAGGTTGGTTTTATTGTCGTCTCCTCGCATCACTAGCTGCATCAGCGTCTGCCAAATCTGCCCACGAAGTGTCTCCATGTACGGTCTCTGGCCCGGCCGTATCCGATACAAATCTTCCGTCCGCTAACTGTGACCCTCCATATATGGCCACTTGATGGATCGCATCACTCCCAGATGCGCCATTATAGGTACTTATTCAATTCGGCCTGGGCACACTATTAGATTTTTTCTGGTATCATGAAATTTATGTTATACCTACCCATCCGTTGCGTGGGATTGACTATTAATTTAGAAAATGCGGAATTTATTGAATAAATTTATATTGTTGTTCAATGATTTTTGTGTATCACAAAATTTGTATGGTTCATTGATCAATAGTTTTATGATTGTTACCAAAAAAAATCCTGCGACTGTATAAATGCAATAACTAGTCAAAGACAATTTTAATTTATTAAAAAAGAGAAAACGAGTCATCGTTTGGGTTCTTGATAGATTTTTTTTTACAAAAATCTCGATCTCTAGAATATTCTCAAGGTGAACGAATATTATCTACTCGCAGTAAGTTAAATTTGCTGCTCTGTCATCCTATGGGGTTAAATGCCATAAATAATAATAGAAAAACACGTCCTTGTAACTAAACGTTATCGAAACCAATTAAAAAATAGCATTTCTCGGATCCATCGTGAAAAAACAGAGACAAGTGTAAGACAAGACAGAGATTGTGATATGCATTGATAATAATCTGAGACCAAGTGTTTATAATGTGATTGCATTATTTCATTATAATTAATGAAGAGTGTAATTTTTAATGACTCTCAAATCCGGTATGGTACTGGTTATGTGCGCAGCGCACACCCACATGCGCCGCGGTAAAAAATGGTGAATGCTCACTTAGTATTAAAAAGATATTTCTTACGTAGGCCAATCGGTCACAAAGCTGTAATCTGCAATATTTCACGCGAAATTATAATTCTATTTCGAAAAAAAGTTGTACCTACACAAAATAATAATCTAACTTTTTTTTAAATGCCCGCAATGAATTATCATTACTTACGCCTTATAATGATTTTGCGAATTAAAAATAATGGTTTTCTTTTGGAAGTTAAATTATTGTCTTGTTTGCGAGGTGTTCCATCTAAGAAACATGAAAATGGCTAATCGATACGATCTCCTTTGAATTTTTTATCTGTTACCTTCATCAATTTATTGAGTTGGTACCTACTCATCATTTCATCACAAATAAATCTCATAGGAAACACAATATAATTTTTCTTAGACCAGAGAGTTGTGTTCTAAAATCTTTATAGCAAAACTGTGACGCTAATGAAGAAAACAATAAAGAGGAAAATGTATAAAAAATTAAAATAAAAAATAAATTGTTTAAGGTTACGGGGCGAGTAAAATTTAATAATGTACGACCGGTTTCGGAAACAATGTTTCCATCGTCAGGTGGAAACATTGTTTCCGAAACCGGTCGTACATTATTAAATTTTACTCGCCCCGTAACCTTATACAATTTGTTTTTTATTTTTTATTTTATTTTTTTTAAATTGAAAGGTTACAAAGTGAATGCCTCATCAATTAATGATGTAGGAAAATGTATACTTCTTAATTCTTTCATTTGTACAAAATAGCATGCCACAACAGAGTTTTTACTAATTGCTGTATTTCCCTCTTTCCAGGCCCGCTTTCGAGAACATGTGGATTGAACTTTTTTAAGCAACGCCCAATAATTTCGTAAGTTGTTTTTTGTTTTCCTTCTAGTAGGAAGAAGTACTAAGTATGAAGTATGCGAACATGAAATGTTTCCAAAAGTCTACATGCCTCTTTGTTAGAAAATTTGTCTTCAAGAGAACGTAAAATTAAGATTTGCTTTCAATGAAATACGCCGAAGAAATACTAAGCCAACACAAGAAACTTAATTGAATTCCTTATAAGTAATTATTTTATATTTTTTATTCTGCATCAAAATTAACTAACCATCGTTTGGCAGAAACTCAATTAAATAGTCATAAACTCTCATTGATGAGAAGCGCAGCTTTCTCCTCTCTAGCCCTTTGGCTTTACACGACCGTTATAATTTTGAAATCTGAAAGGGATTTGCATATTCTCCAACGTTGGGGCGATCAAGTTTACATATTACAAAATATTATTCTTGCTTTTCAAATATCAAACTCAGTTTCGTGACAAAACTCAAAAAATGTTGTTGGCTTTTAGTATGTATACAAATATATAATTTTCGTTTCAAGAGTAGGTACCTAAGTAGGAATAAAACATTTGGTTAATTAAAAAAAGTTGAGTAAACGTTTCTTTTTGAAATGAAACCTGAAGCTTATTTGCAGATTACTTCCGCTAGAATAATATTAATCTGGACTGAGACGGGCTTTTATTTAATTATCGTAAGAATAAATAAAAAGCAATGTAGGATTTCAACTCCCCACGGTTTGCTCTTATTAAACAGTCAGCCTGGAGAGCGCCAAACAAAGGGAACTCGATCTGCGAGCTGGCAGCGGCCGCCGCTCTGCTGCTAACGGTTTTTTCCACGAATTAACAAACACAGATAGACGGCCGGCCGTTTGAGAAGCTGGAGAGCCGGACAGTGTGGCGGAGAGTCGCCGCCCCAGGAGTATCGGGAAAGGGTGAATCCGTAATGAGGGCTGCAGCGCTAGGTGCCGGCCAGTCTGCTTGACCGGCCAAGACGATCCCAGCGCATTGTTAAGGGGTTGAGATTATTTTTGAATTATTATTCTAGCAGATGCTACAGTATTTCTAGTGCAGCAGTTGCCTTTATTATTAACCAAACTTTAAAAGTAAGCCGACTTACCCCAACCGAGAAAATTTTACATTTCAAAATCGGGTTTATTAAACCTTTACAAAATTATAGCATTGTATTGTAGTTTTAAATAGTGTATTTTTCATTTCTAATTCAACTAAGTGCAACAAGAAGTACAAAAATGTTGAATTGTTAAACGTGAGATTTCTAGATCCCGTAACATAATGTGATCGTAACGTATATGTTGTGCCACGTATTTAGTTTTTCGAATACGTCTTGAGACAATTTAATAAATTGTAAATACAATGATGCTTGAAATTTATTGATGATAATCATATTCATTACCAGAAGTAACTTTTGTCTGCTCCTTCCATATTTTTGTTAACAATGAGCAATAAGGAATCATTATTGGTTTTATTTTAAATTTGTCCTTGTGACGTCTTTTTGCATACAATCTAACCAAACAGTTATCATCTACTCTCTGACAATGTATTTCTCAAGCGTTCATAATAAGGAACAGAACCATATCTGTGATGGACTTCCCTACAATGTAGTCTTGCATTACATCTGATTGCAACGTCCGACCACGACCGCGGTGCTTTTGTCGGATCTTAGGGAACAATGCGAATATTGATTGAGAGATCATCGATGACCACAAGTACCTACTTACGGCATTGGAGAACCTCTACACATTTGCTTCAGATTAATACAAATCAAAACCATGAAGTGCAAAGAATTCGAATGTTAAAACATATCGAAGGCAAGGTTGGCAAAAATGGCCGAGATATTTTTCTCAATGTAAAAATCAAAATTATGGAAACACAGCTTTTTCGTTTTCTTTCGATTTTCTATTGATAATGTGAACTCCAATATCATCGTTGAGTTAACTTGGCGAGTATTGATTTAAAGTCCTTATTTTGTGTAGGTACTGTTGTGTATTTGTCTGCTCTTTCACGTGACTTTGGCGAACAAATTAGAACTTGCAAATTTGGACCAAAGGTGAATCATGTTACAATGAAAACCACATTAATAATGGTAACATTTTACCACAAACAGCTCCGCTATAAATGCTGTGAATTTTGTGGTAAAATAACCTACCCCTACAGGATACAAATTTTTGGTCGCCACTACGAAACTCAAAAGGCTTTACCGATATTTAAGTAGGTAATCTTTGCCTACTATTTTATTGCGTTACAAACTATTTAGAACTAAACATAAGTCAGGAATTCCATAAAGTCACTTCCCCAGCTTGATGTTTGGCTCACTGTTTGAGTAGGTATATACCACCAAACACAAGTTATACAGTATGTACGTGTGTAGTTGTGTAGTATCTTCTTTATGGACCGAGCAGCTTACCTTGCTCTCGCTAACAAATTTGTTTTGTTCTCGTGCCCGGCTCATTTGAGGATTTAGTGGCTCGTTAATTTGGAATGGTATTGCGCATGCTGAAATGGAAAAATCTTAACCAGAGAGACAGGACTCTTCATTTGCTAGATTGAGATAATACAATTTTGACTCATTTCTTTCAATATGTATCTTGGTGTTCAGTTCTATTCAGAGTGGTTTGTCAACTTATCCTTCATTTGCACACTCCAGGTTTTCCAAAACTTCATGGTGCTACTGTTGATCGTATCAATGATTAGCTTGCATTTTTTTTTCTCCCGACCTACTCTGATTCTGTGAAACATTAGTGTAGTTTCACGACAGAAGCAACAACTCAAGCAACAGCTCTGCAGCACCCTTCCAGGGTGACATATACCCCCAATATTTTTTTTTTCAAGACTTGGAGAGCTTCCCGCGCAGGATTCCTTTAAAAAAAAGTGTAAGGTCAGCTTATAAATTCGTATAGGTTTCCAAATCTCCTATTTTATCAACCGGAAAATGCTGCAGGTTTATCTTACTAGGGTCCTTAGCAAACAATATACTATTTTGAGTTTGCTATATGCCAAACAAACAGGCCGAGTGATTCATTCGGCACTTATCGACTGTTTTAGAAGAAATCAATCCAGTCATAATGTATCCGAAGGGTTGCATTCTTCCTAAGCATTATAATCCCACAACAAATGACTTATCTTTCCCGAATGCAGCGCAAACCATGCGATGCAGTTTGCGCTAAACAAATTAATCACGGTCAACTGTGGCCAGCGTGGATATTAATTAGCCCGGCCACCTCGGGGAGCGGGTAAAGTTCCAGTAATGGGTGTCGCAGGGGCCGGGGGGCGCGACCCTTGCCGCCCTGTCCCTGCGCCCCTGCGCACTGCCCCAACTCACTTGCGGATGATCAAACTCAAGATAACAGCCCGACGGTGAATTACTTTGCGCCTCAAAACTTTGATGGCAAAAGGCTTAAACTACTTAGTTAAGCGTCACATCAAAATTGAGCGTTTAAATTTTCAGTGTTTTTTTTCTATGTCTACGATGTTTTTTTGAACATTTTTAATTCATATATTTAATGCTTGCACGCTCTTTATGCTGCATAGGTATGAAAAAATAAAAACCAGAACCTCAAATTAATATAAACCATGCAACTTTTGTGGCGTTCTCTGGAACAGGGGTTGCATTAGAAAAAAATTAAACCTACTTTACAGGATGTGTCTTTTGACCTTCGGTAAAAGTAAATATTCGAAATGAAGACCTTCTATCTAGGGGTATGGTTTTGCTATTCTTGAACAATTTTGTTCGTGATAAATAATCCCACTAGCAATAAATTAGTGAATAATTTGCTACGCATTATAAAGTATGCATGGCTTGCTTGCTACTACCCCTTCTCCATGGCGATACAAGTCGCTTTACAAGTACGAGCATTACCCACCTTTATAGTTACGAGGCCATTTGACCGTTGAACTTAGGAATCGCGCCCCATAATAAATTCATTTGACCCGGGGTAGTTTTATGATTTGAGTACACCGAACAACATAACGAGCCTCGCCATCAGAGGGAGCCTATAAAGGTTTTATTGAAATATTTCTCGTTATTATGGTATCAAGGTCTTGTAGTCGCTGCTCTTTTTTTAAATAATGCTTCATACTAGAAAAGCTCATAAAAAAGTGTGTATTGTTTTAGACATCCCTTATTAGTAGGGGAGGCCGGGGCTGAACGTTCCCGGGGCACGTTGTTCCGACAGTAATAACTTTGTAAAGAAAAGCGATAGCAATACACGTGAAGTGCGTCGTTGAAGCATCAGGTGACGCGCCAATTTGGCGGCCATCTTAGTTGCTTCGACGGCGGCGGACGAGTGGCTGTGTGCACCACGCTATTAGAACACCACGTTAGTAAATTTTTTCGTATTTAAACTTTTTGGTCTATTTTTCTTTATTATTGTCCGATTTATGTGAATCTTTCCAATTTTAAAGTGGCATTAGTGAGGTATTTAATAGCTTGAATGTTTTTACTTTATAGCAGTCCGAAGGACTGTTATAAAGTATTGTATTCGTCCGAAAAAAAAAAATGAGGTTTCAACGGAAATGAGTTGTCCTGCACCAGGACATGCAAAAAAACCTAATTTGTCGAACCTGTCCGTCCGTCCGTCCGTCCGTCCGTCCGTATGGATGTATGTATGTCCCAGCCGGAACTACTAATCGCAGAGGCACCAATTTTTGGATTTAGAAAATTGACAACCACAGATTTTGATGGGCCGACCGGCATGGCACCAACCTGAAAATTCAAGATGGCTGCGATACAAAAAAAACATAAAATTGCATTTTTCTCAAAAACGGCTCTAACGATTTTCTTTAAAATTTCAGTGTGGTCGTTGCTTAAATTGTCGCGAAGAAAATTTGTTATGGCAACACTCTTCCCAACCTGCGTCTATGAGTTGCCATATGAAAGAAAAAAACGATTGTGATTACCTCGGAAATGGCTGGGTTGACAAAAAAAAAATGTTCGACAATATTACGCGCAATATTAATTTCTACAAAAATGTAAAGAATACCTAAAAAAAAATTTTACTTAAAGTACCGTTTACACGATCTCAAAATTTTCATCGAAAATATTAAAAAGACCCATAAAAACGCAATTTTGTAAAACTTTTTTTAGGTTTACAAGAAAGAAAAATTTATAAAAATTTTTGCATTATAATTTGTTTTTCACTATTTTGAGAATTCAAGATGGCTTCCAAAGAGGAGAAAACTTCAAATGCGATTTTCTCAAAATCGGCTCGGGCGATTTTTTTTTAATTTTCAGTAAAGTAGTTGCTTGATACATTATACCAAATTTAGGTATGGCAACATTTTTACTAATATGCGTCTATGAGTTGCCATATGAAAAAAATAAACAATTGTGATTTTCTCAGAAGTGAAAGCGTTGACAAAAAAGATATGTTCTACAATTTTATACGTAACATCAAATTCTATATAAAAATTAAATAAAAATTTTGAAAATAAAAACATAAAGTGCCGTTTACATTATATCAAAAATTGAAATTAAAAGGCCACAAAAACCCATCAGAACGAAAAAAACTTTTATGTTTCTTAACTTTATCAGAAAACGCTTTTTTATCACTATAATTCATAGTGAAACATTTTTCAAATTGTAGAAAATTCAAGATGGCTTCCGAACAGCTGAAAGTTTCAAATGAGATTTTCTCAAAAACGGCTCCTACGATTTTCTTTATTTTTTCTGCATAATCGTCATTATAATACTGCTATGTAACAACAATAACCATTGCCTCATAATTTTCTTTGTTTTGGGGGTTGCCATACAAGAGAAAAAAATAATTTAAAATTTCTCGGCAGAGAAAGGGTTAACTACAAAATAATGTTCTACAATTGAAAAGCTTTTAAATATACCTACATATATGAATCATTATTTTTTTCAAAAAAGTATTATAAAGTGTAGCCACCATACAAAGTGACAAATTTTCATACAAAAAATTATTGTAATATTTTTGGTAGCAAAACGTCTAATACCCATAAATAAACCTACATAACAATTCGTTCAATCAATTGCTATATAACAACAATAAGCATTGCCTCTTAATACTCTTTGTTTTGGGGATTGCCATACAAGAGAAAACAATATTTTAAGTTTTCCCGGCAGAGAACGGGTTAACTAAAAAATAATGTTCTACAATTGAAAAGCTCATATATATACCTACATACATTAATCATTACTTTTTTCAAATAAATATTATAAGGTGTAGCCACCATACAAAGTGACAAATTTTAATACAAAAATAATTGTAATATTCTTGGTACTAAAACGCCTATTATAAAATACTAGGCTACGAGTCTTAAAATCTAGTAAGTTGTACCCATATAATAATAAATCATAACTTTTCAAAATATCAATGAAAAGTATAGGTACCCACCAAACAAAGTGTTAGTTTTGATACAAACGGGATCAATGATAAAACTGCGAAAAGACGATTGCTTAAAAAGATTAGCTTCATTACTTACACACAACTAAATGTTTTGTTATGAAAATTGGCTATGACCTAAACATGACCGTATTTTGTGCTATAAAGTCATGTGCAGTCCACTGTACAATTTATTTTCAATTGAATTTGTTAATTTGCTAGCATGACAGTTTTGTACAAAAATATAATTTGGGGCTACAAGTTCCCTTCCAAAGGGGCTGGTTGTTCCCCGGAACAACTTACCCCAATCGATCTAAGCTTAAATTTTCCATACAGTTTTACGATTGATTTTTAAGATGGTACGTACCTACAAACGGAAAACTGAGAGAGGGAAAACATCTGAAACGTTATTACGCCAAGCTGCCAATGCTGTCATACAAGATGGAAGAAAAGTAAAAATGGTAGCCAGAGAACTGGAAATTTGGAACTGGAAAGAACTGGAATCTCAGGCTGCCTCTGTGACCGTTAATAGTGACCAACAACTTCAATTTACAGTAAAGACAAATGCTTTAGCTGGGTTTTATCCTGAAATTGTAAAGCCTTTACCAAAAGAACCCCTAAGATTGCAGACGGCTACAAAATGCCATATAAGAAAGACAGCGGTTTAGACCGACACGCCAGAAAAAAATGCATTAGCTGAAGTCCAGGTAAAGAAGGAAGCAAGGAAAGACGAAGCCATTAGAAACAAGGGAAAGAAAACAACAATAATAAAGGAAAAGGTAAAGGCAAGGGAAAAGGAAAGGGAAATGCTCAAGAAAAAGCTAAACGAAGAGAATTACAAGAAAGCGAGAGTGATAGTGATGATGAGGATCTGGAATGGTACTGCATAATTTGTTGTGATTCATATTCAAATTCACTTCCAAGAGAACAGTGGATAGAATGTAGCATGTGTAAAAATTGGGCACATTTTAAATGTAAGTGACCCAAATAAGACCTACCTTAACTTTGGTATTACATAACTAGCGGGCTTATACTCGTAATAATAATGCAATGGTAATTTGAAATACTTATACTTATTTATTAAACTTTGTAATAAATGAAATAAAATTGCTTTATAAACAAAAATCCCACTTTTGTGAACACAAATAACTAAAATAGCATTTTGGCCTTATTGGGAACCCTGTGTCTTAATAAGGCCTACATAAAAACAAATAAGCTTTCATTTATTTTAATGTACCTATACAATATGTTGTCAATACTTATATTAAATCTTAGAGGACATGTCTACACATATAATTATCCTATAGAGAAAGCACAGCACACCGTGTACAAATAAAAATGAAAATGTTACTTTTTACTCTGCCAAAACCTTAAGAAATCAAGCGTGCGCTCCGCGTCCTGGTTGTTTTGGACTCCAGGATCCAACATGCTCACGTCAGGGACCACTTTTTGTGCTTGTGTGCGTTAATTAATGTCCACACACACTTCTACAAACATTGGCGGCTATTTGAAAACTCGAAGCGGGAAATTTCATCAATAGGCCTTATTAGGGCATTTATAAATGAAACTGATAATATTACTTATGTGTGTCCCAACTGTCAGATGAAAAATTTAACGAGACTGATGATTTGTCTTCAATGTAATTTTATTTCACTTAATAAAAATAATTTGATAACTTCAAGATGATAAATAATATTGGCGTTACGAGTTTCGTTTTGTTATTTAATTATAATTGTAAGTTTTGATCTCACTTTCCATTAAATTTATTAATGAAACGTTTGCAAGAACCTGTTGTTATGGAAGTGCCAATATATCTTAGTTATAAAAAAGTGTTTATCTCAAGTACCTATCCTTTTCAGTTAAATTTTTTTGTATCCTTAAGTATGTAGGTAGTCAGATTTATAAGCCAACAGATCTCAATTTTTGTTAACCAATACAAAATGTTAATCCAGATGTAGCTAGTAATGTTTTTTCGTTGTTTTTTAAAGTTTATAACATTGCATAACAACGAAATAAATGTAACTGTAGAAATTATGGTTTATTTCAAAGAAACTATACATTATCCCTAAACTTTATTTATATTATCCAAGTGGCACAACTTGCCCCACACTTGGAACAACTCGCCCCAAAGTGGGGTTGAATGTTCCCTTCCGAAATTTTGCAAAAATATGCCTGTACAAAAAAACAAATTGAGAAACTAGCAGAAATGACTTAACTATTACATAGACCGATAAAGACTTTTTAATAAAATCAAATATCAAAATTTATATCTTATCATTTTTATCATAAAATTTCATGTTATTTGAAAATCGGAACTTTCAGCCCCGGTCTCCCCTACCTACATGTACATACAAAAATCGACCTGAAAAAATGACAATTATTTGGAAATTTTATTTTACCATGGATTAAAAGATTATATTTTAATTCGTAATATTTATCTTGCGTACGTACTATAATTTTATTCATACACTTTTCAAATTAATTTGTCAAATATTAACCTCAAAATGAGTTGTTATTTCAAAGAGGTTTTTTCCTGTTCCTGGAAGAACAGGGACTCATTGTCAGTGGATGCTGCCTTGCAATGTTTATTTAGGAGAAATAGGTTAGTCTGTAATTCTTGTACTATCTAAGCTATATTGAAAATAATTTTGTTGAAATGGATTTATTTAATGTTTGAAATGTGCGTATGAATTATTTATATTTTGTACGAAAAGTGCAGGCACCTAAGCATTAGTGTGAATTCGTCCCGGCTTCGTATTATTTATTTATGGTATTTTTTTTCACCATGAGTCATTTCCAGCTTGTGTAGGTTCATTAGGCAGAGTTTCTCACTTGTGCGAGTATGTATCGGTGTTCTCACAGTGATTTTCTAGGTTTGCTGTGTGTTTTGTGGGCGGTCAGCCATTTCCGATCCATTGAATATTCAAATGAGCCTGCACTGATTCATCTAATTAAAATGATTAAGTTAATTAAATAACAGTATCCATGGCACAGAGAAGTATAAATCACGTATGTTTTTTTAGGCGTTTATGCCGTAGGTACATTTATTTTATTTAAAAAAAAAATTAAAATGTAAAAAATACCTTTCGTTGGCCTTGCAAAATACACATGTATGACAGTCTACATTTGCTTAAAAAAGAACGAGTATGAATGTATAAAGGAACTATTTTTCACAAGTATGTAAAATGTTTTATAATTTAGGTAATTTTCAATGTGTATTTTTGTAAGATCAATGCTTAAAACAAGATGGCCTTTAGGTGGCGAGTTATTTCAATAGTTGTTTTTGGACACGGAATTTCGCGCTTTTGTGACATTAAATAACTTCTCTTTTGTCGCAGCAAACATGTTAGTAAACATGAAATATGTTATTTCTACGTAAATCGTATAATTTCAAATGTGATCCTGGTACTTCTCGTTTGAGTTTTTGATTAGCAAACATGTGTGAATTGTTCGCGAGTCGTGTTACAAACGATCATAATACGATAAGTTGTCTTGTAGTGTAGACTGTAGTCTCTTTGCCACTCGCAGTTTGTCATATTTTGTTTCCATTCAACAGGTAGGCGATCCCATTGTCAGCCCAATGCTGGCCGAGCCCAACACGCCTCCTATATCATTTTCATTACGAACTCGCCTTACATGGACCGAGTTTAACATTTGATTACAGTCAGTGTGTTGAAACAGTCTCGTTCCTCTTGTCGTGTATTACAATACCTACCGCAAGATAAAAACGTTTAGGCTTATAAAAAACTGTAAAGAGAATGTTGGTCTTAATTCACTCGTGTAGAATAACGCGTGACGCAACAGCGTCTGGTGAGGCAATGCCTTGATTATCTGCATTAAATATTTTACTAATTTATTCCAATTAAATGCATTCGGATGGCATTTTGTCCGCTAATGTTCTGACATTAATTTTAGCATCGTGACCTAGATCTGCTATCTATTTATCACAAAGATTATCACGTTTTAGTATTTTGGCATTTAGAATATTTCTATTTATTCGGATAGTCAGAAAAACTGGCTATAAGTTGCCTCATAACTGCAATAAGTAATTATTATTTGGGTTATAAAAAGTTGGCAACCATATTGTATGTGTACTTTTATCCATTTAATCTTTTTTATTTAATTAACTTGTAAGACAAGACCTATCAACACGTCTATCTGCAATACTTTTGCAATAATATTTTGATTAAATTTGCTGTAATAGCTAGTGAGCCACAAAATCTTTTTTTTAATGAAATTTCATAGCTTAAGTTTTGATCAAGTGGTTGGGAATCGGGTTACTCGCACTTGTGGTATTTTCTGCACATTTTCACGTAAGCAATAAGTACATCAGATATTACCCTATGGGGAGTTGCCCCGCTTGCCCCACACAGACTTCATGTCCATACTCGACAGCCACCGCCCCAGCTACTTACACTTACTTGCCCGCTGATACTTGGAATTGATGTGTTTAATTAATAAAGCTGGTGGATTTAATCACGTTACATAATGGTAATGGCGGCGGCCCGTGATGCATCACGTTCCTTCTGAGGAATTCCACGAGAAGTGTTAATTGGATATTTAACATAACGATGATAAAAGACGGCAGCCTTTATTAATCTCACTTCATATGTTTATGCAGTTTTGCAGAAATATTCTGTCGGTATCACAAAATTTAATCATACCTTTGATTATTGTTTTTTTATAAATAAAAAAAAAGCCTTGCGTAAGCTCATAGCTTATGAAAATGTTCTGCATATTTTTACTAGGTTCACATTCATAAAATGTATAAATAACCCTTCAATGTAATCTGGTTAATTTAAAGGTAAACCAGCTCTCGATTATTTGAAACATGATGTCATTCACCTAGTAAAAAACTAAAAAGTCAAAGCATAGACTTAAACGATACGTATTAAACGATAAATCAAAAGTGATTGTAGTGCTAGAAATAAAATTGGATCCCGGACACAAACGAAATGGAATTTAACGTAGCGGAGCACAATTCTTAAATCACCAGGTGCAGCCACAACGTGGCTCGGCAATACTGTAAAACTGGTTACGTTCTCCATGCAAGGTTCGATAATAACAATTATGAATTCTTTTCAATTTATGTGTCGTACTAGGGACAGGATGGCGCGGACATTACGGCATTACTGGTGTTCAGTGTTCAGGAATCCCGAGGCCAGGAGGTACCGGCGCGCTCAGGCCGGGCCGGCTGGTGGGAATTTGCATTTCTGGCGGAAACAATGATAGGAAGATGCGCTGACCGCTGCGTTTTAACATATTCAAATGTTATGCGGCCGCAGTGTGTGACCCGGTCCACTGACAATACAACATTGCATGCCATTATTTCGACAATATGCAGACGCCCAACATATCTACATTCTACACGGATCTCGGCCTTGTGTGCGTCTCACTTTTCTCACCCTGGACATGTTCCCACACGGTGCACCTAAATAATAATCACCAAAGTGTATTAATTTTAGCCATACAATTAAAATATAAAAGAACCGACGTGTAGAATTAACGTGTTCAAATTTCCGGTGCAATAGTGAGACTGTATATTAATTTATCCCGCTTATCTTAAATTGGAAATGATAGCAATAGGAGAACACATGATTACTTCTTATTTTTTCTACCGTGAAAAAAGGCAAGTTTCCTTAAATGTAAATATTACTAGCGCCAAGTCTAGACTAATAAATTTGCTGTCTTATATAATACGAAACATGTTGATTTTTTTAGTAGGTATATTTGCAGTACTTTTGTAACGACCTATGATGGCAAGTAATATTTTGACCACATGGCTGTCCAAAATATTCCGTGATGCATCCGCCTTGTCTATCTTGTAACGGTTTAATTTCACTTCATCCATTGTGAAATTAAAACCGAATAAACACCGTTGTTTCCCAAAAATGGTCCGTCATTATCAACGCGGGTCCATCTGCTTTCTAGACTTTTGACCCCAGCGACCCAAATCTAGTCATCGGCTGGGTGGAAAATTTCGAAAGCTGAACGATTATCTTATTCTTCAAATCAATATCCACGAAATGTGAATAGCATTATTAAATAGTAAACCAAAAAAATCAAAACATGAAAGTCTCGCGCACGACTTAGTCTCTTGTGAAATGTTTTTCAAGACTTGTTTGGATTTCAAATTGGTTTTACCGATTATTACTTTGAAGGCAAAACAAACTTGACGATATTTTGTCTGTAAATACTATAGAAGTGGCAAGTAAATAGTTTAGAAGTGGCATGCTCCTACCCAATTACGTAGAAGTAATAAAACTTGTATTAGCATCAATAACTAATCAAACAAAAAAATGTTATTGCAATCAAAATCCTTTTTTGTTATCTTTTTTTTTTAAATAATATATTACTTTGCGTGTAGGGAAATGTCAATCATTAGCTGACCGCCTAACCGCAATTTTATTGAACATCAATAAAAAAAATCCCGTGTAAAGTTTGTCTGTGTAAAGTGTGTCGTTTAAGTAGATATTTCTTTTGTTTGCTCACTGTTTTCGAAACGTATCCAAGAGAAGTAAGCGTTTGACAGGCAAGCGGTAAGCGCTCGACGTAGGCGAACCTCAACTTTGCTTTTTGAATTATCGCTGACATTTCATGTTTTGTTTATTTTATCCACGTGGCGCGTTGTTCTCCGTGTGGACTGTATCGCTGTTCTTCTTTGGTATGACTGTAAATCAGCTGGGCTTAAAAATCTACTACTCTTAAATAAAAATGGTTTCTGAATCTCAAGTCTGTAACGTATAAGTATTTAAAAATAATTCAACACGTTCGTTCATACAAATCGCATTTTATTTAGTTAGATGAAGGGATCTAAACTCATGTCCAAGATTTGTGTCACTGGTAAACCATTCATATAACATGACTAGTTGTCCTAATATTTTTTCTTCACGGAATAATTAACTGTTAAAGAATTTCACAGTTTGATTCAAGTTTCAATTCACTTTTTTGACCCACATAGAATTCACCAATTTATGTATTACATATTGCGAAACTTAACAAGTTTACTTAATAAGCGTAACAGACATATATATCCTGCAGTATCGCAACACATCATGGCATTGTGAGCGCTGTAAATTGCAAGTATAGAATATTACGCATATCGGAAACAATAGGCGTAATTGATTTCGGAAAATTGCTTCACATATTGTTTATTATTGTTGGCGTGGGCGCCCGAGCCGGCGCGCACATTGTATCGCACGATATGATAAGTCGTCTCAGCCCGACTAATGGAGCATTTACATAGTTCGGGATCGCATCATTAGCCGTAGATTGCTCTCGTGTTTGTCAATCGGGAAAAGTTACAGCTTAAATGTGAAAAGTTCCGCATTGTCTGGCGGATTCTTTCTCCGTGGAAGTTTATCTTGTCCTTCCAGCGAGTCTCCCTGAATAAACAGACTGGTAACAGTAACTGAGATCAGCGGATTACACTCTTTTCTGTTCTATTATGTTTTAAACTACTTTCGTATGATTCTAAGATACATTTTTTTTTCTGTAAAATAACTTATTTTTCTGTTTTGTCAGTCGGAAAAGTATGGTTTTTGTTTCATTAGTGTGAGTGAAAAGTGGAAAAACAGTAAAAAGTTGCGATTACATATTATAACAAAACCGATTTAGTCTTGCGCAAAATAAAAATGAAATGAGTGTTTCCACCCCAATTTAGCCTTGCTCTATTCAAAACCAACATCAATCGGAATTTCCTTTATGTGTCTCAAACCAAAAACAACTACGTAGCCAAAAACTAGAAAAACTACTCCTCTGCTACAAAGAATCTGGACATATACCGCTAGTTAACCAACACCAACACCTCTGCGGCACTCCAACAAGCGTCATAGACCTCTAGATTTTCTGAAATTTCACGCACATGCTTATTTTAAAAAGGAGGGAATTTCACATCGATGTTTTTTCGTAATCTATAAACATCCCAATTGAGTAATGACCATAAATCATAAAAACAATTATTATCATTGCGAAATTGCTCTTTTTCGTATACCAAATCTAAAATTGGCTTTTGTGCTTTCCTGTTGAAACTAAACCAGCACACCTTCACGTGAAGTGAAATTTGTCGAATTGCAGTTTTTGTTTGGAGATCAGCTGTAATATGTGTACTGTGTAGCTGGGTTTTTCCGTTCACATGCCGCTCGCCTATAGACCACGGGTGCGGGCTCATCCGCCTCGCTGGGAACCAGGCCCACCACTGCTTACTTCAATTAAAACTGCTCAAAAATCTTTGCGTCTGTCCACAATCACATGACCAACTTTCCGTAATGTCAGATTCTTGGATTGAGAGAATAAAAAGCTCGAAATGTCACTCAGTCTCTCTTCTTTTAGAATGCTGTACCATTTCGGCATTTTAGACCAAATAATCGTTGTTAACGTGTAAAATAGCATATTTACGTTTTTTTTTTATTTTTTCGTATTTACATACCTTGTGTAATGTGTAGTTTACATACAATTGCATATTTTTTAAAACAGTATTTTTCATTTTCACACATGCATTTCTCGTTTTTGGCCATGTACGAGTACATAGAGCTTAGTACGAATGTTTCAAAGCATTTTTTCACACACGTTTTTCCACATGCCACACGGTTGAGCTGGAGCACAATGTCTACCACTGAGAATTACTATCCAGCTTCATTTTAATACAGATCGCGCACAGTTTATTGTAATTTATTAAATTATCAGTGATATAATTGCTTTTATTGTTGAGATGGAGTGTATGGCCTTTTTTTGTTGAAATCGTTTTACAGCCGAGCTCTGCGCTTCGGTAGGTACACTGAACTCTAAAAAACCACCAAATGTTTTTTTTTTTTGTGAATGAGATAAATAAATTATGTAAGTATATTACATACATAAACATTTTCAGTCGTATCAAGTATATGTTATGACTGTGCAGATTATTATTATTTTTTAATTTTAAATGTGAACATCAAATGCACAAAATTTGATTCGCGTTACCTGTTTAAGAATCATGATTCTCATCAAGATATGCAGGATCTAGGATTAATGTGTGTAATATAAATGCATCTAAATTTATATAAGAAAAAAAAAAATCAAGTCCTATTTTACGTTATCAGGAGACGTGTCTGATTGTTTAGAAATCCTAAAAAATGTTTTTATTCTGTATAAAATGTATGTCGACGTTTATTCCAAAAAAGGTTTTCATGAATTTATTTGTTTTAAAATATAAGTAGAATAATTTATTGTACAATGAAGGTTTTTTTTACATTTATATGTACTTACAGTATGAAACATAAACAAATATTTGATGAGTCTTTTCACAAATAACCAACATTTGACACCGCTGAAATTAAATGTGGGCGAAATGTAATGCAATACATATGAGTTACTACTAGAATTGACGGTCCTACGCATATGTCGATACAATCTTAATTTCGCTAAATTTTCTCATTTTATTGCTGAATTGATTCAAATCAAATTTTCCTCTCCTTGTATAATATGTCATGTATAACAAAGTTTGATTAAGTTTATTTTCTGAATAAAGGATAAGTGGACCTAGATCTATGATCAAAGGAGTTGTGTTTCTGATTATGAAATTGTAAGTAGAAATAAAATGGAAAAACTCCCCTTACTATTATAACTTAGTTAAAAAAATATAATCAGCAGATGTTTATCGTACGTTCGTGTTACACAACTCATAACAATTCATTACACTGCACACCTGTGGCTGCATGACTTACAACAAAATATTATTCCAGCAATACGAATAAAGTAAAAATATTCCTTTGTATCAAAAATCTGATTATTAACATCATGTGCATGAGCTCTCAGCAGCGCAACTCCTTTCGAACTCATAAATCTATCTTTTGTCTTTTAATTAAGTTTTCTTTTAATTTACCCCAGGAATTTTCCTTTCTACTTTTTACTATAAAGTTGCTTATCTTTCTATTTTACTTAATTGCATTTTGTTTGTTTGATGAATGCCTTCATTACTTTTCGTAGGTATCTAAATGCGTCTTTTTATTTTTTGGAAAATAACCCAAAGTAAAATTTATTACGTGCCTTTCTTGTACGGAAATTTATTTTATGGCCACCTGTTTTTTTGTAATTTCATTTCCAATAATCGTATTTTCATTACCCAAAATGTACGTCGCTCAATCTGTTTTATTAAGGTAGGTATCGTAATCAAACCTAACGCATTTTTAAGAATTTTGATCACTTAAAACATTTGAAATCCTAAGTATTATTTATTTTTAGTAAAATGAACCACACAAATAATGATAAAGAGTTAAGGGCGAATAAAAATCTGTTGATAATGGTTAGATGCTTACATTTCTTTTTAACACATTTTTTATTTCAATCTTGCAAGTTTGCAATACATATAAATTTTCTCAGGAACGGAGCGCCCTGCGATTAATGACTCGGCGTAAATAACAAAATTCTTGCTCGTCCTCACATCTCGGCGATTCCTCTCTGAACCAATTTGCCAAACAGACGATGTACCCAGTACACAAGCCGGCACATTTACTATGCACCCACTCTCAAAGCAAGAGAGCCGCGTCCACAAAATAAACACGATTTCTTACGACAAGCCAGTACTTCCTCGGCTTGTTTATTTTTGGTCATGCCATATTAAAATATTTGCACATCATTCACAAAAACGTAAATTTGATCATACAAAATCTCAATGACATTGCGTTTTTCTATTTTTTTCTTTTTACTTTCAACACCTAAAATGCATTCCTAAACGATTACTTCCTTCCGCAAGAAAAACATCACGACTTTTCTAAGCAATGCAAGCATTATTTTAAAATCAGAAATGATGTAAAATTTGGCTATTTGTAACTAGCGGTATTTATTGTCCCCGGTCACCCTAACGTCGTGAATGTTTTATTTTTTACAACCATCTATCTTTCTAAATCATGAATATTTTTTGAACCAACGCAACAATTTCTGTATAGCAATAGGTATCTGAAAACTATATTAAAAATTAAAAAAACCTCAAAAATTACGAGGCCAGATGAGTCCGGGTGTACAACTTGGAAATAATAATAACTGCCCGCTTCCCGTTAACTTTCCCACAACATCCCGCGGCTGCTCCCTACAGCCTCTCACCCTGCAGCCCTCAATGTTGATATTTGAATAATATTAATATTTGTCCAGCTCTCCCCATCCCTGTCTGCCACCCAGGGTGCGCGCCCGTCAGAGCGGGACAAAGCCTACTCACCCTTTTGGCTATTATAAACTTGAGATTTTTTTGTTATTTTGCTCTGTGAAGGGAGGCAAGTGAACGCTGGACCTTGTAATCTTGGGGTCACTTTTTACATTTTAGTTGTTTTCGTTGCTTTGCTCCGGATTGACCTCTTCGCTTTTATTATATTTTTTTTGCTTGACCCGCGCTTAGCTTTTTTAAACCTATTTTTTTCTATTTAAACATTTGGCTTAGTTTTTATTATTGTTTAGCTTTACTGTTTTGTTTTTGTTTTATTTTTTATCATTCACAAAAAGCTACGATTATCTTTGTGGTTAATAAAGATATTGGTAGCTTTTTCTTTTGTTCGGTTTTCCTTCGGTGGTTTTTTTCTTTGCAGGTGACATTACGGGAAACAATTGAGGAGCAGTGTGTTTTCTTTATTTGTTACAATCTGTGAAGTTGATTTTATTTATGCTCAAAAATTATACTTATACTCAAAATCTAACTAAAGTGCAAAGGATATTTTTACATTGTGCAATTTGCTGATATGGTATGTAAATATTCAATGTGTATTTAGTATATGTGTCATTCGTGTTACTTATAAAAAAAATCCATCTGATTTTGATAAGAAAATTCAAAGAAAGGCTTTAAATAATTACATTTTGTTGAGGAATCCTCATGCAAAAACGATCAGCTTGTGTATCTTGACAAAGTAGGTATAGACCGCATACGATACGTGCTTTTTCCTTATAGCTATTGAGCAATTCTTTTTGTGTCTATCAAAGGCTAAAGGCTAAATAAGTAAAGGCCAACATGACTTTACTTATTGTATTAGCCAGTTCAGAATGTGACATTATACGGGTCATCAAGTTATAATCTTTTCTTATGACTTTAACCTCGTCATCTCAATTCATCAATAACAAACTCAATGGCGTGAGTGGCTTGTTCGTTAAATTGTTTAATAATGTTTACATATCATTTGACTTTTCCGGCCCGCAATCTAGTGATTAACGCTTTGGACTAGTATTCGGAAAGGTTTGGGTTCGATTCTTGGAGAAACACATAAAAATCAAATATGCTCTGGGTTGAAAAAAGCCCGGTCAACAAAGGTCCATCTAGCCCAGGCCTGGCCAACCCGCGGCCCGCGGCGCCTTTACGTGCGGCCCGCGGTCATGTGTGATGATTTTTTTAAATTATGTATTTATATATTTTTTTTATTTAAGAACTTTATTGTCGTTAAATTTGTACAATTTTGAAATCAAAACTACCCCAGAACTTTCCTAGTAAAAACACTATTTAACTGGACTAGAGATATTTTTCAGCGATTTGAGTTGCAGCGGCAACATATTTACGCGTTAATGCGTAATATGGGAATGCAATTTTGAAAAAATATCGAATTTTTCCCGCAAAAACATTGTCGTGGAGGGGGGGGAGGGGGGTAGCGACAGGTTTTTCATTAAACTTGCCATAAAAAAGGTATCATTATTAACAAATTATTTCAATGTAAAGAATTATCTGGATATTTAAAAGATCAGTGACTTTTTCTGCCAGATCCGCCGCCAACAGCATTTCGATTCCGCCAGACTCGCCGCTAGCCGCAATACAATAGTAAACTAAAAAATATATATCCCACGAATCCTAAAATATAATTTTATAGCAAGTGCATAACAGAAAAATTCCAAATATAAGATGTTTTGCTCAAAAAATTATTAGTGCCTTTGGATCTACAAAGTACGTTTGTGAAGCTTTTTTTCAAAAATGAAATATAATAAAAATAAAAATAGGGCGTTCAAAACAGACGTAAATCTGGAAAACCAGTGTAGGTGTGCAACTTCAAATCAATATTAGAAAATAGATTTAGAAAAATTAAGTAAGCGAAAAGAATCTCAAATCTCGCACTGAAAGGAGAAGTCCCTGATAATTGGTTTTATTAGGTATATAAAAAATTAACCTATAGAGATATATAATACCTATTAGAAACATAAACCTATTAGAAATAATCACTGGCAGCATTGAACAAATTATTATTGTTGTAACTGAGTATTCTTACAGTAACATTGTTAAGTATAGTAAGAAAAATAAAAAATAAGTTTTTGCACTATAAAAGAGATATTTTCTTCAAATAAAAACTCATAATCCAATAGGTTTTATTTGTAATATTGTTTTGAAATGAAAAATTGTCAAGTAACCCACAACTCTGTCAAGTTATGGGTTAATTAATAATTTTCATTGTTAAAATAGGTATTTTTCTATTGTTTAAACAAATTTTATTTTGTTTACTACATAAATATTTTTTTTGTTTAACTTATAATTTTTTGAATGATTTTTTTGTTGTTGTTGGTTCAATGCGTGTTTTATTTTCACATCTGGTTGTCGTTTCGTTTTTTTATATTTTTTTTTTTTGTAAAATGTTTGTATGTGTGGCCCATGGGGAAATTTTAGGCCATCAATGCGGCCCGGGGTGAAATTTGGGTTGGCCAGGCCTGATCTAGCCTTACAGCACCTGGACTTGCTTATGAATTTGCGTTGTTTAGCGATGACATAGCTCGCAGATGTCTTTTGAGGTGTGATTCACATAAAACAGCGCTCACCAAATCCTAATACTTACGTATTTAGTTGTACTTCGTTCATTTCTGTTCTGTATCCGGTCGATAGCTCAGGTGGTAGAGTGCTTACATTCCATGCCGAAAGCTCGGGTTCGAATCCCACCGAGGGTGTCAGAAATGATTTCACGTTTCGGTGTTTATTTCAAACTCCAAAACAAAATACCGGCAAGGTTTACTCAGCCTTCACAAGAAATGAGTACCAGCACTCTCGGGAGCTGGGAAACCGCCACTTCAACTGAAGTGGTTGGCGTAAGGCCGGCCCCCTTACCTGTAAAAATAAATAGGTTCAACTCGCCACATGCGACTCCTTCGGGGATAACGCGGCAAGAAGTTACACTATATGTGTAGCTTAGTTGAATCCAAACAGTATTTATGTTAATAAAAAGAAGTGTATTTTTATTATGTAACAAAAAATCTCATTACTTTTGACCACGAGTTCTCTATTCACTTTATTTTTCCTATTAACTTAAATTCCATCATTTCTATTGAATACTTTCAAAGTATTTCGTTACTTTTAAAGTTTTGACTTTTACGGCGCATGTTTTTGCCCGTTTCATTCCTCAGATATTTTGCAGTGGCGCGCTCCTCCCCTCCAGAATAATAATATGAAATATTTATTTTGGTCGCTTTTTTAAATCTTGCCGGCTTCACTCTCCTCACTTTATGCGCGTTCGTCAGCTTTTTATATCTCTATCATCCTCTCTGCACTTCTGAGTATTATTATTGCAAACATTTTTTTGCACACACTCAGACCCACCGTATTCAAAATGTATTAAATCTTGTTAAGTTGCCAACTGCATACTAATGAAATCTTCATATGAATATAGTATTCTTTCACATTCAGACTATTTTTTAACATACATCCTACGTTTGGCAAACATTTTCTCATTTTAATTCGTTTTCTATGTATGAGGTATATTTTAAGATGTCAAGTGAATAACCGAGTATAAAAATGCCATTAGTTTTTTTCTTGAATAAATAAATAATAAAGTGTATCTGCTTAAGTGAAAATAACTGCGGAAATTTCATCAAACAATCGTGCTTCCATTTATGTAGGTACCTACAATCTTGAAATTATTTCATTAAAAATTTACAAAACTCCGTGAAAACGATTTATAATAATTGATTTTTCTCCTGAATTGCAACTTAAAGCTCTCGTGGCCGACAGTTAACACATCAGGGTTTTTTCTATGGTCTGTAGCCGTAGATCATCGGAGCTGGAACTTCCGTACGTTTTTTTTTTTTCGTTTTTTTTATGACTGCCAATATCTCATAAGTGCTTGGCTTTATTTTTCCAAACGCAGCCCTTACGCTTCATATAATTACCTACGTCTCCTGCATTTTCAGATTCTTCGAATCAGTTATAATTGCATTAGCAAATCATACAATTCTCTCTGTCCAGTCGATAGCTCAGTTGGTAGAATACTTGCATTCTATGCCGAGGGCGAAGGATCAATCGCCACCGAAGCTGCCGGAAATTCACTGTTTCGTTGTTCATTTCAAACCCAAAATAAAAACATCGGCATTGTTTTATTTAGCCTTCGCAAAAAATGGCAACCAGCCCCCTTGGGAGTTGGGGAAACCTTAACATCAACTGAAGTGGCTATCGTAAAACCTGTAAAATAAATAGTTTCCACATGCTACATGCGACTTCGTCGGAGACCACACGGTATGGAGTTGCACTACATGTGCTGTGAGGGTTTTTCCTCTCTGTCCTGCTGATTGACACAATTAATAATATAACAGCCACTTTAATATGTTTACTTTTATTTCTTTCACAATGTATACACAATTAACCACAGCACAATAATATTCTTTATTCTTAATTACACAGGCTTGTGGCTATCCCGCCTGGCAAGCTTCTCCTCCCTTCTCTATCTTCTTTTGTTTTCCTTTTCATTCAAATTCAAATCTCATGTTCCATTTTACCTAACAAACAAATCCATCTCGTTACAATACACCTCCTTCCTCTCATAAAAAAAAAACATTCCCAATATTTTTTTTTTTTTTTTCTTTTACAATGAGTAAATAATGTATCATAATGCTCAGCCGGCGCCACATATTTTGTTTTATTTTAAGGATAAATTTCAAAAATATGAAAATAAAAAAAAAACCTGTTTCTGATACATTATTCAGTCATTAATACATTTTTTAACAATACCAATTATTTTCATACTAAAATTAATATATTTTTTTTTTTAACACAAATTTCATATTCAATATTATAAACAAATATTTGTTTTTTTTTTTTTAAATACTTAATTCAACAATTCAAAATAATCAAATAACAATACATAATAAACATTCACCAGTTAATTAATCAATTCTTTAAAATAACTTTTTTTTTTAAATACTTATCACATCTTTCCCAATATTTAAATTTATTTCAAATTTATTTTTCATTAATAAATTTATCAGTCCATCAATTTTTTTTTTAAAAAACTTTACCTTCATATGTAATACTTTGTTTAATTAATGTTTCATACCTTCATTCATGCAATATTTCATAATTCATTCTTTCACTGATCACTTTTATATCAACTTTCACCGTATCATTCATCACCTCAAATTTTTCATACACATGAAAATATGTTTTTTTTTTTTTTTTTTTAATCTAATTTGATTATGTCCTTGATGTGATATTTATTTATAACATTTGTGTCTATATCTTTTAATACATAGACTATCTTGCTAACTTTCTTTTCTATTCTGGCTTTGACAAATTTTGGAGCCAACTTTGTACAGAAGTATTTCCCTGCATTTGATTGTATGAAATTTTTACGCCATACAATATCCCCTTGATCATAGACACGATTTGATCTACCTTTATTATAATAATTTGCATTTTTATTATATGCATCCCATAAATTTTCTGTTACAATTTTGTATAATGTGTTTAATTCCTTCATTTTATCTTTATGCATATCTCTATATTTATCTAATTCTTCCTTTGATTCTATTTCATCATTTACTATTTCACCATGAATTTCACCATTTAGTACAATCTCCCTACCTCTTGCTAATACATTAGGTGTGTATCCTGTTGCTAAATTGACTGTATTATTTATTATGCTTTGTACTGAATCTAAAAAAGTATCCCATTTTCTTTGTTCATTTTCAACAAAAATAGCTAATGTGTATCCTATTGTTCTATTATATGTCTCTACATTATTGCACATGGGAGTATATAAAGTTGTATAAAATATTTTCTGTACTCCATATGAGTACATAAAATCTTTAAATGCATTAGACTTTAAATTCTTTCCATTATCTGTTATTATCGTTTGCGGTACTCCTTCTGTTAAAAATATTTTATTTTCTATTAATTTTACTATTTCTTCTGTAGTAGCTCTTCTTAAAGGAAATAACCAACAATATTTGGTAAAAACATCTATTATTGATAATATATGAATATAACCTGTACTTGATTTTGGTAATGGTCCTATCAAATCAATACTCAGCATTTTTAACGGTCTATCCACTCTTTTTCTATTTTCCATTTTTCCTGCTGGAGGTAAATTATTCGGCTTATACATTTTACATTTTTGACATTTATTTATAAAACTTTTTATATCTGCATACATATTTTTCCAATAGTAACATCTTGATATGTATTTATAAGTTTTAAAAATACCTACATGTCCATTATCATGATGATTCTTTATTATAGTTAATCTATTGTCTATAATAGGTATCTCTTTCCAATTATATTCCTCTGTGAAAGGATTATCATCATTTATTAGTTTAAATAATTTATTATCTACCATTTTGAATTTTTTGTATTTGTGTGGTGTTTTTGTACATCCTTCTGCGATATTATTATACCAAGGATCTGCAATATTTGAATTTATTACTTCCATTTCTTTAGTACCAGGAATCCTAGATAATACATCTGGCACTGTATGTTCTTTCCCTTTTCTATGCTCAATCTCAAATTCATACTGTGAAAGTCTCATGGCCCATCTTGCTAATCTACCTGTTGGATTTGATATTTTATTCAAGAATTTTAATGCCATATGATCAGTTATTACCTTGAATTTCATCCCATCTAGATAAGATCGAAAATGTTCAATTGACTCTACAATGGCAAGAAGCTCACGTTCTGATGTCGAATAGTTTTGTTCTCTAACTGTCAAACTTCTTGAAAAATATGCTATTGGCTTTTCGGACCCATTGATATTTTGGTTTAATACTGAAGCTACTTGATTTTTACTGGCATCAGTGTGTAAAAAAAAATCTTTTGTGAAATCCGGACATATTAATACAGGGGCTGTGCTTAAGGCTAATTTTAAATTATTAAATGCATCCTCAGATTCTTTTGACCAATTAAAATTGTTCTGACCTTTTTTACCTCTCAATAATTTATTTAGTGGATATGATATCTCACTGCAGTTTCGTATAACTTTTCTATAAAATCCTACCAAACCTAAAAACATTCGTAGTTGTTTTAAATTTTTCGGTGAAGGATATTCCTCTATAATCTTGACTTTATTTGAATCTGGCCTTAATCCATTTTCATCAATAATGTCTCCCAAATATTTTAAACTATCTTTGCAAAATTCACATTTTGAAAATTTTACCGTTAACCCTGCTTCTTGTAATATATTTTTAACTTGTTTTAATAAATTTAAATGTGAATTGAAATCTTCGTTAATAATAATTAAGTCATCGATATAACAAAATATGTTAGTATCAAATTTAGGTCCAAATAACTTGTCTAATAAACGCTGTGTTTCAGAACTTGAATTTTTTAAACCGAACGGCATTTTTGTGAATTGAAACAACCCTCTATTTGGTACGACGAAGGCAGTTTTTTCTTTGGACGATTCTTCTAGTGGAATTTGCCAAAACGCCTTGCTTAAATCTATTGAAGAGATATATTTGGCATTTCGTAAATTTGCTAAAACTTGATTTAAATTTGGAATGGGATAGTTATCTCGTTTTGTTACTTCATTGAGTCTTCTAGAGTCCAAACAAAATCTAGGCGTTCCATCCTTTTTAATTACAATCACAACAGGACTGGACCACGAAGATTTGGATTGTTCAACTATACCTTCTTTTAACATTTTATCTAACTCTGTGTTAACCTGTCTCTGTCTTGCTGGACTGAGTGGATAATACTTTTGTTTTATTGGAGGACCTTCTGTCTGAATTCTGTGTTCAATGAGGTTTGTGCATCCTAAGCCTATTTTTTCATAAGAGATGTCCTTGAAATCATTTTCTATTGTTTTTAATTGCTGTAATTGGTTATCTGTTAATTTAGTTCTATTTGTAATTTTACCTAATTCACTAATATTTTTGCTATTTGAATATGTAATTTTACTTATTAAACTCGGTTCTAATTCAAATTTTATCCAAAAATCTATTCCAAAAATTAAGTCTTGTTGTAAACCTTGTAAAACATAAAAATCTACATGTTTCATTTGATTGTCACATTTTACCTCTAAATTTATTTTACCAAGTATTTTTATATTTTTACCATTTGCTAACGAGATATTATCATGGGTTTTTATAATTTTGTAATTTCTTTGTAAAAAATAATCAAATGTTTTTTCATTGATTGCAGAAATAGATGCACCTGAATCTAGTAAACCTGTAAAATTTTTGTTCTCAATATTTACTGTTAAAAATGGTCTTTTATCAAATTGTTTAGCAAAAATGAGTGGTGCAATTTGATAATTTTTATTAAAAATTTGAATGAAATTAAGCCAGCTCTTCATTTCTGATTTTTGTGTTTGTACTGAAGGCCGACTATCTACAAGTTTTTTTGAATTACTATTGTATGTCGTATTTGTTCTGTTTTGTATATTTATATTTCTGTTCATTTTTGTTTTGTCTGTATAATCACTTTTTTTATTTTTAACAAAACAATCTTTTTGTACATGTCCTGTACGTTTACATGAGTAACAGATTACTGTGTGTTTTTTAAAATTTCCATTTTTTATAAAACAATTTCTTTCCACATGTCCTCTTTTATTACAAAAGTAGCATACTATATTATTTGTGAAACTTCTACATTTATTCTGTATGTAATCGAATTTTCTATTTTTAGTCCAACAATGTATTTCATCATGTCCTAATTTATTACAAAAATTGCATTTTTGCATTACATTTTTCTCTTCTGTGTCATTCATTACATTTAAATTTTTACATTCATTAAATTTTATAAATGATTCAAACTTGCTACATATTGTAGATAATTCCTCTGTATTTTTAATTTCAGATGTTGTCAGTAAAGTTGCATATTTTTCTGACAATCCATGAATTATTATGTCCATAAGTTCTTTATCATGCATTCTTTTATTTAATAAATTATTTTTTGATTTTACCTTTAAAATATAAACAGATGCATTATCATGACCTTGTACCGTATTTAAAATTTCTAACTTAAGATTCCTTTGAAAGTCATATTTTTCAAATTGTTGTAAGAATTTGGTTTTAAAAATTTTCCAATCAAATTCACAGTTAATTGCTCTGTACCAAGTCAACGGAAAATCTGTTAAAAATATAGGCATACACTCTACCAAATAATCTAATTTTAATTTGTAGACTTTGGCTAATTCTTCTAACCTTATTATAAATTCATGTGGTTCACTTTCACCATTAAAAGATATTTTTAATTTGAGAGGATCAAAATTTATGGACTCCATTGTGTTACTTTCTAAATCCTTTTTATTATTTATTTTTTTAGATTTCGTCATTTGCTGTATATTTTCAATTTATGCAATTAAAAAAAATCAATTATGATGCAAATTATAATGCAATTAAAAATCATTTCATTGAAAAAAATTTTTTCATACAAATGAAATATAACACCATCTATATTATATATTTATCTAAACTGATTTGAAACAAACTGGTTCATATCCATTCTTCATTCTCCCGCGACGTTCGATTTTTGAATTTCCATTCTTCTGAACGTAATGTAGGTAGTTTGAATTCTCTCACCTTCAATATTTTCAAACAGCGTTTCAAATCTTGTAATTTCTTGTTGTTAATTGTATAAGTCGATGTCTTCACTAGCTTTTAAACGTGTTGATGCTTTCCATTATGCTTTCACAACCATAGATCTGTCCAATTTTAATTATTTCATATTGTTTTGAATGTCATTTATTGGAATCGAATGTCATTTGTTTTTGTTTGAGAAAATTTTCTTCATAGGAATTTCATTTACAGATTTTTCTTTTACGTTGGGCGCCAAAATGTGAGGGTTTTTCCTCTCTGTCCTGCTGATTGACACAATTAATAATATAACAGCCACTTTAATATGTTTACTTTTATTTCTTTCACAATGTATACACAATTAACCACAGCACAATAATATTCTTTATTCTTAATTACACAGGCTTGTGGCTATCCCGCCTGGCAAGCTTCTCCTCCCTTCTCTATCTTCTTTTGTTTTCCTTTTCATTCAAATTCAAATCTCATGTTCCATTTTACCTAACAAACAAATCCATCTCGTTACAGTGCGGCTTGGATTTATTATTCCTTTTAATAATTTGTTTTACAAAAAAAACATATTGATGATACTAGTTCAGGGAAGGTCGGCAAAAGTTGCAGGGTTTATGTTCATTAGAGGTATGGGATTTAATTTGTAAGTACACATTCAGCATTTGTAAGCGCGAACTTACACGTGTCTGTTTTTGGGCATGCATTTGATTTGAATTTTAAATGGTAATATATCCTTGCAACTCAGATTATAGATTATATTCAATAAAAGAATGAAAATGTACACATAAACTAGAATAAATCATAACTAATGGTAAGGAGGTCGCTTCTTCCTTTACAAAGTTTCCAATAGTTATGATGAAAATCTATGTCCATACGCTTTAATCTTTAGAACCAAGTGAAGCTAACAATGGCGGTCCTAGTCCATAGATTACAAATCAAAAGAAAGTCTCTGTTGAGTGCTTGTTTTGCGCCTTATGAAGTCGGCCGGCATCTTATCTAGATACTCCGCTGGCACTGTCACCCTGGCGGGGGCGGGGGGGGTGAGAGCAGGACAGCGGCAGGGCGGGATTTATGGCGACTTCCTTTTCTCCCCTTACTTACTTTGCTAGGCAGACGGCTGAAGATCTACGACGCTACCTATCCAAGAGTATGTCTGTGTACTACGTCTACGAAATATCGTCTCGACGCGTATGTCATACAGATTATTGAGACTTCACTTTTTTATTGTACGTGCTCCTTTTTAGGTTTGACGTGAGGCTGCAAACTTTCACCATCACAGCTGCGAGCATACAGGCAGCTATGCTACCAAATTTGAAAGGAAAATAGATTATACATTCCAAAATACATTGACTCTTATTTCCGTCAATAGCATGAATTTTTGTGGATTTTAAACACCATTTTAATAGTAAGAGGGAAGTGAATTTGAATGTGCAATTATAACCTTTTGGTAATAATTTACAAGAGCCCGTTTCCTCGAAGTATCATAAAACAGTACTCTTACTCGGAATCCTTTTTTGTTAATTATAAGATATAACATTTAATTAAAATCATAGCGGTGATAGGTGATTTTTATTTATCAGCCCATTAGGACCCTTGTGGTAGGTACTGGAGGTACATGTTGCATGGACCGTGTATTTGTCTGAGCGGGTTTCGCGCGCTCAGGGACTCCGGCCCAGCAACAGGGATCTCGGCGAACTGAATCGTTTAATTTCGTGTTTTCGTTTTGTTTTTGTTTTTGGGAATAACCAGTTTCTGCATTACAGCATTGGATGTGACAAAAACTCGCTTTGAGGTTGTTTAAATTGACTTTTTCACTGTTGGCGCGCTCCTTCTCCCTTACCTGCTCGTCCTTCTGCCTTCACGCAGGTACGCGTTTTACAAATGAAGCCTCTCTTTTGTTTTCCTTATTTTTGCCCTTAAATTTATTTTCTTGTCAAGTGGGCGAATTTTTATTTTAATTACTTAACGCTTTGGGAAACTTGTTTTTGTCATGTTTTACGTGGATAGAAGTTTGTTCTTATCGTATTATTTTTTAATTCTTAAAAATAGTTTCTTTCAGTTTTCACAAACACCTAATTGTTCATAATTAATTTCAACCTCAAGGAAATTATGGTATTGAATATGTATTTGCGTACATCCAGGAAGTAAAGTAGTAACCACGTGGTGATTGCAGCTTATTTTCTCCGAGAGCTCAGCTCATCAGAGGGTGCGGGCTCAGGCTTTGGCAAGGCCGTTGGGCGCATCAGTGCAGGACTGCCTCCAGCCACAAGATGCAGCCTTCCGGTCCTGTGTGGAAGCGTCAGCCTTGACCGCCGGGGGGGGGGGGAGGGCGGCGTGCGCAGCGGGGTGAGGGGAGAGGAGGAGGGCAGGAGGCCGGCGCGCGCCTCCTCCCCCCGCCCCCCGCCCCCGCCCCAGCCCGCAGCCCGCCGGCGCTCTCTTCCACACTCTTCGCAAACCCGCCGCCGCCGACGCAACCCGACTACACTCGCATTCCGCTATAGTCCCCCGCTCACGCCGCACACAACGCAACTCCGCGAGAGGAGAGCCGTGATAAAAACTTAAATATGTTCGAAAAATAAATAACACCCAACAGTGATTATTGAATATGAAATATTGTGATTGATTTTAAATACACTTTTAGAAACTTTATAAAAGTAATTTGGTTTTCTAGTAATATTTATTATTTTTTAAACATTGTGCAATTCCTGCTGGATATTTTAGTGTGGGTGAATTTTCGCTGGATTTTTGCAGCGATTATAAGTGAACTTCCAAATTGACAGGGAAGACTTCAGAGACAGATTCCCCCTACTTTCCGCAGACAAATGGTATTTGATGCATTTTAATAAATTATTCCTTTTTAAGTTTTCATTCGTAGAAAATATTTCGAGTGATCGTCTTTGTAATCTTGAACGAAAATTTCAGTGCTCTCTTCGTCCGTCGCAGAGTTTGTAAAATTTCATTGAAATGTGTGAAAATACGAAAAAAATAATAAGTTCGGTGATTCGATGCGAGTGTATTTGACAGTTTGATTTTTAAATTTCCAAGACATCGCCTCGCAGCCTCAGTATTTTGGAAAAGTTTTCCGAAGTTTAGATTTTCTTCTTAAAGTTACTTTGTGGCTTCGATTAACAAGGGAGTATTATTCTTAACACTTTTCGCTGCTTTCATAACCAAACCAAGGAGAGCTTACCGCTTATCGATGTTTTATTTTGCAAAGAATGCTTAGACTCCCGCCGGTAAAATGTTTGCCTTTAAAGCCTTTCCAGAAAAATATTTTCTGGTAGTTTTTCTATTCAATATCTTATTTACTATCAGAAACAAATGATAAATCGCAGTAAATTTGTTTGTTTATTGATAGACACATAAATGTTGACATTGGTCTGTGCAATTTCCCGATCACGGATGTGGACGAACCGATAAGCAAGGAGCGTGTGAATATCAAAACAGAATGGAACTATAATATTTTTACTTCATTTCATTTGATATTTTCTGCGAGTTTTTATTTCTATGAAAATGTACCCATCAGCTGATCACCTAGTCAGCCTCGACCCTTTGAAAAAAAAAGACTAATGTTTACTGCCTGTAAGTCAGAATTTTGAAAATTTTCTTTGCCCTATGAATGTGGTTGTTTTGTGATCATCGTACAAAGGTAACGATTTGATTAAGTTGTTTTTTTCTGATCTTTAGTTTATTATTAACGCGCTTCACCTTTAAAATCTTGATTACTATCAGCTTCGACTACAAAGTTCATTTATTTTTGTGATTCAAACTCGGGGACAGAACTCGGCCAATCGCGATAATGCGCGCATAACGTGCTTCCCTCTATGTTGAAACTTCACAGGAAAGAAACGCGTTTTTTGTTGTTGTATTATGTGTTAAGTATATCATCCATCAGCCGATTTTTGATAGATTTTTCATACATTATAAGTTTTCTTAGAGGCACGCGTGAAATGCGATCGTTAGGGTTTCGTCACCCTTCTGTGGCGTGTCAGCGGAGCATATCAAGTGCATTAAAGCCACCCCGACCCCCAGCCTGATTATTATTATCACGTCCCTTGTATAATAATGCAATAATAATATTCTGCCCTTAGTGCATCCCCACTCTCCCGCTATCCTATAGAAAAAGCACCGATCAATCAAATGCCACATACACGGTAATATAATTAATACAGAAAATATCGATTATTTTATTGAATGCCATAAAACTATTGGTTTTCTGATTGGAGAATAGGTTTTTTTAAATGCTTACAAAATATGTCTGATAACATTTAAGCAAATATTTATGCCTCAAAAGTTTTGATTAAAAGTGTTTGTAAAAGTTATACCAATGTCTTTTTGTTTTGGTTTATACGAAAGTAGAAAAAAATACCATGTGATAGGTACCTACAATAATCTATATAATATCTTAGTTGCAAAAAAATATTGACAAGGCTCATATTCAACGCATGCTCATATAGGTTCGTGCTTACACATGCTACATGTGTACATACAAAATAAGTTAAACCTCACATGAACTTAACCTAACTTCAGGGGTGACATTGTCCAAAATGAACCAAGTTTGTACAGCATGGGTAGTGAGCCTCACAACCTATTATTCAAAGAATCAAGTAATTTAAAAATGTTCAATCCTTGGGCAGCCTCATTTTCATTTTATTTTTTCGCATCATGTGACTATGTAAATAATTGTTGTGAAATCTTCTCACAGATTTTTTCCATGACATTTTCACGAACGCAAAGATAAAATAATACATGTTTGCACATACATGCTTGTTAACTTATGTACTTTATTTGAAACTGTTACATTCTATTTAAATAAATATATTCATTTTAGGATCTCTTTGAAAAACATTGGAAATAAAAAATGTAAATCTTTAATTTCGTATTTGCACAGTTCTATTAGAAGTATGATTATATCCTGTTCTTTCATGTCTTGTGTTGCGAAAAATTTAAACACTTATAAAAAAATACAAAAATGATACGTTTCGCATGTCCTTGCATTTTATTACGTATTAAGTTACGAATAGTTGTTATATTATTTACTTTATGTATTTGGTTTGTTCGTACAGAAAACTAATTAATGTCATCCATTTTACACAACTAAAACCGTTCCTCGATTAAAAGCTTGGTATAAGGCTGATATCTCCTGCTATAAATATAAGCTTCACTTTTGTAAATGCCACCCCAGTTTCAGCGAAAGTCGGTAGTAGTGGCAAGGTTTATGTTAATTTGAGATTTGGTTTAGTCTCTAAGTACACATGCAGTGTGTGCAAACGCGAACTCGCGGATCTTGTACTCGTATTTAATGTAAATCATAGATTTAAACATAACTTTCAACTTAGATTACAGATTATAAAGATGTCGGTGAATAAAAAAATAATAATGGAAATATTGGAAAAAATTATGTGTTTAAGCATTAACTTCCGTTTTTACCATTAAAAAAATATAGAACTCAAAACTTTTTGTGAGGACAAAGAACCTTAGCCATGAGGATTACAAGGAGGAGATCATTTGTACGTGGATACTTGTATTTTGAATAATAACATAAGAATGCCTTTACAAAACATTCCTAGCAAAGGTTTTATTTTATTTTTATAGCTGACCTTGTAGATATCTACAATACCACACTTATCTTTTGCAAAATTCCTCGTCTTTTTTAACATTTAATTCTCATTCCAGTTTCCCCGTAAATATCACGAATAAAATCAATACTTTATTGTGCGTATTTTTTTGGAACATCCTCGAAGTTAATGTCTTGGATACATTTTCCGAGAACACTTATAAAGCAAGGGAAATTCTTGAATAGGCTTCTTTACAGAATTAGTCTTCCTCGTGCCTGTTGATAATCCCCGTTCCTTGATAAACGATGAATCCCTTCGATCGCTCCTTGTTGCCAGGCAGCTGTTACTCTTCCAGGGCGCCCCTCAGCGGGTAAATGTACCAGAAAAAATACCCTCGTACGCATTGTAATGTAGTTTTTCATTCACATCGCACCTTTTCTCGGTCGGCTTTCTCTCCGTAGCCTTATCCGTTTTTCATGTTGTTACACGACTGGATTAAATAATATAATAATGTAATCTTCCTTCACTACCCACGCGGGAAAGCCCTGCTTCAAAAACAAACGTTTTCACTCAGTTTTTTTTTAGATTTTTTCTTTTAATAATTCATGATTTTTTGGTTTGTGCTGGTTTTTTCTCTCTTCAAAATCAGTCTTTAAGAAAACTTTTATTGACGAACTCCCAGTAGACTGAAATCAGAAAATATGTTTTTTTTTTAAATTTAGGAGTAGTCGGATGTAATCTTCTGTATATGTACCTACATATATTTGAGTCTAACGTCCTCAAATGGAAATTGCATTTTTTAATGTGAGTATGTAATAAATTGTTGTAGTTTTTCATCCTCTCTAGTGCAGATCTTTATTACCCACCTGTAAGCCGAGATTCCTCCACAGGACTTACATTCTCCCGGAGTTGTGGTGTGAAAGCGGTACAAATTTCCACCGGGTTTCCACACAAAGAAATAAAAGCCGTATTGTGGGAGTAACCGCATAATGTTACGTTATTTTTACCTTGTAAACAGTTAAAAGGGATTGAAGCCTTTCAACTGCCTGACTTAAACACCTTTGTTATAATGTGGGTATTGTTATAGATTTTGGATAAACAACAATACAAACACTAGGCAGTTGAGCAATAAGTTTATGTTTGAAGATGTGAGTAGGTACCTACTCAGCATTTCAATTTTTCTTTTGCAATTTTTCATTAGGAAGATTCTTCTTATCTTATTATTTTTTGAATACGGATATAGGATCGCCTTTTTTACATTTATCGCATGTTGACTTAAATTCTCATGAACAGGTTCATCTATTAGACAAAGGCCAAAAATGAAATTGTTTAGAAGTCGTTGGTATAAGAAAACCCACATTCTTGTGTTTCATTCAGATTATTTTTTATCTTCAAAATCAAGCAAGTCTCTGCATCCACTCTTCCTTCCTTTGGTTTACTTTGTAACAAAACGCTCAGCTTGTATGACTTCATAATGGTGATGAATGATGATCTTTACGATCAAAATAATATCATTACGCGAGTTTACGTCGTGCTCGCAGTCATGAGGTACAAATTTTTGTCTTGCTACGTAATTATTATAATAAATTGCACACCGCTGCGCGAGCGAGAGCTCCATACACTCGATATGATCTCACTTGCGAGAAGTACAGCTAGCAAATACATATTTTATCTTGTCGCTTTCCCGGATTTATTGCTTCTGAATTCAGAGGCGGAAACTCGACAGTGGCCGGCTCTCGCTTGTTCCGAGTGCGGGCCCAGCTCCAGATACCATCTGTCGCTTACTTGCCCCGACACTTCCTACATAATGTGCGCCTGAAAGATATTTTAGCTTTCAACTTCTAAATTTACCTGTCCCACAAAAATCATAGGGAAATGCCCCTAGCTGAAATAACAAAGCTCAATTAGCTTTGTTTAAATAATAACAAAATGTTGATATAGCTGCCAATCACGTAGCTGTTTGTTATCATCCACTGTAACTTTATTTGCTTGGGATGGAATATAAGATATCGGGTATTTTATTGCACGGTATTAATAACGAGAATGTAATTTATATAAGGACCACCGCGCTGGGTAAATAGGCAGTCCGTTTAATCACATCAATTTTCGATACATCCTAATTCGTAATATCGAATGCCTTCCCCAATCACTTAGACCCAAGGCAATGAAATCTCATTCGCTAGATACATCAGCGTTATGGATGTGCCGGGAGAGTGGCCCGCTGGAACGCGGTCCATCAAATTAAAAGCTGCCTCATTCCGGGTAGCGCGCCGTGTACCAGAGGCGGCTCGTCATTAGAAATGTTGGCAGTTCATAATTTCTGCATTTACATTTTTTCTTTTATTTTCCATTTTGCTTGGAATGAAAGTTGCAAGAAATACATACATATTATAAATATTTTATTTAGGTATACACGAGAACGTACCTACACCCGTTTTGTTGCATATAACAAACAATTACAACAATTAAATGTATTTGAAGCAAGTTTTTTTTACTAAGCCACATATATAGTGTAACTTCTTGCCGCATTTTTCCCGTGACGAGTGTAACTTATTTATTTTTACAGGTAAGGGGGCAGTCCTTACGCCAACCACTTCGGTTGACGTGGAGGTTTCCCAGCTCCCGTGGGTGCTGACAGTGACGGCCGATGGGTCAGAATATTGGGTGGCAGAAATTTTCAATATAATTATGGCCTACACCTCTTCCCCCACTCCCCCCAATGTACCATACACTTCACGCTGACCGGCCTTGAAAATGTTCGCTGAAATGTTAGCACGAATATTATAATCGATGACTTACATTGTGTAAAAGAGCTTCCTTTAACGGGGATGATCGCCGTCGGTAAATCCAAATTAATTCACTTCATAACAACACAGCAAAACATAGCACTTAAAAACAGTTCACATAAAACCTTTTCCTTCACACCAACACCATTTAATAATTAATCTACCTCACAGCTTTTACATGAATATTTGTTTATTTTATCTACCTCACAAATGAGTGTTAATTATAAATTTACATAAGAAATTCAATATCGTCACTTAAAATACGAAAATATATTAAAGGGACTAAGGTCTGCCTCCGGAGAAAAATCCAACTTAACTGAATTTAAATTAAATTAAGATTATGGAGCAGGAGGAGGAAAGATCTGTGACATCATCTTGTACTTACATTCTTAAAAATAACAAGAATGTATTGTTCTGCAAGATTAGCAAGTTCAGAGATTTGCAACCTTTGACAAAACTAATCATCCATACTTTAAAGTATGGATGATTAGTTTAAAGAGATATTTTAAAGTACGTTATAGTGGAGAATATGAGTGATGGTACAAAAGAGTACAATTGGGCGTATAGCTGGGCAAAGAGTTTAGTTGAGCATCTACAAATAATGGACGATTCACGACTGATAAAAATAGTGCACAAAGATGATCCCCAAGGAAAGCGTGGAAGAGCAAGACTGACAAATTAATAAATTGATTAAATAAGCAACATTTCAAATTATTGAAATCTGCAGACTGAAAAAAATAAGAGAACTCACGAAGAAAGTAGGGAATGCTGAGAATATAAAAATAAATATGCAATCACAGAACAGAGTAAAGACGCTGACTGACGCTGACCGCCACTAGCGTAGAGATGGTTGGTTTCATATCAGTTAAAACACAGTTTATCCATTTGTATTTTTTTGCTTAAAATGCTCGAAAAAACACTTGTTGACCACGACTGAATATTTTTCACTAGGAATGGAATCCTCAAGCAAATAATAAAAACGTCGATAAATTAAAAAGTAATGAGTTTTTGTCGGGCTTAACTTGATCTTAAAATAAACAATTTGTATCCTGGCTAACAATAAAGCATTGTATTTGAATTATATTTTAAGTATAGAGCTTTATGGTAAAACACAACATACTTTATGCGAAGATTTTTATTGATACTAAAGCAGCATCTGTTGTGAGCGTTTCAGTTTTCATTATTTTTTTTGTAAACGCAATAGTTAAGTGTCAGGAAATACTTTATAGTTTTGTTTTAAATGACGAATATTGAAGTCTTTTAAACAAAGAGTTGGATATGCTCTGAACATAAGAGTTCCTTTGGTAGAATAAAAAAATTTTTTTGTCACAATTCTTCTCCGTTCATGTCATGTCACTTACCTAGGAAAAGCGTGCAGTGCCGGAGCTGCTATCTAAAAATGTACAGGCACCTCAGTATTCACCGTTTGAGCTGTTTTTTCAATAAATGTATGGACTTCATAGAAGGAAGTATGGGGCATTGCCACATATGCACGCGATAATATTATACATTTAAATACCTAGCAACTCGTAGTCTTTACATGTTCGTAGAGCTGTATAATATGTAAAATAATGATAAATGTAAAATAGGACTTGACACAGAGGATATTTTATGGGGAACAAAATTGTAAGTGATGGGTCGTGGCATTCTTACAGGAGGTGCAATGCACCGATGCACCTTAGCTGGAGCCGCCACTGCCGTGTACTAAATATTATTTATGGTGGTAATAAAATCAAATATTTTTATTTCGTTTCAAATAGAACGAACTCTCTTTTTTTGCACGATTCATGAATATATTATGAATTTTCCAACCCCAAGCGATAAATAAACATAGAAACAGAATAATGTTGAAATTATTAACCCCAAGGCCCGCGCCATTCCCCTGCCTGCCCGCGGCCCCTCCGGCGCGCCGGGTCGTAAAATTCTAATCGGAATATAGATTTTTATATTCCTTTCAAAATCTGTATGCCTACTTAAGTGGTGGCGCAGTTTCGCATAACATTCCGTTTTTTTTTACTAAATTTGATGAAATATTCTACCGGGATTGCAAAAATGCTTCAGTTATTTATATTTTTAGCTGTTTTTTTTTCAAACATTAACAGGATGTGTTTGTTCCTTAAAATTGTACTCTGCTTTATTTGATAGCTAGGTGTATAATGTGAAGCCCATTTATCTACCTCATGACGTATAGGGATAGCCTATCTGTGACTTAACATTGCCCAACGCGCTCTATTTTGTACAAGGATCAGATTTGCCGTTCTACCTACATACATTACATTGTTTATATTGTACGGTCAGAGCAGAATGCAAAATTTCTTGTTTACTTTTGTTGTATGCCAAATCGCTGTGTTTAGTTGAAGCGTCGCCTAGCAACGGTGCAGCTGAAAGGGCAAAAACGACCGTAGCATGCTCAATTATTTTTTATGGTCCCCAGCGCAGCCGTGCATGGGCATACGTATTCCTGGCATACACAGGTTGCGTAAAGCCCCGGTTTTGTTTTAATTTTTGGCGGAGAACTTTTTGTTTTGGCGCGTCTCGCGTGCACTATCTGGGCCGATGCGAAACCTATGTACACCATATTATGTATCCACATACATACATAACTTAGAAGTTGTACCTACCTACAGAGCGACAGAATGCGACAGCGTTTTCGAGTCTACCCTTCGCAATATCTCCAACATACTCGACATTCATGGGAATAAATAAAATACTGCATTATATGGTTCTTGTTTTTTTTTGTAAATTAACACGCTGACGTGCTTATATTCGCAAAAGCAATCATTCCTGCTCAAGGTTTGTTTAGTCTTTTAGTTATAATTGTTTTTAATCATCCCTTTCAATATTACCGCCAAATACTTGTATGAACTTTTTTAGACAAAGCGTGTAAAATACAGGACATTAAAAAAAACTTCATATATCCTTCAAAATAATATAATTACTTTTGATCAAGTATAAATGTAGATATCAAATGCAACAAAAACGGTAAAATACTTTCAGCTTGATCTTTCTCATCAAGTTTAAGAGTAGACCGTGGGTCGTTTAGTTTTAACGTCTTCCTAGATATTGCGTTTTCACACGATCAAAGTACTTCCCGAAGGTACCACCAGCACATTCTCCTGAGGAGTGTGGCTTCTTTGCGAGGCACGAACATGTAAAGACGTCCCGTGAAAATTGTTTTATTACCTCATAAAGCCGCTGGAGCTGAGCGAAAAGTACATTATCCTGCAAGTATTGCCGCTCACTCACAGTTGGACAACATTATGACTCCTAACTCCTAACGAGAATCTAAATTATATTATGACCTCACTCGACTGAAAAATATAAATTAATCGTTAAGGTTGTAAAGATAATGAGAGCTTGATGCTGGGGGAGTATATAAAACTGCGTTTTCAATAGCCTTTATGCCAGTCTGGATCACAGGAGAAAGTAATGGCACAAACGTATCCTCTGGATCTACAAAAGGAAGAAGACGGAGAAAAATAAGCGTTTTTAATTAAATTATGGGTGTAAGACTAGCAACGTTACCAGCGAAAACTATTCAATTATTTTCTCCACGCCGATGCTATCCTTATAATATAATAATAATAAGAGGATGATTTTTTTTTAAAAGCAATCCTGTGCGGGAGACTTCCTAGATTTCAGAGACTAGGGGTCTATGACACTTGTTGGCGCTGTTTTTGGTGAGCGCTGTTTTTGTGTAAATCACACCTCAAGAGCCCTCTAAATCCTTGTAAGATCAAAGCAATTAGAAGTTGAAATCCTGGTACGTTAATTGTAGTCTACTTCATATTGTGCATCTTTGTTATTTTCATGCACATCTTACCATCAGTAGAAGATCAAAATTCGGGTGCTTGAATCCGCATTCGATCACACTTATTTACACATATAAGCATTTAGTATCCATTTTGCAAGAAAGACAGACACTTAACATTATCATTGTACTATTAACATATTTGGATAGTAGTTCGCGATACGCAATACAGCGTAATCAATTCAGTAAAAAACAGACCGGCTAGCATTTGAAGTCGCTAGGCACTAGTAGACGTACCAACGCTCGCACAAGCAGCACGCTCTGCAACCTTGATACACATAAAACGTCTGGCATTTTTGCATTCGCGGACTGTCGGAAGTTTTATTTTAGTTTATGTAAACTGCGTCTATTTTCTGTATGTTTCGCTTTGCCTTGGATTTTTGTTGATTTGTTTTGTGCTTATACATACAGAACTACTTATCTGTATCTGTGTATCTACTTACAAATAAATTGCATTAAGTATACCATTTTTATGTTTACACCTTTAATTCTACGTATTTATGTGTGTAGGTATGAATTTTGTTTTCTGTGTCAGGCGTTATACTTTTATCTGAAGGGAATGAGGCTTCTGTTTTATTTCAATGTACGTTTCTGGAGTTTAGAAAAATCATTTTTTTTTAAATATCGATTGGGGAGTGGAATAATTCTTACGATTGAAAATTTTATCATCACCCATTGAAAATGCTGTGAACTAATGCAAATCTTGTGAACCTAAAAAGTAGTTATTTTGCCGTGATTTTTAAATTAGTCTTAACTCGCAAACTTAATTCAAGGAGACGTGTTTCTTTCATGAGAATATTTAAAAAAAATGCTTGGATAGGATTCCTTCTAATCAGAAAGAGGTATTAAACACCAGTCTACGGCCAGTAGCAATGTTTGTTGCATGCGTATACGAGTACAGTGTTTGTGTGTAGGTACCTACATATAAGCATCTGTGTGGTGCTTCTTCATGGCTTATAATATTTTGATAGTGAGGGATGTCGGGGTCTCTGCTAATTTATCATCTGCCTTTACCTGTCATCTCAGTTGCGGGTCTGGCCAGCTCTCAACTCGCATTCTCGTAAATAAAACACTCAACTCGCTTCATAATATTTTTATGAGTGATATCTTTTATCTCTTCCGGGACTGGCGATACAGCTCCGGATGTCATTACTACTTTTACTTTTTATTATTGCACATCTGATAGAAATTAGTTTCCTTCGTAAATAATAAACTAGGAATCTTTCGAAATTATTATTGGAGAAGAAGATCACTCTCTCTCATAAAAACAATACCCGTATCTTCTTTTAATTCCGCCCTGAAAATCCAGCTAAAATATTTTTTCAGCATCGCGTATCTATAATCTAAGTTACAAAGATGTTTTACATTTTAAATACATATTAAATGCAATCCCTTAAGCAGACACGTATAAATTCGCGCTGACACATGCCACATGTAGACTTACAATATAAAAACCCAATCTCAAAATTACACAAGCCCTGCAACTCTTGCCGACTTTCTCTGAAACAAGGGTGACATTTGCAAAGTGAACCATTTTCTTTACAATTTGGGTGGTCAGCCTCATACCAACCTATAAATCAAGGAATCAATGTGAATAAATTAATACTCTAAACACGTTGTATATTTATTTATTTAAACTTATAAATTCTCTTAGCTTCTGAAAGCTACTTTTCTTGATCACTGTTTTGTTGTTTTCCCCCTTCGCTTCGGCCCGCACAACTCTTCCTCCCTAGATCGCTACGTTTCCAATTCGATCAATCCGCATTTCCCTGCCCACCTTGCTCGCTTGCTTCCTTTGAATTCTTTCATTCCATTAAAAGTTATCTTCGTCAATCTTTCCCCCATTCTTTGTATCGCACAAAAACTCCGCTTCTTCCTCGGGGAACTAACCCGGAAGATTAAATAACCAGCGGAATGTATTTATACTTGAAAATATTCAACGATCATTTCAATTTCAAATCAGGGTATTTAAAAAAAAAAAGTTAACGGAAGTGTTGAAAAGTACACTCTCAGCGTTCATATAAACTTTTTTAAATGTTTGTTTTGTAGGATCTTGATATACGACGCCATTAATAATTTCAGTCGGCTCCTATACTTATTATTTCACACCATCTGAGTGGAATAACAAACTTCCATTCCTAATACTACAATCTAAAGTGGAACAGACAGATTTAGATCGGTAAACGGACAAAATAATCCAGATGGCAATCATGAGTGCTTTATTATTATCCCGCTGTCGCCTTCTTGAGCTGCTCTTCCATTTTATTTTGTCACTCAGTAGATCGTCAATTTGGAAAACAATAGTTCAATTCATTCTTATTGTGATATTTTAGAAATCTTACACTTATAATATTGAAATGAGCATTACATTTACTTTTCTATCGATGCCATCTTAGCTACTTAGCATATTTTTAACACTTAGGTACAATTGTTCATCGTCATAGTCATCCTCAAACTGGAAAACTACTTAACAAATTTCAGTAGCTGTTTGAATGTTAGTAGTTTTTCGTTTAATTTTGTGTAACCGAGCCTTTTTGAATCTACAATTTGACTCCTTTCTTAGATACACGTACATTACGCCATTGTAAAGCATTTATTAAAGTGCAATCGTATTTATAACATGTCGGCTTAGATCATTTGTTTGCTTTACTAAATATGTATTAATATGCTTTTCATATAAACGTAACCTTGTTGTATCAAAATAAAAACATTCTTAAATCATTTTACCGTCAGCCTTTTTTCTGCTGTTATTCATTGTTTTGTAGGATGTAGATTGTAGGTGCCATAAAGTAATGGGAAGTTTGAATTTAATGATCAATTTTCTAAGTTGTGCCGGATAAAATAATTGCTGAGCATTGTCCCGCGGGCTTGTGTTTTTGCTTGCCTGACCTACTTCTGATGTCAGTACAGTACTAGACGTGAAGAGTTCCAAGACCAACTCTATCATTGTCCTTGGCTTCACTCACTCTGATGCCATTCAGAGGTAACTAAGTACAAGCTAATCAGTCTACCGTGACAAAATTCCATTAACTCTTCATTTAGAGTTTTTTTCATCTAAGACGGAAGTACTGACGCTGCTCCAATGATAATAACATACAATTAACAAATTTTAAGTGAAATAACCGCATCGTTACGTATGTAAACTACAATTATTATTTTTAATGGCCCCGCAGGAAATGTATGTATTCATAGCGCTACGCTATTTTTATCTTAACAATATGAATGCCTACTAACTAGGATGTCTAGTTGTAAAGTCTTGTGTTAAATGCCATCTAGAAAAGTCAGTCTTGGTAGCTTAGCGGTAAGAGCACCCTTTTGCCCCCTGGCGGAGGAGGTCCCGGGTTCGAGTCCCGGTCAAGACCAAAGTTCATGGATGGCGCATTTAATACGTTTACAGATACCGCGGTGTCCGGGTTTTTAAAAATTATTGTTCAGCATTTTTCACTACCTACTAACAAAAGCTTTATTTTTTTGTTCTAACGTTTTGTTATTTTTTCTTGTCATTGTTTGACATTTTGTGTGCCGGGGAATGGCTTTGGAGTCTCTCGAGGGCGTACACTCCCTACACATTCCTGATACAACCCGTTTCATTTTGTGTCTACAGTTATAAATATGTAATGCACTTAGCACATCTGATTTATAATGGTCGCTCTGTGCAAAACTTGCGTTCACTTACTTAACGTGTGTCGGTTGGGTGAGTAATTAATAATACTTACACATTTAATAATGAGAGTGCACGCTGAAGTAAATGATGAATATGAATGGCACTGGCACGGCTGCTGCTGCGAGGTTTAATTGGCCACAGTCCGCCGCTCCGGGTCCGCGGTACGGGGTGCGTTCCTGCCTAATCTCCGCTAAAAATAAAAACACGCTGTCCCAAATGGACGCGGCCGCATCACTTTGGACATCGTTTTCTTTTGTACAAAGATATACCAGCTGAAGACGATGCTTCAGTGGTCGCCTGGTCACGGCTATCTTTGTTTTTTGTGCTGTGCATTCATTAAGCAGATGTGTGGATCATAAAGGGCTTGATGATATGAAATACATAAATTATTAATTTATTATTTACGCGAAACGCGCATTTTATATACCTATGATAAAATACAATTATGAGTTTACAGGTATTGGTCAAAGCTTTGAGAGCTTATCGAGTTTTTGTTTGGGTTTTATTTATCCCCGTAAACATCCGCAAAGCGCTCATAACTTTCCCGACATGAAGCGGCATTCAGCCATTCAACTTTACATAATTTATCATACCGTCCTCTCTAGTGAAATGAAAATAACTAGAAATCATTTATTTTGCAATCGCTGTCAGATTCTGTTACAATGAGCGCTGATTACAGCCGGAATAATTGGTACAGCGTTCACAGGCTGGCTGAGCGGGTGCGCACACGTGCCTGCTGCAGCCTCCCAGGTGTGGAGCCTTCCAGGTATCGGGGACACCACTAGACTGACCATATATTTTATTTACACTCACGGCCTAATTACACATTGAGCCGCATCAGTTTACCTACGCGTTCGATTACAAAATTACCACGCGCGAACGGAACACAATGTTTCAAGTTACCAATGTATATTTTGCAACAACGATTGGAAATTCATCCACCTGATGCCAGTGTGAAATTCTCGACCGCAATTATTATTTGATAATTGGTACATGAGACCTATATTTTTTGCTGATTGTTTTCCAGAAATTACTTTATTTGATCAACTCTTTTCCACTTTCTCTTTTTGTAAATTATATTTGAATATATTCCGTTAATGTTTATTTATTGCGATTGTAAAATATTTTAAATTTATAGAACTTCTCATTTTTTGCTAACAGGATTCAAAAGCAACCAGTTCATTTGTGTCGAAAAAGATAAGCACATGTCTTAATTCGTAGTTTCTGTTGTAGGCACATGAGCTGAACTCGTAATATAATAGTTATTTATGCCACTGCCTAGTAATGATAGTCTTTGTAACACGAGTGCTAGTTTGTGCCATGAGGCGCAGCCGAATGGCACAATAGACAGCAAGAGTGTTACAAAGACTATTTACGTGCAGTGGCATACAATAGTTTTTCTACGACCATGAAATAAATAACAAAATAGTAAATAATAGTCATTATAATGTACTCGTCCATTTGAAGTAATTAATACCCCACCTTTGTCAAACCGTGTAATTTATCATTCCCCTCGATTATCTAATCTAATCTGCAAAGATATATTACATTTGGGATTCATTTTAAATTTATGCCCACAAGCAGACACATATAAGGTTGCGTTTGTACATGCCGCATATAAGGGTTAATATTCAAACCCAAAACTCAAATAAACATAAGCCCTGCAACCACTGAAGCAGGGGTGTCATTGGCAAAGTGAACCAAGTTTTTACAGCATAGATAGTCAACTTCATACCGACCTATTAGCCAAGTAACTGTTTAAGTTTGTTTTTTTTTTGCGGTGCAAATATTGTGCATTATTTACTTTCAAGCCTTCTGTTTTCCTTCGAAAAAAGGAAAGCTACAATTTGGAGTATTTTGATAAATAAAATTGATGAATTACTACACTATTAACAATTTTTTTTTTGACTCTACACATAAAATATATTAATTTTCATTTGAACAAAGATTGAACATAGTGGGGAGGTACTATCAATAAATTAAAAATATTCATGTAATGGCTGACGTTTAAACGTGGTTGCTATGGAAACGGCCAATAATAGTTTGTTATCGGTCGCTTAGAAGGATAGCCTCATACAAGATTGATACTCGAAATTCAAAAATGGTTCCATTTCTGACAATGCGCATGCGCACATTTTCATTTCAACACCGTTATCAGTTGCGTAATGTAACATTACGCAACGGGTGTGGAAATGTATAGCATTGTGATTGCGTTAGCCGTTTTGTAATTAGTAAATTACCAAATGGGAGTAGAAAAAATACTTTTCGGATGTAATTTATTCACATATCACATTTTATTTTTTATTTTTATTTTTTTAAAAAAAAAAAAAAAAAATATCACATCTAGACAATACAAAAGTAATCTCTTTAGCCGGCTAATTAGTGACTTCTTTCCGTTCTGCTGGATCTTTTGATGCTTAATCGTGCACAGAAATGTAGCTACACATATTAAGCATACGCAGAGTTACACAAGCTTATAATTGAGTACTTAATGAATGGAAAAAATGTTTTATTGGATAATGTGGGCTCTTTGGCATTCACTTTTATCGCCTTCGTGGTATAAAGTTCCTGTATTTTTTGATAGCTCGTCTCCTATAAAGTGGCAAAATATATTCTAATCTAGCACCACCAGCATATATGATTAACCGACGACTTTACCTATTATTCAAATCGTTTGCCCTAGCCATTCCAACCAATTTTTCAGTAAGACGTGGCGGATCAAACCGATTATATTATGCATTCTTTTTATTATCATTTCAACCCAAGGTTGTGAAAACTCGAAGTTCGAAAATATAACATGAATTGGTAGAAATGAAATGTGCTTTTAGCATGACATAAGTTATTTATTTGATTTAGATTAAGATAAAAAAACATACACTGGCTGTATTCATTATATTGTTTGTATCTTTATTGAATGAATGTTTATTGCATGCTTGCAGGTTTTATGAATTAATGACGGATTTTTAGTACCTTTTTACTTTAAATTAAAATTTCACCATCTTGAGCCCATGTGTATATTTTAGTTCATTTCCACTTCGAAAATCGTGGCTTTGAAACGCTTTGAACTGAGCCTGATAAACGGTGTAAATCGTTATTTTAGTGTCGCCATGACAACGCCGTAAAAACCCAATCTAACATTTTGGCTGGCTGTCGGTGTGTGTGTAGGTATGTATGTTTTCCGATTGCATAATTGGCCATTTAATTGCATCGCTTTTGTTGCAATACAGTAAATCCGAACTGCTCCTATTCGCTGCCAGACTAGGCTATTCGTTTCTCGAATGCGACTTCCATTCCCATTTACATACACTGTGGATTTTGTTTTAAAAGGCAATCGTATTAAATCTAAGCGCTTTCAACTTCTATGTCATAGTCGCTACCCGCTACCTATTTCAATATCAAAGTATCTTTTAATGGACAAATCGTATATCTTCTTTTATTCTCTTCACACGCGTTTGATTATTTGATTTTGTAAATTCTATGTATAAAATACAACGTGCTTGTTGCTATGGCTAGCGTCAATTTTTCCTAAAGAATAAATAGCTTATTCTTATTAGAAAGATAGATTTTCAGTTGGTTCTCTGCGCGTCAGACCACCTCATAGAAGTACAAAAAAAAAATTAAAATTAGCACCCGAACTTTGTATATTTCATCTCCTTGCTTCTAACTATAACGTGCGAAATGTTGAGTAGGTGGGCGGGAACACGCAAAACGAATCCGAGTTCACAAATAATTTTTGCTGATATTTTTAAGTCTCGAGCACAAGGTTGCTTTTAAATAACAAATAATTGTGCACAAATCATTTCACACTGTCACAATATTCAAATTTGTAATGTAACTAGTATGTTTTATTTTTCCGTTTCCAAAATAAATCGCTATTAGTGTTGTTGGTCGTGAGCAGCGTATAATTAGATTGATTTAGCATTTTACATGTTGTGAAATACATGTAAAATATTATGTCTTAGTTTTGAGTAACTATTAAATCAAATCCACGAAGAAAACATAAAAATATATGATCAGGATGTCATTAAAGAATATAATAAATAAATTCTCAGAACTAAATAAAAGTTGATGTTTCTCACCTATTCCATTTCTTGAGAAAAACTGTTTCTTTCCTTCTGCATAGTCCAACAGTCTGTTATTTTTAAGTAGGTTACATTCTCCATAAATAAACTCATGTTTTTATGAATGTTGATGAAATCGTCCATTTTCATTTCATTTATTATTTTTGTGTTTTATTTTCATCTTGAAGCGTTTCTTCGGCAGTTCCCTCCGCACGCTGCGCTGGCATCGGTTCAGCGGCTTGTTTGGTTTAGTGACGCATTTTTCTTCGTTCGCCTTTGCCCCAAGTTAGTTTATGTAATTTGGTATATACCTCCAAATACCAAACCCGCTGTAGGAAAAGCCGAATGCATATGGATACTGGGATATTTGTGTTTTACACATCTCAAGGCATTACTTTCAAAATACAACTCAAGGCATAACTTTTAACGTGCGTGTTTGGATTTTTTTCCAAAGTATCATACATTTTAAGTATCATATATTTTTGCAAGACTGATCTTCGGGATGTCCAAATTCTCTCACATCACTCCGCTGTTGAAAGAACTACATTGGCTTCGTTTTCCTGAGAGGGTGGTCTACCGTGTGTGTTTGATGGTATTTAAAGCCCTAAATGGTTTGGCTCCATCATATCTGGCAGACATGTTTTCCCCCGTTGAGGTGAGTGTGAGGGGGCGGACACTTAGGTCAGCGGGGTGTCGAGCTGTCAGGTTGGTGCAGCCTCGCCGTCAAATATGCACTAATTTTGGGGATCGCGCTTTCCGGTTTGCGGGACCAGTGGAGTGGAACAGACTGCCACCCGGAGTGAGGGTTTCGGAATCTGTTGGCATTTTTAAGAAAGCACTCAAACAGCCCCTTTTTAAAATCTCTCATTCATGATTAGGAGGGCCCTTGAGGTGTGACATACACAAAAACGGCGCTGTTTTGTCATGTATTAATTTTTAATTAAATAAATTATCCTCATATATATTTTAACGTCTATGAAAACAAAAAATGATTGAACTCTTTTCGAGACTAATATATACATTAATAACGAAATCCCACACTCGTGCATTATAAAGTTTTCCGGAGAAATATTTTCGCTTTTCAGCTTTGTCATCTCTTTGAAAGGAATACGCCAAATTTAAAATCTTCCAATGTAGTCATACAAGTGTTGTTTGCCAGTCGTCTATGGAAAACGCGCAACCATGATAAGAAAACTTATTGAATTCTCAGACGGATAATTAACATTATCTTTCTATTTACCTAAGCATAATTTATTTTCCTTTGCCTCAAATGAAAATAGGATCATCAAAGTATTAGAGATGTTATCAGGCTCGCCCCCGCCCCCGTGTACGTGTGCCTGTCAAAAACATTTTCCCAACAATGATTCATCGCGTAATTCCAGTTCTATTATTACAAATTACAGGTTTCCCATTCAGCGCGAAATGTGGATAAGACGCGAACGTACCTGGCTTATTCTCGCATTGCTCTATTCCAATTTCATGAACATTATTCCGGGCTGCCTTTTTTGCTCGATTATTTCCTTTACAAATATGCATAATTGCCTGCCGTAGATTGAGATTTGATTTTAGTGCTGCTCGCTGACGTAGTTTACATACAGAGGAGCAGCACAATGGGAACAACCTGTATACTAATGCATATGTAGAGCGCCGTGCCTAGCGTAACTCGGCTTACTGGAGTTATCTAGAGAGATACACAAATTCAATGGCGGATTTATTCTCCGGAATGGGACTGCTTAACATATTCACTATTAATATTCCACTTACATAATTTATTAAGCACTTATCTTGATATCTCTTACATTTTGTCTTTACGAATGGCTTAATTAACATTTATACAGTCTTTATTACCTATAAATGATTTCTTTCCCCGTGACATTCTCATCGTAATTTATCTTCTTAAATATCAAGAAAACGTATTAAGTTTAGATTGTAATTAAACTACTTTAAACCATTTTATAAACCAACATGAACTTCACTGTATCCTTTTTTGTATGGTTGCGAAAAGCCTCTTTGATTAATTATCATTTATCACTATCTTGTTTAACTTTAATCTTTACAATGAAAAGGTTTTGCGATATTTTTTTTTCATTTTTTATGTGTATCCGTGAACGTATATATACTTATATACTAGTCTTTTGAGTCAAAGCTTTCATGCTTGATTGTCTTCACCATTTTAGATTGATAGTGAGTTCATATTTAATTTTGTCATTTTTTCCTTTTATTTGTTTCAAATGTGACCTCATAATCCTTTAGTGCATAATAAAAGAAATCTGTCTCCAACATCAGACAGTAACTGCTCGGCGCTCTTCGCATTGCCTTGCTTTATCAGATCCACATAAAGCGCGGGATTAGTGCCGAGCAGAGTGTGGCTACTGTTCACTATTTGTATGTTTGCTTGTCTAGCGGAGATTTAGGTCGCTAAATATAAACTCAATACGTTATGGTGCTCTGTAGGCACATCTAAACCAAAGTGGTTCGTCAAAAAATGTATGGAAACTAAAACAGCAAATCTAGTTAGCGTTTTCGTGTGAACACATTTTTGGTAAAAAGCTATGGTTCAGTTAAAACGTAAAACTATATATACTTGGGGTACCTACTGGCTTCCTGCTTCTTGCACCAAGGTACGCCAGGTGGTTAGCCGCCCAACCCGAATATGACTCGAATTATAACCACCACGTGGCGACATGCAAATTTCATGATTTTTTCATCGAAATAAATATTAATGCTTTTAATATGATAATTATCTTTTTATTTCATTTAGCCTGTTCAATCATCACAATATTTGCTGTATTGTTAGTGCAGTAGGTTCTACCCCCCATTTAATGGAAAAATCACTTCATAGTTTTTATTTTTGTAGAAGAAAATGTATAGTATTTTCTGTTTAAATACTTTCAAAGTGGCAAGTGGCATTACCATAGAGTAATAATTACTATAGAGAGCGAGTGTGTGACGTATTCCATAGCGCCCGGTGTAAGCAGATGTTCTATAGCTACTTCATTATAGATATATGCAGCTGTAGTGATGTGCGCGCAACAAAATGTGTTATCGATACTTTAAATTCCAAAATTTTAATCTAGTATCGTAAAATAAACAAAAGTTGTAATAAAAGCCTTACATTTAGGTTTATACGAATCATTTGTATTGGGATTAAGGTTTTACTGAAATTTGAAGTAGTAGAAAAACTTTGTTTCGTAGATTGACTACTACACGACCATTTTTGTTTTTCCTTATATTTGAGGTAAATTGGTTTTAATGCATCTAACAAAAGTCTCCTGTGTACCATATTCACATGTTCATTATTTGTGAAAGATTTTAACACATTTCAATACAATATAAACACAATACAATAATATAACTTGGACCGGTCCGTAGTCCAGTGGCATCACTTGGACTCGTAAATGGAAGGTTGTGGATTCGGATCCCGGCGGAGCACAAAAATATACTATTTATATTTCGAATGTGCTCTTCGTTGAGTTGAAAAATTCATAAATCTTTACCAAAGACCGGTCACTGAAAGGTCCATCCAACCTTACAACAACTGGGTCTCGCTTGAGAATTGGCGCTTTCTACAGCGACGACCAAGCTTGCAGAGGGCTCTTGAGGTGTGATACACACAAAAACAGCGCTCACCAAATAAATCATTCTAATATTATTATGATTATAAAAAAACACAAATCTGTAAAAGACATTTCAGTACAAAACAATTATAAACAAAACATACGCGGCTTTGAATATTTGGTGCCCGGTGTGTGACTGTTTTCGGTTTGTGAAAAACTGTGACCGGTTTCAGTCATAGAGCCCAAATAGTAAAATAAAATTCCACTTTTTGAAAATACTGAGGGGGCGAAATTCCATATAATTGTAAAATTTAGCAAAATTGTTATCATTCTCATTGAATTGTAGTAATATGAACGAAATGTGAAGCGCATATCGATAACACGAATATCGATATGCGCTTCGCACACCGCATCACTAGCTGAGCGGTGTACGCCAGGCGGGTAGAGGCGAGGCGGTAACTCTCCCTCTTCACCCCCGCAACTAAACATTTTAAATCGTTCGACTTGGCCAAATTTTGTACTCACCGGTGGAATGTAATGTTGCTATTCTGCTTTGTTTGCTTCCTTGTGTCATTTTTACAAGTTTTAACACAACAATTCATCATTTTTACTAACATAATTGAAATACAAGTCAACTGTCAAAAAATGGGACCGCCCCCCCCCCCCCCGCGCGCCTGTCAGTTTGCGATCACGTGATCGGGTTTGGACCAATGAGACTTGTTCGCACTTCGAAGCAAAAAGTGCTTACTGTTCGCACTTGGAAAGGCTCTCTCTATGTATATTATAACTCTATGGGCATTACATTATGTATATCCTTAAAATATCACTGGAATTAAGCGGAAAAATCCTTCTACTAAAATAAACTCTCGAAGCTTAAATAAAGTCGTTTTTCACACATTGAAGCCAGCGCGTTTTTTACGTGGGTTGGTTGGTCTTTTCTTTGCGAAGGCTTATCTTATCTTGGGGTTATAAAGTACCAAGCATTAGAAGCATTTCAGTATTATCGTCAAAGGATTTGTATGTTCCGTGATCGCCTCATCGCTTTTGGAGTTGTGCGCCCGGGGCGCTCGCACGCCTCACCCACAGGCCTCACCACTGCTCCGTCTCCTCACATACAGATGTACATGCTCAGCTCCTGCTCGCATTTACCATCTAACTTCTGCCACGGATATATCGTGACCGTTAATGTTTGCCAATTATCTAATTGCATTTTTTTTGGTTTATCTACGATCTAGTAAATGCTCCGAAATTGTGGATGCCAAAATTAATTTCCTGTTTTGTAATTTAGGTCAGAATTACTTAATCTGACGTTCGCCCACAAGGCGGTATTACGTAGCTTTATTTTTTTCATTTGAATAGCTTTATTTTCATAAGCAATGAAATGTTTTTTTTAAATATGTTTTGAGAAAATTATTTCTGGAATACCTACATACTTTAAATTTAAGGATATTTCAAATATTTATGCATTTTTTTTAAAACATGATTTAAAACAGACTTATTTTGAAACAATAAATAAACATCATTAAAATGTTATTGTATTTAAATTCCAGGCATTTTTAATAGCATCTGTTATCTATCAGCTAGTTATAATTATTCACATATTTTTGTAACAAAAATCATTATCTATCAAAAGCAGGAAAGTTTTTTTCACCAAGAGGAATTCTGTACCTCAACTGGACGACATCCAATCCCATAACCTTTGTGACTTTTTTATGAAAGAGAGCTTCGAAGACTTTTGGAAAATATTTGGACCTTCAGATGTTTTGAAATCTCAGTGTATCTTAACTTCACTGAAAAGCTTCTTTAACATAGTTCCAATTAACCTTTACTAATATTTATTGGTCTGTGCCACTACTAAAATAATAAGGTGTATGACTTACATTAGATTTTTGCTGAAAAGGAGCTTTATGGCTTTTTGCTTATAGGATCTTGCCCCGCTTTTATAACTAATACCTATTAATACCTAAGTATCTTTTTAATCACTAATGAAACGCAGCCCACTACCCTCGGGCAACTAGAGTATGCGATCTTGTGGTTGCCTGACGGTGCTGGCTGCGTTGCTTGCCCCGCCCCCGCCCGCTTGTCTCCCCAGAGCACCACGCCCCTGTAGTCCTGGGAGTGGAGGAGGTCTCCGCTGACCGGCTAGTAAAGAGTCTGTTTTATTGTTCGCAGAGCTGAGAGCGTCCGCCGCCGCCCTCTACCAGCTTTAGCTTGACGGCAATTCCAGCAGCCCTCGCTTATCGCAGCCTCACCAGCGGCACGACAGCTTACAGCCGCCCAACCCGCCCCCGCCCACCCCCGCTTCCCACCCCGCCCCCCGCCCCTGCCCACTCTGTCGATACATCGAGGAAACCGCGTGTGATATATATTAAAATTAATAATTAAATACAACAAGTTAAAACATCCATCTTTTAGTGTTTTAAAAGTAATTGCGAAAATAATACAATAAAATTCGCCGCCTAAAATAAAAATTAATCACGAATAAAAACAAAACAAGATTCTAATAATATTTGATATAATATTAATGACATACTATTATACACTTTTTATTAATTAACGATAAAAAATATAATAATAACACAAACTATTATATTTTTATGAACGCTTAATATATAAAATATAATAATAAAGAATCCTAATTTTAATTGATTGACAATTTTAATAAGAGACGAGATAATATTGAATAATTTTTAAAATAATTAAGTTACTTTATTGTACTTTTTGAAAAGTACCTATATAGATTTTTGTGTGTGCGTGTGATTTGAAAGCAGCCAAAGTGCCGCACATAATCCCCGTGGTAGCCCGCCCCTGCGCCCCCGCTCCCGCCCCCGGCCCCGCCCCCGCCCCCGCCATGGCCATGGTGAGCATGAACAGCCTGCTGAACGGCAAGGACTCCCGCTGGCTGCAGCTGGAGGTGTGCCGGGAGTTCCAGAGGAACAAGTGCTCGCGCTCCGACACCGAGTGCAAGTTCGCGCACCCGCCCGCCAACGTGGAGGTGCAGAACGGCAGGGTGACCGCCTGCTACGACAGTATTAAGGTAAACAACACTCTCTAACTTTCATTCATCAAATTCGTGGTGTGAAATGCAATTCACCAACTTATTTTCCTCCGGGCCACACAGATATGAATAGGTACCATTAATTATAGATACTTAGGGAGTGCAGGGTAAGAGGCTATGTCCAGCAGTAGGTACACTAGCGAGAGCTAAGTTGATGATGATTTCTTTATGAATTATTTATTAACAATTACTCAATGACATCTCTTACCTCAGAGTCAAGGTTATCGTCTAATGCTAGCGTTACACTTCAGATAAACACCAGAATTATGTCCTTAGCCGCTCGACTATAGCACCAACGACCATTTTTTCACATGCTCTTTTATGTGAGCTTTCTGTCCATACCAGAAGGAACATCGCCATACATTCATGTGAAAGACGGGTGTGAAAAATATGTATTGCATTAATTCGTTTTTGTAACTTTTCAGATTGATCTTGGTAAATGGTCTCGTAACCAGACAATCTTTCTTGTAAAGTAAACACTCAAGTTTTACAAAAGTACATATTTCTCAATTCCAGTTTGTACATGTCCAAAATATTAGAAAATTCATTTAGAACGGCAAAATCCAGCTTGCTGTCGGCCCCCAAACACAGTGCTACCATGACTTAATTGAATTTTACTTTAAATGCATTAACCTGCTATTGATAAATTAATGTATCAATATTTCTTTAATTTATTTATCAATCAGCTTAAAAACAAACTGACTTTCATTGTAAACAATTCTAAGCGCATTATTGTGTCCGCAGTGATAAAAGAAGTTCACCTAAAACTGATATTGTATTCCCGGCATTCAATCACCTATTCTGAAAAAAAGAACAAAGATTCGCTTTATATTCCTCTCGGTAAGATATTTATAAAGAAAATGTGATAAGGTACTCCATCAAACTGAAAAAAGATGACAGCGCGATGAGCTCAGAATCTGATTATACGATTGGAAATTCACGGACTCAATTTTCAAAGTGACGTCATCTTAAACACGGTCTCTAATGAGACTCTCTAACAAGGTTTTTTGACAGAATATTACAAAAAGAGTTTTTTATTCAATATTTATTCGTTTGCCAAATATTCCCACTTATCGCTCCCAGTTACTAAGCTCTGTGTATACACGAACAATATTTAAGCCCAAATAAAAGATAAAAAAGCATGCGAACGATAAGAATGACCGTGAATATTTTTCTACATTAGATTACACACAAATGGTTTATTTTTGAACACGAAAAACTCGATAAACCCTGACACGGGATCTCTATAATATTATTCTTTGCCAGTGTTTGGTTAGGTGTTGAAGTAACAAAAACAGATTGCTTGTGTCATTATAATATCTCTCCAGCCATTTATATTGACCTTACAAACCTGTTATGTATGCTCGCTCTTTACTTTTGTATACATACAACCACTTCTATTCGGATAAATAGAAAAAGAAAACGATGACAACATGCCAATTAGACTGTGGTTTTTATTTCTTAAAATAGAATTCATGCATTCCTAAAAATTAATAAACGTTTGTCATCACATTACATCATTCTTTATTTCTTAAACGCATCATCTCCGGCTTTTTTTCGTAATTTATTGCCTGCATAAAAAAGCTGACATGACATTATTCAGTGGATACTATTAAACTTACCTTAAATAACTGTCCTTCACCTTTAGAATACATTACTTGGTTTGAGTAGTTGACTTTAACATTTATGTTTGTCTATCTACTCAAAAAAATTAAGTGCTTCCCACATTTATTTTCACATAATCTAATCTAATCTAATCTAAGTTGCAAAGATATGTTACATTGGAGAATCACATTACATGCATTCTCACAACCAGACACGTACAAGTTCGCGCTTGCACATGCCTCATGTGAACCTGTGAACCTACAACATAAAAACCAAATCTCAAATGGACATACACCCTGCAACTCTTGCCGTCCTTCCCTGAGACAGGGGTGACATTGGCAAAGTGAACCATTTTTACAGCATGGGTGGTCAGCCGCATACCAACCTATAAGTCAAGGAACAAATATACATAAAAAACATAAAAAAATAATAAATAGATCTTATCTAATCTAAGTTGCAAAATATATGTAACATTAAAGATTTACATTATATGCACTTTCACAAACAGACATGCACAAGTTCGCGCTTAAACATGCCGCATGTGGTCCTACAATATAAAAAAAACCCGAATCTCACATGGACATACACCCTGCAACTCTTGCCAACCTTCCCTGAAAACAGGGGTGACATTGGCAAAGTGAACCATTTTCTACAGCATGGGTGGTCAGCCGCATACATAAGTCAAGGAACAATAGATGAAAGTAAAAAGTCGATTACTTTTTTGTAAACAAATAACTTCTACACGAAAAAGCGTTTTCTAAATTGGTGCCGGTTTCTCTTTTGTTTTTCGATTTTTTGATTTTACTCCATAAGACAGTTTCTAAATTAGGAAAAAATTATAATGTGATGAAGTTATCCAATTTAATTTGATTTACGGGAGAAATTTTATCGTTTCGTTTCATGTCATTCAAACAGCGAACACGATACTTACGAGTATTATGTGCGACGCTTGTTACATTACTTTCATCCCATTTTAGGATCACTTTGGCACACTGCGGCGCTAACGAGCTATTTGAGACATCATAAATGGAGAAGTTGCCATATTGGGCCGCTCTTTAGTGTTTTTACACTTTTGACAGATTGCTCTCTAGTTTGGTGGTGCCGCTCACTAACGGCGCTTTGTCTGCCGCAGGAGATACAGCGATAGATTAGCGCTTTCCTCTACTATGAAATTAGAAAGTGAGTTCGTTATCTTTCAAATTTTAATGCAAAATACGAACTGGCTTAGAATTAATTACTTTGAAGATAGTAAGTAGACATCGCTTAATGAATTCGTTAATAAGCATGATGGAATCACATATTTTGTGCTAAAAATAAAAAAATGTCTAAGCTTTCTTTCAATTTTTCTTAGTAACGCAACGCAACTACGCAACTAAGCTACACACATAGTGTAACTTCTTGCCGCGTTATCCCCGAAGGGGTCGCATGTGGCGAGTTGAACCTATTTATTTTTACAGGTAAGGGGGCCGGCCTTACGCCAACCACTTCAATTGAAGTGGTGTTTTCCCAGCTCCCGAGAGAGCTGGTACTCATTTCTTGTGAAGGCTGAGTAAACCTTGCCGGCATTATTATTTTGGGGTTTGAATTAAACACCGAAACGGGAAATCATTTCTGACACCTTCGCGCTCGGTGGGATTCGAACCCGAGCTCACGGCATGGAATGCAAGCACTCTACCAACTGAGCTATCGACCGGACTAGTGATTTGCAGATAACTTTTATACGGCAAAATCGCGTTTATATCTTTGATTTTGTTATTGTGTGTATGTAAGTGTCTATACGTATGATTATTACCAATTGGTAGAAGACGATGCTGTTATTATCGTCAATAATACTCAACTAATGAATGATCAGCTCCTGCCGTGCAAGGTGACTGACTCGTTACATAATCCACACTCTCACTCACATGTGCCGGCTTATTAAACACGTTAAAAACTTTCAAACATTCCGTTGTTTGCCAGCAACAATGTCTGACCGAATTTCGCTTCCATCCACGCTGGTATTTCAAACATTTATTAAATGATGAAATATTATGGCATCTTGTTTAGTAAACTTAACTAAAAAAGCTTTTAAAATACTGCTGTGACAATAGACTGATACAAAATGACGTCAAGTGGGTTTTCAACACGCTGAAATGTTTTTTTTTCAAAAAGAAATGTTCACTTTGAAGGAGCTGAGAGAGAACTTCAAATGCTTGTACTAGTCGCTGTCAGTCACATCATGTTTCCCAACGACACTTCATTTATTTTAATCTAATACAAATAATTCACCATTACGCTGCTTCTTGAAACCTAATTTTAAATGACATTCTTTTCTTCCGCCCATCTATCTAAGTAAAACACAGAGTTTCGTACAGGGTGGGGCAGCATAACTTCCTTTTTTCAAAACTTAGGCCCGGTATTTTGAAGTATCGTTAAGTTAACTAAAATGCCATTTTAGTTAAATCATCACCGAATTTCGCCAGTAAATATTTAGTAACTTTAACTTTCGATTTTCAAGATGGCGGCGCTTCACTGACAGCAGCTGTTCTTTTTTAATGTAAGGATACATCAAAACTGTTGCAAACTGAACATTTTTTGTCTCGTTTTCTAGCTTAATGAAGGTTAGGCATATGATTTTTATGAATAGTTGTTTGTTTTAAAGCTTTTGAATGGCATTTTAATTATTTCCAAGATTTAGGGGCGTGGCCTCATACTTCGGTAATGTTCGGTTTTAGTTAACTCGAGATTGAGTATTTTGAATGAAAGTTCAAGTAAAAGTTAACTAAAATATTACTACAGTTCAATATACCGGGCCTTAATAAAACCAATTGTATGAGTCAATTTTTGTTGTTGTTTATTATTTATAATGTAGACGCATACTTACAGTTTTGTTTTATTTAGGTTTTGAAGATTATATCGGGTCAGTGACATCCCCTATTCTCGATACACTAAGTGAACGTTTTTCTGGCGTTTTTCATGACTCTTGCCAGCATATCAGGCGTTATTCTGGAAATTTACTTCTGGATGTTGGTCTTCAAATCTTGTAGGGTCCTTGGACGGTTCACATAAGCACAGAATAAAAAAAACCCTATAGGAAAAAATCGCAAGAGGACAAATCGGGAGAGCGGGCCGGCCACTCCAAATCGCCCGTAATTGAGATGAGGCGCTCTGGGAAGAGTTCCTTGAATTGAATTCACGTTCAGGAAATTCCTGCACAATCACTATCTTGTATGGATGAAAATGGAGATCATCATGAAGAATTCTCCTCACAGAACGATCGGAAAGTCCAAGGGCAGTCGCATGTTTGCCCGCAGAACGCCGTGGTGATCGCAACATTGAAGGGTTCACTGCCTCAATGTTCTCAGGTGATCTTATGTGACGAGAGACTCCAGTTCTTCGTCTTGTCACACTTGCAGTTTGTCTGAACGTTGTGACCCACATGTCAATTGATTTCCAGTCCGGGACAGGGGCTAAATTAAAGCAATTCCAAATGGCGCTCTGGATTGTGATCACAGAACATACGCTCAAAAAGTACGCCTCAACGGCAAACGCACACTCTTCACTGTTCCAACGCATGATGGCACCTGAACTGTGTCAGGAAAAAACTTTATAGTTCCACCTCTCGAACGAGCTAGAGCTTCGCTACGACATCAACCGACTGAATGGATCGCATTTAAAAAAAGGAAATAATGCTGCCCCACCCTGTATAAATGCACCACGTCATTTTTAGTTTAGTTAAGATTTCTTTTCTTAGAAAAAAATTAATAATGCATCCATTTTTTTATATTTAGAAGTTCATCATGCAAAATAAACACTTATTAGACCTTCAAAAACTGTACGAGTTATTAATATTTGTTTTTAATTTGTTTTCAAACATTCTGCATCTCTCCGTTAGGTGTTTCTTACCCGTCAAGTAATTATTTTCCACAAGTAACGTATCAGTCCTGTGCTGCATCTCCACAAGTTGTAGACCGCCATTTCCGAAACTTCCGTACACATTTTTTATTTTAAATCGCCCCATGATGTTCTGTGTGCGTATTATATTTTATTTCGAAGTCTATGTAAAAATATGGACTATTAATTCACCATACTATTTTAGAGGGAAATAAAAGGTCGGGGAAAAAGTTTCTTCGTATTTTATATGAAATTTCAGGTCAATTTTTTTTTCAAAGTGAATTTACATTTAATTACCTACACTACATATTTTTTTTTTACGAAGATTTTTTTTCCCCGACCCTAAAAATCTAAATCTAAATCTAAGCTACAAAGATATGCATCATTTGAGATTCATATTAAATGCATTCCCACAAGCAGACATGCATAATTTCGCGCTTACACATGCTGCATGTGGACCTACAATATAAAAACCCCAATCTTAAATGAACATAAGCCCTGCAACTCTTGCCGACCTTCCCTGAAGCAGGGGTGAAATTGGCAAAGTGAACCATTTTTTACAGTATGGGTGGTCAGCCGCATACCAACCTATCAGTCAAGGAGAGACCCAATATTAGAATATTACCCATGTTAGGTAGGATCGCCCTTGTTTTTATGAAAGCTCATTTCAATGAGTCTATACGTCTTCAGCCATGATTTTTCTCTCTTTTTACGTTGCGAGTTAACTTGGACGTTGTTATGTAACCAGTTTACAATCCGAAGGGTCCCCCATCGTGTAAAATGAGAAGGTGCTTAGGTGGCATGAAAAACGATAGGGACCGCATAAAGAGGTCGTTTAAAATATTATAGGCCCCGAGGAATATCGACGAGGAAAATGTAACATGCCATAAGAAATCATATTATTTGACGTAATATTGCACTCTTGTGAGTCATATAATAAATAGTATATTCCCTATTACCCGCCCACTACAAACTAAACTACCTCATTTTTATTTGCCTCATTACTCAGTCATTGAATGGATCTAATCTAATCTAATCTAATCTAAGCTGCAAAGATATATATCATTTTAGATTTATATTAAATGCATTCCCACAAGCAGACATGTATAATTTCGCTCTAACACATGCCGCATGTGGACCTACAATATAAAAACCCAATCTCAAATGAACATAAGCCCTGCAACTCTTGCCGTCCTTCCCTGAAACAGGGGTGACATTGGCAAAGTGAACCATTTTGTACAGTATGGGGGGCCAGCCGCATAACAACCTATAAGTCAAGGAACTGTACCCTTAGTACGAGTTGCAAAACTTGAGTAATGTAAAGTTTACGGCAATTATTAAAGAGTAATTTTCCCCAAAATCTGCCGTTTTTGTTGGTTTGAACTTGATTTTCTTCATCACTGTAACTCTTTTTCTAAGACCATAAAGTGTAAAAACAAAAACGGCAGATTTTGGGAGAATTCACTCTTTAATATTTTCCGTAAACTTTACTTTTTTCAAGTTTTGCAACTCGTACTAAGGGTACAAATGAGTGAATGGATAAGTGAAACAAAGTGAGCTAAACTGTATTACACGAGTTCTTAAGTCATTATCACAAGCAATTTTTGGCCTTAAAGTATTTAATATTTGCTTGAAAGAAAAGTGCTCACTTTCTTACCACTTTTGATAGCTGACACTGTCTGGTTTTCTGGGAATCTGTGAAATTAAACCTTTAATGTTTTCAGGGAAACTCGCTATTTCCTATTGCTCTGTTATCAAGTACTTGTATGGTACTCTAATCTAATCTAATCTAATCTAAGCTGCAAAGATATATATCATTTAAGATTTATATTAAATGCATTCCCACAAGCAGACATGTATAATTTCGCGCTAACACATGCCGCATGTGGACCTACAATATAAAAACCCAATCTCAAATGAACATAAGCCTTGCAACTCTTGCCGTCCTTCCCTGAAACAGGGGTGACATTGGCAAAGTGAACCATTTTTACAGTATGGGTGGTCAGCCGCATAACAACCTATAAGTCAAGGAACATACATGACAAATTACTCAACGGTATTATATGTAGTGCTTAAAATATATTTTTCCTTTCACATGTCGTCCAGTGGCTATAATACGAGAATGTGTTACTTAATCAAACTTGATCCGGGAAAACACAACTTGCGGAAGCGTAAAAGTGGAAAATAAGGAAAATATTCTTAGTGAAAAAATTAATATTCCTCAGTCGTGCGCCCGCCCCACAAAGTTCCTGAAGCGGGGGCGCGGGCGGGGCGGCATGGCGCGGCAGTAGCCTCTCGTTAGTATCCCGGACAAACTTTTCCACTTTCCCGCCATTTTATTAGTTCCATCCCGCGCACCAACGCACAGACAACTTCCGTCTACCAACACATACAATTTTTCCACCTCACACATACTGAATATTCGTATAACCTGATCCATTTAGTCAAGCAATTTCTCCTGTTTGCTTGTCTACTTTATTAGCTTGGCAAAAAAATCTTATAACGAATTTTATACTTGGAATGAAATTGTGTTTTCATAAATAATTGCTACCTTTGGTAAAAATGCAACGTGTAGAACAAGTAGCTGGCCATGATTATATTTGTGCAGTTTCTTAATAAACTACCAAGTAAAATCGCATTTTTCTTGATTTTTCATCAATAGAAATTCATATAATATATTAGATGTTGTAGATTTGCTCGCTCTTCCTTTCACAACCCTTGCATTAGACTCGACGGCAAGACAATTTTTTTTTGATGCGTAAAATAACTTTTGATATTCCTAGTGCTATATCCGCCGTCCACCCCTCCCCACCGCAGCCAAGTTGCCCTCTATGTGCGGCGCCGCGCATAGTTGCTAAGTCCTGTTGCCCAACACGGAGATATTCCGCCGCGGCCCAACACGGAGATATTCCGCCGCGGCCCAACTTTAATCCCCACATTACCGAAGATCCCGGCTGCCTTATTTTCTTTCACATTTCTTCGGAGGGTGTCAACTACGGTTACCTATCGCGATTTCAAGACTTTTATTTCGTAAATTTTTGCCCTCCAAAAACGTATTCACTGGAAAATACGGCGTCTCTTTACGTATAGGTACACATATATTTCATGGACGCATATATTTCACATATATTTCACACATATATTTCACGTGTATTTTTTTATCAAAGCTTTTTTACAAAAAAAGATTAAAGATAACAAGCAGAATTCTTAATTTACATTTATGTCATACTTGTAATCCTTTGTTAAAAAATATACATTACTTATTCCCTTGATTTTTTTGTTGTTCTTTATAGGTATTAAATAAAATAATAATCCAAAGAGACTCAAGGAAACCGCGTGAAAGCTCACATTTCTTTTGTCTGATGTTTTCTCTCCTCTTGAGTTGTCTTGTATGGGAAACGTCAAGTGAGAGCCGCGAGCGATAATTTAATTTTTCAAAAACATAAATAAAAAGATGGCTTTACTCGCCTGCCTACTTATTTCCTTGCTTTCCCGCTTGTCAAAAGTTAGGGGAGGGTGACGAATATTTATTGTTATTCCCGTAATTTATGAAAAAAGTTCATTTAGAAAATGTAAATTAGATAATTTAAATGCCTGATGATTTCGCTGTTAAAAAATGATTTTCTCTTATCCTCATATTGGGTCTCTCAGATAATAGTTTAATCGAATTATTCATTAAATTTATCGTATATTTCAAAGTTTTCTGTGTTAATATTTCTCTTTAATAATGATAATCATTCCTCTCTCAGCATCCATATTATTTGAATAAATTATTATCAAACATATGATCGGATTTTCAGCTCGGCGCTCCCTCCGCTCTCCGTCCGTACGTTTCCGATTCCGCGGGGTTCCGCGGGGCTCAGCGGAATAAGTTTAACCCCGCGTTTTGTACGCAAACTTGGCCGCGTACACCTGCCGTAATTTATAGCCCCCTCTGCCCGATTATTATTATACAGCCGCTCTTATGGGTGCTCGCTTTTCCCTCTCCGTGTAGATATGCATGTGTTTAAGTACCTACACCTATTGATGGGCATGTCACTCTGTAGTGAACCCTGACACTCCGACGTTTCGTATCGCAATCCAATTGGACTAATACATAATGTTTCAGAAATCAAAAATGGTAATATGCTTCATTTATGGGCGCCTTATCGTTGATTTTTTAGTCTAGTTAATCTATTCTTTTAGCATACCTATTTCATCTACGAAAGCTTAATCGTAGAAAATTTGTACCGTACGCAGATATTAGCATAGGTGGGAACTGTCAGTCCCGCCACGAGGAAAGCGAGAGCTATTACCATCTCTTCCCTCGCCACATACATTTTGTACGCGATACACCGCTCTGACTAATAAGCCAGCGGGCGCTTAGCTCTCTCTCTCTCTCTCTGCATGTCATAACTCTTAGCTAAATTAATGATGGTCTTTGCGACAAACTTACAAGATTGATAAGTTGCTCAACAAATTATATCCAGGTAACATAAAACCACCGCGTCTAACATACAAACATGTCGAGATTCGGTATTACAGATTGGATTACTTTTTGCCCTCGAGTGGTTAGAAAAAAAGATATTTTTTTGTTTTGATCCGTTCGACACGTTCATTTCCGTCTGTTGACAGCTTTCCTATTTCAGGTCAAACCCAAGAAATGTACTCACGTGACGTATTATCGGTTTAACCTTTTTTTCAAATAGCCCACATTTCCAGCTCAGGGAAAGCTTTATTTGCACCGCATAATAATTGGTTTGATTGGAGCTCTGGCACTCGCACCGCAGCACTGCAGTTCTTCAGTAATTCGTGATATTTTTGCTGCAAAATGCAAAGTAGAGTTGAACGCTAACCTTATCCCGTCCACCGTTGGCTTAGCGTGTGTGTGCATTTTATTGGAATTAGTTTTGCATGTTATAAGGCTTACCCGTGTGGGGCTCTCATGCAAATGTGGAGTATTTAGCGCGCGGGCGCAGTGGTGGCCCCCACCCCCTCCCCCACCCTCGCCCTGTGGAGTGAATTATTTTTAAAACATTGTATTTTTTGCGGCGAGGATGCTGTATTTTTAGTGAACCAACACAAAATTCATGTCCAGCTTTTTAACCCCGGATTTACCTTAGTGCGGTCCTGCGCTGGAATAATACGACCGCGGCCCGAAGGGGGATTTAAAAATTAACTTCGCAAATTTAAAATAATAATTCCCGTTAACAGATGTTTAGTATCAGAGGTTGGAAATTGCACCGAGTTTTTATGGCGGTTTTTTTATCCTGCTTATATGTATATGGTCTTTTTTTCATTTTTATTTTAGCGTGGCTCTTTCAAATTATATTGCATGTATATAATTTGTGCCAAATCGAGTGCAGTATAAATTAGGTATGGTTATGAAACACGAATTTTATTATGTATACTGTATGGTGCTATTCTACTCGTTTCCCATGAATATTCATGTGTGAGAAGTGTAACTTACTTCAATAAATTTATCGTAGGAATGCTTTCACACAATAAGACAGTTTATCTTTTCAACATCTTTCAATTAAAAATTACAATATACTGAGTGTGTCTGTAGGCATCACAAGACAAATCAGCTGTGAGCATGTTTATTTTCTTGTATTGTAGGAAAGATGTTTAAAAATAGACGTTGTGTTTACTTCTGAGAACACAGTTTGACTATACTTATAACAACGCCCAAACATTTCTGACACGCGAATGAAACACCCGAGCGCCACATTCCACAGAAAGAACAAAATAACGCACTCTGGCGCTGTTGGTTGTTGATGTTCCGTGATGCGCCACGCCTTTACATTGTGGCTAACTGAGAGGAGAGAAGTCAAGTCTCCAGCGGAGTCGGGAAGCCGGCAGTCTCAAATATAGAAGCGGGCGGACAACGTGATCTACTGCGGGATAGCCGGGCTCAGCCACTGGTGCTGAAACCATAAGCGTGTAACGTCACCTACTGACTCTAACAATTCAACGTTTAACTAAGACAGTGCTATTTTTGACAATTCATATAACAGTACCCCGAGTATAATAAATTGCACAGAATCTGCACTCGATTTTCTTGCAAAAATTAACCCACTGTATGACGTATGTAATGGGGCTTCCACACGCTTGCCAACCCATCACAAGTCAAGCGCACAGTGTGTCGTCTAGAACATGCTTGCTGAACAAAATTAGTCCATTAGACAAAATTTTGTCCAGCTAGCATGTTCTAGACGACACACTGTGCGCTTGACTTGTGATGGGTTGGCAAGCGTGTGGAAGCCCCATTAAGCTATAATCATCTACCAGCTTATGCAGTTTCAATGAAAATATAATATATCGATAATAAATCAATTTTATTCCACGGCGGTGTGTACCTGCATACCCGTGCGAGTATGGAAATAGCCATATAAATTCTTAAGTGAATAAAAAATATTTGGATGATTTATTTGGTGAGCGCCGTTTTGTGTGAATCACACCTCAAGAGTCCTCTGCGAGGTTGGTCTTCTCTGGAAAAAGCGCCAATTACACAAGAAAGATCCTCGACTCATAGGTTGGTATGAAGCTGATTTCTGTACTGTATCCTGCCACCGTTTCATTAGGGGTGGCCGGTACCTCCGCAGATGCGCCTCCACTTTTTGCTGTCATCACCTTTTTCATACATACTCTTCTCTTATTCTCACTCTGCAGGATCCATTCTTTCGCAATCTCACCTATTTGGTCTAACCATTCTTTCCTCAGCCTTCCCCTTCCACGCTTTCCTCTGACATTTCCTTTGTACACTTTCTTCATTAGTTGTTCATCATCCATTCTTTCAAGATGTCTGAACCATCTCATCGTACTTTTTTGTACTTTCATTCTCATATTCTCTTTTATACCACACTCGTTCATCACTCAAGCATTACGTACTCTATCACTCAGTGTCTTTCCAGCCATTGCTCTCAGGTAAGCCATTTCAACCGTACTTACATACTTTACTCAGCTCACATTCATTAAGCCTCACTTCCACCAACCAATATGCCATTGTGGACCGCCGATCTCATATTCTTCGTAAGTTTCCTATTCCTTGTAATGCTTCCAATCGTTTCCATTACACTTCTTCCTCTACTAGCGCGCTTTTCCAATTATTTCGTCAATTTCGCATTCGACTCAAACTTGCTTCCCAGATAATCAAATTCTTTCACGACCTCCACTCTTTTTTCATTCAGTCTTATCTCAATTTTCTCGCATTTCTCAGTCCTCCTAAAGTGTAAAAAATAATTCACTTTGTTAATGTCACCCCTGTTTCAAGGAAGGTCGGCAAGAGTTGCAGGTTTTATGTTCATTTGAGATTTGGTTTTAATTTGTAAGTACAAATTCAGCATTCGTAAGCGCGAACTTACACGTAGAGGAAAGGATGGTAATTTGGAATACTGATGGTAATTTGGAATACCTCAGTTAAAAAATAACTAGGTGCGATATCTATGAAATAACGCAAGAAACAAGTTGTCTATGGCACAGAGAGTGCACGATGTTGAGGACCAATCCGCCATGTTGGTAGTTTTGCTTTGACTGTCAGCAACGAAAAACTGTCGTTGGTAAACATTTTTAGGTAAGTGGTTTAATCCAGTGTAATCACTGTAAATTTTAATATAAATCAATTTGTTTTGGTGTTTTTCTGATCACTAAGGTATTAGCAAGGTGTAATGATGTATAATTCTGTGCTATTTAGATTGAATTTTTTTGGTTTGGTGATTTTTGGTTATAACGCCCATGTTGTTAATTTGGAATACTTTAGGTGAATGTTAGAAGAATGGGTCCAGTGCCTTAGTTGTGAAGCATGGGTGCATAATGCATGTGCTGGTTACGAGTCGGGTTGTTACGTGTGGGAATCTTGTACACAGATAGAAACAATCCATACTGGGCAAGGTGAATATAATTCGGAATACCCCTATTCCAAATTATATTCACCTTGCCTAAGCCAGCCCTTTTTTTCATTTTCTGGTTAAACCAAAATTTGAAGATGTTACAATTTAATTTCACTAGTGAATATATTTTTAGTTACAATAAATATGTTTTTTTAACAGTTTGCGTGCTTTTTAATCTCTTGTACTTATAAGTTAATAAAATTATGTTTTTTTTTAAAACTGGTATTCCAAATTTGCATCACTTCCTCTACCTGTTTGTGGGCATGCATTTCATATTAGTTTTGAATGTTTATATTTCATTGCAACTTATATTCTAGATTATTATAGATGGTCATTGAACCCTTCTGTATGCAAACTAGGACTTTGTATGGTGGGTGAACTTTTTAGTTATATTTTGAAAAACTAACGACTGATTATTATTGGTATTTATAAAATTTTAAGAATGGCAGCCTTTTATCTATTTTTAACCCTTTGACTACCAAGAAAATTGCTAATACATTTTGTATGGAAAATTTTCACTTTGTATGGCGGCTATACTTTTGATTCACTTTTTGGAAAAAATAATGATGGCAATATATAGGTTATTATTATTGTTTTACATTTGCCATACATTATTTTTTTATTAACCCTCTAACTGCCGAGAATTTTTCCATTATTTTTTTCTTTTATATGGCAACTCCCTAAACCGAGATTATGATGAAGAAATTATTATAATTATTAGATAGCACTATTATATAAATGGATTCACAAAAAATTAAGAAAAATCGTCGGAGCCGTTTTTGAGAAAATCGCATTTTAAATTTTCAGCTCTTCGGAAGCCATCTTGAATTTTCAAAAAAGTAAAAAAAAAATGATTACGAATTAAAGTAATAAGCTTGTTCTTTCTAAAAAATTTAAAACAAATTTAAATATCTTGCATTTTAACAGGTTTTTGTAATATTTTCGATTTAAAATTTCAGGTCGTGTAAACGGTGCTTTATATTTATTTTTTCAAAAAAAATTTTTTGTAAATTTGTAGAAATTTATGTTGTCCATAATATTGTAGAACATTATATTTTTGTTGACCCCTTAACTTTCGAGAAAATCACAATCGTTTGTTTTTTTCATATTGCAGCCCATAGACACAGATTAGTAAGAGTGTTGCTATAACTAATTTATTAAGTTAAAAATTAATTAGTGGCAACTCTGAAAATGTAAGAAAAATTCTTGGAGCCGTTTTTGAGAAAAGTGCTATTTTATGTTTTTTTTGTATGGCAGCCATCTTGAATTTTCAAGTTGGTGTAATGCCATGTTATTCATACTTAATACATGTCCAAAAAAGTTGATGTAGCCAAAATTTGGTATCTCTAGGTCTTATACTTTGGAAAGTGACACACACACATACATACATACATACAGACGGACGTTTTTGAAAGATAGTGTTTTTTGGCATGTCCTGCACCAGGACAACTCATTTCCGTGAAAACCTCGAAAAATTTTTTTCACACCAAATCATAACTTTCTTTTATAGCCTAAGTATGTAAACTCCCCTCGATTGCATGAATAGAAAAGATCTATGAAAACTAAATCACTTCATAGGGACGCGGTTGGACAATACGTACATTTATTTTATAATATTTACAAAATCTAGGTGAGATTTAGTTTACCTCTTATACTCGCGGTACAGTAGTCTCTCATTATTTCGAAAGGAGTAGATAATAGGTAATACGAGTAGGTGCGAGCATTTTCCTGTGCCATCGCTTTGAGCGCCGCTGGTCGGCAGCATCACCTTGCTGGTCGCAACAGCTGCAGATGCATGCCACGCCGCACTGTGAGATAATATCAACTTGATTCAATGGTTATTTTTGAACCGCTCGTGTACCGAAGTGACTTAAATATTAATAACTGTCTTTCCGCTCACGAGTTTCATAGGATTAAGTCATTCAGGAGGCGGGAGGATGAGGAGTCAGCGCGGCCCCTCACGGCTTCCGCTGCCTGCTCCACACCGCCGCCCCCCCCCCCCCCCCCCAACACTGGACCGAGCGCATCACTCCTTAACCCCTGCTCACATATGCCAGAAATAGCGCTGAATTAATTTATTTGACTGCTACACTGACTGCCATTAGAGAGTGTAAGACTTATGCAGGTTTAATTCCTTGGTGGCTTGATGTATGACATCGACTGAAATAGATTACATCGTGGGCCTTGTGTCGCATGCCATGAGAGAATCTCCCTACCAATGAATTATTAACTATTTCAAAGTATATTTGTAGAAACTTGTGTTATTTGTTAGTTTTATAAAAATACGAAACAACGCTCCAACTTTTTATTTTAAAAATACTACAAAACTCTTTCATGTTTGCTGAAAATTCCCTTCAGGAACTACCGTTCCTAAAACTTTTCAATACACTATTACGTTTTCATTACCGCAAATAAAAAACCCGACGTATTTATTTTAAACACGACGTCAATTTTCACCACCTTTTCGCAGAACGTAATTCGCAGCAATAACCACCGCTTCCTCATACCTCGCCTCCTACCCTTTCATGAAACTATGTATAATTTTATTTAGTTCCATACAATCTCACTTTAATGTATCGCGGGCTGCATGCGATGTACACTATATTAATATTTGTTGGGAATAAGAGGCGAAGCTCTCTGGGAGGGGCTGCAAGTTTTACCGCGTTCGTCGCGGGCCGGAACCGGGTCGCGGGCTTATCACGCGGGGCGATAGCGGCCGCGAAACCGCGCCCCTTAATGTCTGCTAGACACGAACCAGCTGGCGCGGGCGGAGGAAGGAAACCCAACAGTTAACATTAGGATCGAAACTCCACAAAAAATGACTGCATTGGATAAGACTACGTGCTCCACTGCCGGAGCAAAACGAAAATTACTGCAAACCACCCCAGTTGTATGCAAATCTTTTGGCAATTAAATGAACAATCTGATTATTATTTTCTGTGACCTGTTATGTCTAAACGTGCCGTCAAAAGTATATTCTGTTGACCGCGATATTTTGTAAAAGTGAATGGGAACATTAGTATTTGCGGATACAAATATTTTCAATGCCTTCAATTACTCTGTAACTAATGACACGATGTTTTTTGAGAGGCTTTTAGTAAGCTCGCTGTGTAGGATACATCATCATAGCAATAATACTCATAGTAACGGTTTTTGTTGAAACATTTCGCAGAGTGTATTACGATTCTCTAAGTAATGTGTGTACAGAACATCATGATTGATGGCCCATCCACTTGATGGTCATTCCAAATGCACGTTTCTCATTGCCAACAAAAAATATACAGCCGTCTCAGTATATCAAACTATTGGCTTTTAGTTTATTTTGAATATTAAATGGAGACGTATGTCATGAATAATCTAAATTATTATTTTTTTTAAATGCCAATTATTCCTTATTAGTGCATTAGTTTTATCTAAAAAAGCATTAATTCTAATCTGAGATGACACGGCTACGTAATTGCAGCATGGAATTTATCGTCTAGCTTTTAATCAAACAAATTAAATCGCTACATGATCACCAATCTGTATCTAAATGACACAAGAAGAAGAATAAGTGTTATCGTAGGTACTATAAATTGTCGGTTATATCGTATTAATAGAACTTTTGTTAATTGAAGTTGTTTGAAACACGCTATTAATAATCGCTTTCTCACAATAGACAGCTATTCCTGCGGCACAACATAAAGGCCGGCAGATTCCATGTCACATATTGATCCCGACCTTCGCAAGCTCACGAATCTTGATCCGTCGCCAATAGCCCGCGTTCCCAATAGCACTTAGCATGCAAGTGCGAGTATGAGCTGAGCAGGCGCTCTTTCCGGCGGGATTTACGGTGTTCGCGCGGCGATCACTCACGAGTCAATCAAGTGGGGCATTCCTCGCGTCCGCGGAGAATCCCGCAGTCACGCGGGGAATGGGCTTTGCTTTGTTTTGGTTCGGGACGACCGCTCTCGGCGCTTTGTCACTTGCGAACTTCTTGGCGTTTCACACAGTGCGGCTAAATACGTGATCTGCACTGTTGCGAAAGTTAATTAGGTATTAGGAAATGACTTGTGGTTCACTTTTCGCTTTGGTAACTGCAATAACAAAAGGCTAATTACTAACAACCAATCAATAGGATTACGGTTTGTTATTAGGGCTTACCTAGTTATTTCAATAGTTGTGTTTCGAAAGCGTTCGTTTTAATTAATTAAATTTCGGTGTGAGGTTAGGCTTTTGCGTAAGTGAATAAGTATTTCAACGTTTCCTTAGGGATGATTGATTTAAGTCACTTTCGTAGTACCTTGTAATGAAAATATATTTCCATTGTTATAAGTAGGTACATGTGGGTTGATTATACCTTGTGCCTAAGCACAAAGCCACGCACTTTTACATCGCAAATTGATAAAGCGCCCAGCGACCGCAACCAATTTGTACTCGTTACTGGAACAATACCTACATCGCGATAATAAATAATGGTATTTAAAGCAATTGCGTGAGTAATGTGTAGCGACTCGCCCGCGCCCTGCCAGACTCCATTATCCTTCCTCGCCAGGAGTCATCCTGTCCCAGCACTCATCAGCATCGTCCTGCGTGGCAATAAATAACCCCGTAAACATGCATTAGTCGCCGCCGAGGAAATTATAAATACAGAGTTGCCAAACGGGGCGTCGTGTCGCGCGGTGGGCGGCAGCGGCAACAACTACCAGCGACCTGTGACAGATTTACATACATCGGACTTGCAACGGCGATGATTTGGCTTTCAATCAAAATTATATTTGTAAATTGTGCCTGATGGGAGTTGGCCTCGGATCAAGTTATGCTAATTTGTTAATTGTTTACTTGCATGTAATGTGTGTTCTTATTTTATGAAAGCCAAAATCTCTTCAGAAAATATGTACGAGTACCTATTTAATTGCAACCAAAAACTGCCTACTAAAGTCAAGATGAAATTCAAGTCATGGTGCATTTGAAGTATAAATTTACGTATCATATTTGACACTACTTGTGAAGGTGTATATTATGTGGACTGTAATTCAGATGAGATTTAATCCAATAAAATCTCCCTAGACAGAGATATTGCTTTTTGGGAGCATAAACATTCTCATAAAATAAACTTGAATGGTAAATACTTAATGTTGTACATCTTGGTGATCTCCTAATGCGCCACTAGCAGTTTAGAGTTCATCTTGTGTACTGCTCCCACCCCGCCCCCGCCCAACAGGCGACAGATCCGCACGCAGTAATTACGCTCCAACTACATGATGTCCATTACCTCCCACACGGACACGTCTACACTCCGCGGCCCAAGTACGGAGCCATCCCAGTCCCAGCCCGCTGTGCGCTGCGCGATGATCACGCGTCTCCTACACGCCGCACCACTAGCCCGCCCAGCAACAAGTCTCGCACACACTACACAGCCACGAGAAAGTGAAGTCATCAGCATGCGCAAGATGGAAACTGAGAGCCCAGACAACAGCGAGCGAGAATAATCCAGCTTGTTGCAAGTGAATGGGTATTGTAGTCACGACAGCTGCCGAGTCTTTAGGAAGGAACAGATCTTAGCATTCCTTAGTGGCAATCCCGACTTTACCGAGTACCTATAGGAAACTCTGAGGACCCGGGCTACAAACTCACAATAGTTGTTCTGTCAGGATTTTGTGGCGTGTTTTCGTGAACCGTGAGTAGCGAAGGCTTGCTATGCATTGAAAATGGCTTACGTCGCCTTTATGCCCGAGTTCGTGATGAACTCTGCACACAGTATGCCAGCAACTTGCTGGTATGTTTTAATGAGTCGCTCTCCCCACGCTCAGACATCGATCCAATATCACTTTGATCAGTGGCGGCTCTTCATTAGGGGACAGTGGGGAACATCCCTATGAATGAAATTGGAAACATAAAAAAATTGTATGAGAAGAAAAAACTGAGAAATCTGTAAATAATAGTGTAAACGAAGTATATTTCTCAAACTATTTTACTGACCGAAGATGTTTAAATATTTCACAATAGAACCGACGCAGTGAGTCACACGAAGGTTTTTGTTGATAAAAATATAATAATATTTGTTAAAACGTTAGGTACATGACGTGTATTGTGTACATTCGCTAAGATTGAAATATGATCCACTCTCCATCGTTTCCTCGTACCTCGTTCCCTGCGCGGACGCAAGCGAAGTCATATTTCGGGCTGTTTCGGGTGGAGCGGGACTTTTATTCGGATCACCGCGATAGTTGCGCGTGTGTGTGTACATAAGTCTCTGTAAGTACGACGAATGTTCAATAATAGAAACATTTTTTTGTTCTTTTTTTTTTTTAATTGTTTGGGGGCAAGTGACAAATTTATGTGTGTATTAGATTTATTTTAAAGAAATATTGTAATGGTGTGAATGCTGTGTATGCTTCTAGTGTTGTATAGCTGTGATTGCCTGCGTGATGTTTGTGTGAAGATGTATGCTTGTGTCTATTGATGTAGTGTGCATAGTTTGGATGATTGGTTATTTGTGTTACCGTTGCTTATTTTTTTTTTTTTATTGTTTATATGTACCAATTGTCTGTATTGCACCTCTTAATAAATAAATAAATAAATAAATAAATAGAAGCTTTTGGCGCCCGCGTGTATGGGTTTCCCATTGTACGTCTATAGGGACTTTTCGGGCGGTCACCTATGGTACATCAACAATAATATGACGCGTTTAAAACAAAATATGAACATGATGATATTAAAACTGAATGAATGAACTTATTATTTTCGTAAATTCCTCGGCCCAGTATTTGACAAGGAGCTGCCATCATAATATCACACAAATACAATATTGTTATTGGTTAAAAGTTAGTGCTAGCGCGTTTTTTGCCGTGGGGAGATGTTAATAACAGCAGTGCTTCCCGAAGTCGAAAATATATCGTTTTTCATGGAAAGTTTACATTAAAAAATTTTTGCTTGTTTTATCCAATAAGGTTGTGGCCTTAAAAAGTTGGTGGATTCGTATTGTTTAATGTTAAATGAAGTATACCATCTTTTGGTTGACTGTGCTCTTTTTGGTGATGACCAAGTGTGGCCATGGATATTCGGATGTCAAGTAAGTAAATACTTGCTTTTTGTAGTTGCTTTTTTCAACCTAATTATCGTCTAACTTACAACAATTCAACAACATAAAAAATCTACCAATTGCAAACTCGCCTACGCATTTTCAAATTTTACGTATTTTTTTTAAAATACAAAATAAAAAGTAAATACATTCAAATTCAAATTATAAAAACTTCCACAATTGAATAAAATTAATGAAACAAGGGCTTGGTTTACATTTTTAGATAAAAATTCGTTAATGTGTGCTGCGTGGGGTGCTATAGGGTGGTCATCAAACTATCATCCAAAGTCATCCCCTCTCTCGGATTTTAGTTAGAGCCGCTACTGACTTTGATTATTCGTGGGAGGACAGGATTTTTGTCGATAGAAAAAAAATGCTTGATTTCGTCCGTGACCTCAGGGTCGAGAACGCGAAAATATTTTATTTTTAAAACAGCCACTTTTCTCTTAGCACCACGTCTCATTATTAATTATTCAGACACTTCTTTTCCACAAAAGGAAAGAAAAAAAGGCTTACTGGCTTATTTCGTCGTAAACATAGCATTATTAAACTGTAATAAGAATTGTAAAATGATTCATAGGTTATTTTTTTATTTGAGGATTTTTGTTGCATCACCTCCACGTTTAGCCGTGTTTATTTACGTTTGGGATATTTCATTCCTTGCATATCATAGATGCAGAGTTCAGTCATCACGTGATGTAAGATACCGGTGATGATGATGTTGATGATGACATAAGCTGAGCTGCCCACGCACCGGTACAGCCTCACCAGCCATAACCATTATGATCCACGATGTCCGCACTCCTCAAGTTGTGCTGTCCGGCTCACTGCTACGCGTAAATAATCTAAATTATCATAGATTCCATTTTAAAATATCGCCATTGTCGAAGAAGCTAATAACTTGTATTGTTGTTAGTAACAACTGTTCCCACGTGCTATTATTTTATTTGAAAACAAATTATTATCAAATTTAGCGTGAGAAATCACACTCCCACCTCGAAGAAAATCGCTTATGGATGTAAGTGACATATCTTCAGTTGTTTATCGCTATGGATGGTTAACATAGAATTCGATCTCACGATTCTCCTTGGCGGATCAAAACTATAAATTTAACTTTTCTTTCATTTTACAAACCAATTACTTAGTGAGGCAGTTTAAAAAAAAACTAAGTAGGTACAATATAAATGTGTTGTTTTCAAATATTATATTAGATCAAAATCTTTTCAAAAATACATGACGTAGGTACTAGGTATCACAATATTGTTGAGTAGATAGCTCCATCCCATTCAAGGTCTATTCGCGCAAATTAAATTAGGCAGAGCGTTTCTTAATAAATTGATGACCTCATGAATGGCCCACATTCGTGCCCGCTCAGCCAGCGAGGAGGCTAAAAGAGCATCTTCACCAGTCGGCGGCAATTTGGGAGTAATTCATTACACTGACATCAGACATGGCGGGAGACAATATTGTGCGATTATGAGCGGCGGCCACTTGTATTGTGTAAACGGCCAACTGTCCGGTGGCAAGCGAGCGTATCCGCAGCCGGACAGGCGACAGCCACTACCAACACCACGATGTCTTCCTGTTATGGGGCTTCCACACGCTTGCCAACCCATCACAAGCCAAGTGCACAGTGTGTCGTCTAGAACAGTGGTTCCCAAACTATGGTACGCGTACCACCAGTGGTACGCGACACATCTTAAGGTGGTACGCAAGCAGCCATGGTCATAGGAAATACATAGTAATATTAAGATAAAACGTTTTTCAATTTCGCGCTTTAAGTTAAGTACAACTGAGCCAAATATTTTCTCTTTTCACAATCTTAAAATTTTTCTCGGGTTGTGTAGCCATGTTCTATCGGAAGTTTGTTACACTTTTTTGTTACACTTTTTTCCGGACGTTTCGCCCATTATCTGCGATGGGCCTCCTCAGCGTATTTTTTGATTCCGACGAGCACCAATCATGTTGCGGTGACGTCATCGCGGTCCAATAACGACGTTGAAGACGCGCATGCGCTGTTAGGATACAATGGCGGCCCCCTCTTCCAGAATCATGACATAAACACAACAATAACCAACCCACAGGCCGTTGACAGTTCCGTGCTAAGGAAAGCCTTAATGTACAATTTTCTCTTTTGTTTCGAACATGCAGCACCATTTTTCAGACTAAGACAGGCCTGTCCCGCCACGATTACAAAAAAAAAAAATGTTGGACACCCCTGCACTAAGAGTACCTATTGTATTTTTTTTTTCTATAATAAATAAATAAGCAAAATGTTTTCATTAACAGTTGCAGTTTTTAATACTTTACCATTTGAATGATTTTTTTAACTGTTGCACTTCAGTGGTACGCCACTGATTTATAATTTCATTAGTGGTACGCGAAATGAAAAGTTTGGGAACCACTGGTCTAGAACATGCTAGCTGGACAAAATTAGTCCATTAGGCAAAATTTTGTCCAGCTAGCATGTTCTAGACGACACACTGTGCGCTTGACTTGTGATGGGTTGGCAAGCGTGTGGAAGCCCCATTAAAGATGCTTTAAAAGCCATGCAGGTGCAATATTTGCAGTTGCCAAAAAATAATGTAATAGATATGTTTATTTATTTTTTTATAAACGCTGGTATCGCAGGCTTATTTATTCTAAATACTTTAATTAGTATTATTTAGATTTTGGGCAGTAACTTTGTGAAAGCACATTTTAATTAATTAAAATACTTTTTTAACTTTGTTACAATTCACTTGAGTTTTATTTTTTAAAAAACACAACCAGTTTCGGGAGAAGCAGTACCTCCCATCTTCAGGTGTAAATATCACTTTAATTAGTCTTGACGATAATTTTTCTGCAGCGTTGTATGTTGGATGTCTCGTCTTCCCAATATCCTTGTTAAAATATAACCGAGTATTTAAATGACTTAATTACTCACTTTCGATAATGGGCGCTAGGTTTTTCCATACATCGTCTATGTGTACGATTAGACGGATTAGACGCACATAATGTTTGTCATGCTGGCTTACTTTTTCAATGCGTCGTCTCCGAGTTTGTACGAGTATAAAGTTAACATGCCTTAGTTTTCACGAGCGGCAGTTCAGTGTTTATTTTTCCAAAGCTTTGTCATATTTTTATAGCCTGGTGAAGTCACGCAACCGCTTCGCTGATGGCATACATATGCTTAAACTAAATACATAAAAAAAACTGAACAGACCCATGTTTGATAATTTATTGTCTTAAAACTTTCCGCGAGCCAAAATTTCTGACAAATAAAAATAATGTATGGAGCAATGCGCTGCTTGCTTATTATAAAGTAGAGTGAATCCACCCAATTCCTCGCACACCATTTTGTATTATGTTTTTTGGTTTACATGTCTGATAGAAAAAATGGCCTTAAATGATAAAATATTCTTAGGAAATCTCAACTTTTAATATGATTTCCTCTTAAATTATTGATTTCATCATTATTAACGTTGAAAAATTGACTTTTTTGGATCTTCAAAAGCTTTATTTCTTACACGATTATTACAAGATGTTATTATGTATACTTACCTAGAATGAGGATGGCGAAATGGATGCTTATAAAAATGTGTTCGCAGGATAGTAAGACATGCTGTGGGCGGGTCGGCCGCCCCAGGCTGCGACAGCTCGGTAAGGGATTCATTTCCTGTCTAATTCAACTCAACTTTTCGACAACGCTTTAAAAAAAGTCACTCGGTCATAAATGTAATACGTGTTTTAATGTTTGTTTTTTTTCTTACAGGTAAAAACCATCTTATAACATTGGATAGGAAACTGCATTTTTTTGTCAGTTTACGTTTAATACAGTATTTTTATAACATTGTAGTTCTTTTATATATATTTTTTTTTATAATAGTGTCAGTTACAGTTTAGGTATATTTCACTTAAAAATTCAGCTCTTTTTCTTTAACTTTTTGATGAAATTTCTAGTATTACAACTTATTTATTAGAAACCTTCCGTGATGTACGCTATATATTGGTATGTACTTTACAGCCAGCTTGTTCCTATTCTTTTTGCCGTCTTGTTTTGTTCACTCGTGCTCCTTGTATTGTGCATACACTCCCCAGCACGAGTATTTTCCGTTCCGTCGGTGACATCATCTCAATTACCATCAGCAGCCGCCACTGATCCCGCGCAGTGCGCAGCCGTGTTGTGCGACGTGCGGTTTTTATTGTAAAACAAACAGTCGGTTAATTGTGGTTCAGCAGGCAACTACACGCATGTATCACAGACACATTCCTCCCGACATCGCTGCTTCCCTAATAATTCAGTGTAATTCCACAACACACAGAATCTCACATTACTTCATTGTTTGGAGTGCAAATAATTTGTCAGTTATTTTAAGCGATAACGTCATGGAGGTCTTAAAAAGTATGATTCATTTTGACATTAAAAATAAATTATCCATCATGGCAATGATAGCATTGTTTCTGGGAAATCTGGATGACGTTGCTGATGGAGAATGCATTATGTGTTAGATTGTCCATGCACTTTTCGTCAGTCTGCATTTCGGAATACTTAAGTTCTAGTTTCTTATGTCACAATAGTACACGTCAAAGCCTGTCATGCTTACAAACGATAAGTTAATGGCGATAGCACAGCGTGTGAACTCTTTCTCACGATACTATAAACACGTTTTTATTCCATAAAAGGATTCGGATAAAGTATGACGCGATTATACAACTCTCTCTTAGCAAGATCTTTTTCTTGTGAGTGAACGACAGTTTATATTATTGTACGTGGTTCAATGCTTACAATCTTCTGGAATAATTATAGAATCAGGTAGCCTTTTAAAGGATACGATTTCTCTTACATTATGACTTCATCATTCCTCTAGCAGGAATATCGTGTAGTATCCAACCTCATATTGGAGATATTAGGTGAATGCGGTGCTTTGTTGTTCATATTTGTATCGTCTCAAACAGATCGTTTCCTCTAACCGTCTTGAATGGCATTATTAAATGCAATACACATATAACAAGGTTTACTTACCGCCACAATCGGTTATGTAAGCATTTCTCCATGAAAGCATTCCATTCCGCTCCAGCCCCGAGTCGAGATAATACTAGGAGGAGTATAAGACTGATGCCGCGTCTGCCAGGCTGTGGAGTATGGAGACAATAAACATAGTACATTATCACGTGAACTAGCGCGCCGGGGGTAATTCCAGCATTCAAGCCACGGCTGATATCATCGTAGATTGTGTTCGTACAATAACTCAAAAACTGGGTTAGACGCAAACTGAATCGGCATGCTCAAATAATGTCTTTCTCTTTGAGATTAGTTGGAATCCAATCGGCTTAGCTATCGCTCACGCCTTCCTGCCTATTTATAATATTGTTTTCATTGTTAAAGCTCAACTCGGTACAAAAATAAATAACGCTGCTCACTTGCAATGCTATTTATATTAGGAGTGTAAGTCAATTCTGTAACAATGATGTTATAATGAAGTATTTCCAGTGAATTATATTATTTTAATTTAATCATACTTCCTCTCGCTAGTTGAGTTCTAATGGCTGGTTGTTTGTTTGCTCAGTGGTCTTACAGCTACACATGTACACGGCGGAGCTATCAATTTTCAAATTAATTATAATTACTACACAAACCGTGAAACACAAATGCGTATACAGTCTGTGTTTTTTTCTACTTTACATAAATCATACGCAAATTGCTATTTTAATCAAATAAATTAATTATGTAAACATGTTAGCGGATAATGGCTTTCCAAAATCCGTACTAAGCCTAAATAGTCCATTTCATTTTGAAGGTCCGCATTCAAAGGTGCTCTTTATGTTACGAAATGAATAATCACACAGTGGCCGTTACGTTTTTGACTGTTTGGCAGACTTACTTCTCGGGGCTCATTTGAATATTATGCTAAACAAGCGTCTTGACCCTCGGCCGTTAAAATTTGAACATTCCCCTCTCGTCTAGTGAACGAAAAATTGTATTCAATCTTCATCATAAATTTAAACCAAATAATAAATGACCTACTCTGTAATCTTTTCCATTTTGAAACACAAAGTTTAGTTAATCCAGATTAAAATATCGGGGATTTATAACTATGAATACGTTTTGATATGAATTTGTAAAATTGTAGGTTTACTTTTTTAGCATTATTATTGGCATTATTACCTTAACATACATGTTACTCTGTCGCGGTTCATAAAAATCTATTGCATAAGATATTAAGTACTATGTATCTATATCCTTACAATTTTTTCATTCAACTTCTTATACAATCATATTTTGGGCATCTCAATGGATGATCTCCAGAACGTTACCGTCCTGTGTTTAACATGACAACTAAATAAATCTGCTTTGATTTCATATTTAAAAGAAGTGAATAAACTATTGACCTAACCTACAAATTGATATTTGAACTGCATAACCCATAGGTCAATCATAGAATAACCCGTTACAAAGAAATATTTTCTATAAGACGTACCCCAGGGGGGCTAGTTGAGATGCGCCCTCACCCTTGCTGGTGAGGTCGTGTGACTTGACCTCAGCGCCGTGCGACCAGAGCTCCCTGGCCCCGCCACCACCACCCCACCCCTACAGCGCCCCGTCCCGTCAACCCCATGCAACACATTAGCATCGCATTACGATTCAGCTATTCAATATTCATGCATAATATTTACATTACAAATTACACCGTACTCAGACGATAGTGGTGGTCTTATTTTCGAAAAAATTATTAAAAGACAAACGCCTGATGCACGTCTCTCTCACGGTTGTGAAATGTGAATTGAATTTTAACGGTTGCTGTGAAAAATATGTCACCTTGTTTGTTTCAAGTATCATTTTATTTTTATCAATTATACATTTACAAAACCTCATAAGGAAATATTCAAATTAGAGACTCATCGTTAAAAAAATTACGCAGAAGACAAAGATAACGCAGTACATTAATAATATTTTGGTTGAAATTTTGTTGATACTGGTTCCATTGCATTGCTCAGTTTTGGTTTCGAGTGACTCGCCACAGTACGAGTATCAAGATCGCTATTATTTGAGAGTGGATAAAAAATAACATAGGTGTGTTTAAAGCATACTTTAGTTACTAGTCAAAGTTGAAATAAAAGTATTTTTGCATATGAAATCGACCCTGAAACTCTTATTCAATTGACTATTAAGTCACAGTACTGTAGGTATCTACCTGTGCAGTGTGCATTTTTGTATTTTGTTGCACTTATTTTTATTCACCCAGTCTCTGGCGTATGAAGGAGGCATGTTTATGATTTTAGTTTTTTTCCCTGCGCGACGTGTGAAGCGCACTGCGTGTGATATCTCACTTGGTTCCCGATTCTTTCAGCACGTAGTCTTGCACGAAAATACGTGTGATTCAGGGAAATGGCATGCCGACTTATTATATTATTCACTGGTACTTCTATGAAGTATTCACATTCTATAAACATCCTTTGATAACTTTCGATTCAATGTCAGTGTAAAAATGTTTCAGGATACTCTCAGTGAGTTGTGTAGACCTTTGGAAAGAATGATCGCTTAACAGTTTCCGAAATGTTGTAAAAAAGAAAATGAGTTAATAGTGCAAGAGGACGAATCAACCGAAATATATTAATCAAAATATTTGAAAGGTGAAGATGCGTAACACAAATATGACAAAAAAGTGGAGGATTTGACTTTCTGTCCCCTCCTTGCCATGACATAAAGACAGCTGCAATACAGCCATTCACATGTGTATCTGTAATTAATCTTGTAATCAATCTACCTGAAACAGTGCTCAAATACTTTCATTCCCTTTGTTTTTTACAAACATTTATGTAGCCAATAAAGATGTGGAAAGAATCTAAAGTCGTATCTTGAGGTGCTTTTGCCATATTCTTTGGCTTGCTCTAGTTCGGTGAAATAGACTACTTGTGGGTGTTGGTGCTATCGCAAACAATGAAAAACGATTTTCTCCGTCGCTCTTTCCTCGTGACCCACTAACACAATAACATTACTTATCCAGCTGCCGAATGGTTGCTATCCCAATATCCGGATTTTATCTCCCCCTCAAATGAAATCCTTTATCGACTATCTCTATTACTCCCCTTATTTTCACATCGGTATTTTGTATCCAGGAAAATGCACATCATTTATTTACTTGTGCTTTTTTTAACTTAGTTCCTACATTGATTTTACTTTTAGACTACTATCTCAGTAAATAGCTAAGCTAAGTCATTTTTTAATATTCAGAATGATTGTGTGCTTATTGATTGAAGAAAACTGTAATTCGGATTAAAAATTCCGAAAATAATTTATTTTAATGAAAACCTCCTAAGGTAATAAAATTAATTATTCATAACCAGTAAATCGCACTCAGCTGCGAATGCCGGTGCATGTATTGATTGCATAGTGTATACGCGATTGTCGCTATCGGAAGTGGCGGGACCAATAAGGGCAGACCTCAGCCGAGCAATGGGCATATTCTGTCTTACGCAAGAGCGGCGCTCGCCCAGCTAATTAAAGAGCCATCCGAGGCGCCTCTCCATACCGGGCCGGGCCTTGTGAGGCGAGGACCGGCTGCCGGTAGCACCTTGCACCGCCGTCACTTCCCTCATCTCAATAAGAAAATGCTCGCACTGCGTACATGTATATTGCGGCTCATTAAGTCAATCTGAGATTCCAGTACCGTCTGAAAACGAGTGCACAGTGCACATAGTGGTCTGCGCTGTACCGAGTCGTCCTACAGTTTGGCGCATTCACCTGCTGAAAATCTGCGCTTGCTGGCTTTGCTTATGGATGTGCAGGAACTCATGATATTTAGTATTTGAATCGGTTTCAAAACCAGAGACATGTATAGTTTATTATTATACTGATTTAAATATAAAATTAGTATAAGTACAAGGATGTCGGTACTTATGTTCTAGATTCAGTCGCAATTTACCCGTAATTTCCGTAGTCTCTTTAGAGTTTATCTGTCCAAAACTGCGTGTCCACTGTCCAGCAAGCAATTTAAAAAAATGTACTCAAATATTGTTTTGTTGTTGGCGTGTGCGACGTTCTGAAGTTGGTGTCTCGTAATGTATCTGCTCCTCCTTCCTTTTTCTTCCCCGCGTCTCATCTATCCTGCTGAGACCGCTTTAATTAAGTCATTAATACTCGGGACGAATAAAGACAACTTTTGTACGTGACATAAATTGGCAAGACTTTATCACGGCTTTTTTATAATCAACGCCGCGCTCACTGCCGACATTTATGTGAAACTTTCGCTCCGTGCTTTTTTTGTTGTTGTTGTCCTGTTTTGTTTTGTACTTTTATTGGATAATCCCAATCAGTGACGCAATTAAACTTGAAATATTTATTTCCACTAAAAGCATCGTTATATATGCATATACAAAAAAATCTGAATATAAACGTATACATAAGTGGACACGATGTACGTATTTCTCATATCTATACTTATAAAACCAAAAAAGCGTTCGTTGGTAATGCGATACAATGGTGAAGGACTCGACGGTTTTGGCTGTCTTTCGTTTCAGAATAAAGTACGTAATCTGAGAAGGGTTATAGCGTACAAAAAAATTGATAAAATAACGCAGAACATGTTTAAATTTGTGAAATGCTGAACGTCGTTTTTATATGGGAATTGATCATTTCCAACTTCATCTAATTGACAGATTTTTGTTCCATATTCAAATTTCATTGAATGTGTTCGGTTTGAAATATTGTGAGAGGTTGAACAAAATCAAATTAATAAAATAAACTGGTAGGTACAAAATTTGAAAATGGAATAAAAAATCATATTATTCATCAACAGCCTTTACCAAACAGAACTCTTTTTAAAAAAATGGAATTTAGCTTTTCAACTGTCAAAGTCATGAAAAGCGTTCAAGGTTAAATAAATAAGTCTTTAATCTCAGTTACAAATATATGCACACATTTAAGGTTCATATTGAATGGATGCCCAAAAGGAAACACATGTTAGTTTGTGCATATACATAATGCATGTCTTGTCTTGTCTTGTATCCTGCCGCCTTTCCTCTAGGGGTGGCCAGTACCTCCACACAAGTGCCTCCACTTGACTCTGTCCTTGCATACTTCTTTCATCTCATCTAATTTCATCACTCTTTTCATGCATGCTCTTCTCTTGTTTCCACTCTGTAAATTCCATTCATTCGCAATCTCATTTATCTGATCAATCCATTGTTTCCTAGGTCTTCCCCTTCCACGCTTACCTGTTACATTCCCTTTATGCATGTATATTTTCAAAATAAGACCCAACTGCAAATCCCAATTAACAACGGTGCAATTTATGCTGACTTAACTTTAAACAGGCAGAAGTGAAACAATTTGTACACCAACTTACAAGTCGAGGATTTATAATCTAAGTTGCATAAAAACATATGGTGGCTCTTTCAACATTTCTTAGATCCGTCTAATCTAATCTAATCTTAGTTGCAAAGATATGTTACATTGGAGATTCACATTACATGCATTCTCACAACCAGACACGTAAAGTTCGCGCTTGCACATGCCTCATGTGAACCTACAACATAAAAACCAAATTTCAAATGGGCATACACCCTGCAACTCTTGCCATCCTTCCTGAAACAGGGGTGACATTGGCAAAGTGAACCATTTTCACAGCATGGGTGGTCAGCCGCATACCAACCTATGAGTCAAGGAACATACACGACAAATTACATTTCAAAACATATAATCTAAGTTGCAAAGATATTTTGTCATTTTAGACTCATATTAAATACATGCCCAAAAGTAAGCACATTGTAAGTACATGCTTACACATGCTGCATGTGTACATAAACTTTGAAACTCCTGCCACTTTCGCTGAAACCGGGGGGGGCATTGGCAAAAGTGAACCAAGTTTTACTACATACTCGATCTTCTTACTTAATATTCAATTTTCTATATGCAAACTTGAGTTCGAATCGTCCATACGAGGTAACAAATCAAAGCTAACATGAAGAAAATATGAATTTTGTATCATCAATAGATCGTGAAAAAAGGAATTATTTTTTTCCCGAATATAAGTGGCAAAGGTATTGGGGATTCACAAAATATGCATTCTCACAAGCACACATGTATAATTTCACACTAACACATGCCGCATGTGAACCTACAATTTAAAAACCCAATCTCAAATGAACATAAGCCCTGCAACTCTTGCCGTCCTTCCCTGAAACAGGGGTGACATTGGCAAAGTGAACCATTTTTTACAGTATGGGTGGTCAGCCGCATACCAACCTATAAGTTAAGGAGCATAAACACAATGATCTAAATCTAAGTTGCAAAGATATGTATCATTTAAGATTCACATTGAATGCATTCCCACAAGCAGACATGCATTATTTCACACTAATGCATGCCGCATGTGGACCTACAATATAAAAACCTAATCCGAAATGAACATAAGCCCAACAACTCTTGCCGACCTTCCCTGAAACAGGTGTGCCATTGGCAAAGTGAATCATTTTCTGCAGCATGGGTGGTCAGCCGCAAACCAACCTATAAGTCAAGGAACATACACAATAAATTATGTTTTTAAAATCAATAAACAATAATATGGACATCAGAAACAATGATCTACCCTAAATTATCTTATTGATTTTATTTCTTCTAATATCAATCAATATGTATACACTATACACCAATGATTGCAACTAGCTTTATTTAAAGCATCATTAAAACCTATAGATGATAATTTAATTATTTTTGAGATGTACACAGAAAACGTTTCCTTCTGCCCAATAGAACGACAGCATTATTTTATTGGTATTAAGCAATGAAATTATGGTTGAAATACCAATTACAGTGTGAAAATGACAAAAGATATAAAACTTTCATATACACCTCCTGAAATTTTAAAGGCTACAACATCTTTCATAACTGCAATCCATAATACTTCAATATCTTTAAATGAGCCCAATTTCATTTGATATAATGCCCATGAAAATATGCACGCTCAATTGTTTTAAGTTATTGGGCGATGCCGTCTCACTATAATAGTTACAATGATCACTTCAAAATAAGATTTCTTCGCTCATCTTTTCCATTTTCTGAAGAACAGCCATTCCCAAATTTACAAATCCACAAAACTATTGAATCTCATTTATAAAAAAAAACGCAGGATAAAATCTGCGGGGTCAGCTAGTAACCCATAAAAATATTTTGGTTTTTGGGTCTTAAAGAATCAAAGTTGGCCTTCAAGCGTCAAATTGCAGATTAAGACAATTATAGAGGAAAGCCAACCAATGCAAATTAAGAAAATGATTAATTAAAATTCTGCGTTCCCGTGTATTCATCTTATTTTTCGGAAAATTTTGATTTTATATGCGCATAACATTTATAACTTTTTGTAGATGTCAATGCGTACTACGATGGAAATAATACGGTGCTGTTTCCTTATAAAATTTGCACACAAATACGTATTAATCGTCTTCCTTAATTAGTCAAAGTGATTGTCTTACCCGCCCACCGGCTCCTCACCGCCGCCCACGTGACTATGTAACTGGCTGTGTTCCTCCAGCCTCCAGCGGCGTAAGCTACAACCCATATTACACTACCCTCCCACTCCATACAAGACGACTCCTGGAATTGCTCCTGCAAATCCACGAAAATAGATTCGACGATCAATTATTTAGAAGATAAAAGGTTACACGTTATTCATACAAAACCCATGTAATTTATTTTTAATAGATTTTGAAAAGGAATGCAATTCACTTACCTATTTTGCGTGGCCAAAACAGGTATTAACATTATTAATTAAAAAATCATTAATTATTTAAGTCAATTAATTATTTATCAATAATTATTAATTACCCAATGATATTTGTATGGCTTTGGTGGTTCACACAGTGAAAGTCCATTGTATTTTTTTTTAATAAATTACCCAATGACATCGGTGGTTGAACCAGTACCAGAGGAGTTTTATTTTGGGTGTGGAACACGTATTTTCTTGTGAGTATGCTTTGCATATAAACCTTAATTGATAGTACACCTTTGCAACTTCAATAATAGATTTATTATGTATTCGTTTCTCAAACATAACCATGTAAAAATAAACGTGTTTTACTCACGCAAATGCCTTTTTTTGTTTAGAACTTTTTTTATGATTTCTTTCTGTTTTTTTAAATGACAGAGTTTAGCAGTTGACTAACTAAAAAGCTTCTAAGTAAATAAGTAATCATGTTGTTTGGATTTCCTCCTAGTCCACGCACCCAGCTGACTTCTCCCCTACCCACCCCTGACTTTGTATGCGGACAGCATCTCTCGTGTAATCTTAATTTCGTAAATATCTCACAGTCTCAGAGCCCTAATTATAATTATTAATTTTCGTGACACTGTTTGTATACGTAAATACTGCGTACATAATACACGCACAAAAAATGCTCTCCATTGTGGAAGATTTTCTACTAAAGATGAAAAACTCTTTGAAGTGTCGTTGCTTGTTTATTTATTGTGCAGAGAGCTAATGATTCCTTACATTTCAAGGGATGCTCCCTGAATAACAATTACCTCTTCTCTGCTCTTTCGCATCGCACCTACATAAATCTTTCATTAAAAAGTTATTACGCAATCAATTACTGAAAACATTTAACCCGAAATTAAAAAAGAAATGTTCTGAAATACGAGTGCGTTTTTAAATACTCAGTTTGAGTAGGCTGCGGTGTACATACTGTAAAATTATTTCCTGCTGTTTGAAATAATTTAAGGCCTACTGTTTTATATCCTGATAATTTTTCATGTTCACGTGGGTAGTTGGTTTGTGTTTTGCATGGTGCCCTACCCCGCCCCACTAAGCGCGCAGTCTCTTCATATTTCACCAAGTGGTCGGGTTTTTGCTCGTGGACTGTATGTTCGGTGCTGACTTTAATTTTGAGGTGATGCGGGGTGTGGAGATGACTTGAAAGATGTAGTTAGTTAAACAATTTAATGGTCCTTTATTCCATAAAGATGACAAGGGGTTTTTACAAAGGATTACGTGAATAAAATTAGATGAACAGTTGGGACAAGTTACCAGGTCGACGATTGAGACAGAAGAGACAGAAGGAAGTTAGGTTTTAATGCGCCTGTGACATCTGTCAGAAATGCAATACCAACCCAACAGAATGTACCAAAGACAAAAAGATTACTATTCTTGGTAGGTATATTATTTTAATTAATTTGGTCATATTAAATTTGGACCATACTGGCGGGCCTCAGATTGGCAAATACCGTGTTATAACGGTGACTATTTGGCAATATTACTAGAGAGGTCATCTCCACAATGATGTATGATAGCTCGTTTACATAATGTTACATCGTGGACTGTAATTTGAAGTGGTTATAAGATTGGTTAACAGTGATTAACTCTGATTTTATAATTCTTTTTACTTTTCAATAACTGGTACTTGTCTGTAGAAATCAACACTTAGATCTAAGAATCATTGATTATATAAAACAATGGTAAGGTGCATACAAACTTCAATAGAATTCTGACTTTGAAAATAATTTATTTGACTTATACACCTTGAAGAAGTTGAAAGTTAAGTATTAATCTTACTTGTTGTATGTATGGTAGTCAATTGTGTTAGCAACAAATGATACTTCAATTAAGTTGATATGGTGAGTTACCCTTGTAGGTAAGCATTTACATACAAATTTACATGGATTCAATAAAGTGTACTTATAATTACTCAGCCTTTTAATTAATTAAATACATAATTTAATGTGATCAGTTCTTGCATAGTAACATAAAACATAAAGTGAAGTTACAGATAACATAAGACAAATAATTATCGGTAAGTACATAATCATTTATCCTGCTAGGAATTACCAAATAGGTAATTTACTTAATTTTTTAATTGGTCTCTTTTTAATACCAGAGTCAGTTTTTATGGATACTACTCTCAGAATACCATCCGTACCAGGATGTAATTCTGTTACTCTTCCCAATCTCCATCTCAAGGGCGGTTGATTATCCTCCCTAAGCACAACTAAATCATTAATTTGTAGTGTAGATGTCGTTAACTGAGTCCATTTCTTGCGAGGTTGCAAAGAATTGAGATATTCATTAGTCCAACGCTTCCAGAAGGTCTGGAATAGTCGACTTAACAGTTGATACCGATTAACTGCATGGATTGGAATATGATTCAGATCTGGTTCGGGAAGAGCGACCAGTGGTCCTCCGATAAGGAAATGACCCGGAGTCAATGGTAACAAGTCATTAGGATCGTCTGATAAGGGTGTCAACGGCCTTGAATTCAGACAAGCTTCGACTTGGATTAATAAAGTAGAACATTCTTCAAAAGTGAGGGTATGATTGCCCACTAACTTTTTAAATAAATGCTTTGCGCTTTTTACAGCAGTTTCCCATAGACCACCGTGATGGGGTCCCCTGGGCACTATTAGATGCCATGATATACCCTCATTGGCAGCCCATTCTTGGAGATGTGGCTGTTGCAATGTGAGCTGGTTTTGAAACTGTTGGATTTCTGCCTTTGATCCCACAAAGTTAGTTCCATTGTCGGAATAGAGGTGAGTACATTTTCCTCTACGAGCTATAAAGCGTTTAAAACAATTTAGAAAACAATTGGTTGTCAATTCAGTAACCAATTCTATATGAATTGCCTTCGTAGTAAAGCAAACAAAAATTGCTATGTAAGTCTTGTACCGACTTTTACTACGAGGGTTTCTATCGCGGGTTAATATAGGGCCTGCAAAATCAACGCCAGTTGTGTTAAAAGGACGACTTGGAGTGATTCTCGAAGCAGGAAGTTGTCCCATTAATTGGGTTGCAACTGGTGGTTTATGCCGAAAACATACAATACATTCTCTGACTATCTGCTTTACCAAGTTTCTACCTCTTATAATCCAAAATTTCCAACGTATAAACGCTAGCAGGTTGTAGGTACCCAAATGCAAATGTTTAAGATGCTGATCTTTAACGATTAAATGTGTGATTAGATGTGATGGATCTAAAATTACTGGATGTTTGTTTTCATCGGATATCATTGCATTGTTTAGTCTACCTCCCACCTTCATTAGCTGGTCAGTGTCTATATAAGGATTTAGTCTAAGTAATCTACTTGACCTTGGTAAAGGCGTGTTTCGTTCAAGCTGTGCTATCTCACTGGGAAAGCTAGCCCTTTGAGATATTTTTAGTAACACAATTTCAGCTTTTTTGATCTCGGTGGCAGTCAAAATGCCACGCCCTTGTGTTTTAAAACGTAATAAGTAGGCAGTTATACGTTTTAATTTGTTCCATGAAGAGAATTTTACAAAAAACTCATCGCTAGGAACTTCTGGAATCAAAAATACCTTCTTTACTGTCCTAGTTTCAGGTAAATTGTCCAGCGTTATCGACTTGGTTACTGGCCATTGCGAACTGGGTAATTTTAACCATGCAGGACCATCCCACCAAAGTCTGTTCGAACCGATTTCTCCCGGACTGATGCCGCGTGAAATTAGGTCGGCAGGGTTTTCTTTGGATTGGACATGTTTCCATTCCGCTCCAGTGGTAAGTGACTGTATCTCGGATACTCGATTTGCCACAAACGAGGTCCATCTAAAGGGTTGACTGGCAATCCAGGCAAGTGTTATGCTAGAATCTGTCCACAATGTGGAGCTTGTTATAACCAGGTTACTGGTCTCACTAACGCGTTTAAATAATTTAGATAATAATAAAGCTGCGTTCAATTCTAACCGGGGTAAGGAGATTTGTTGCAAAGGTGCTACCTTTGACTTGGCACAAAAAAGTTGAGAGTTAACTTCGAAAGTCAACTCGTTGCGAGTAACTAAATAGATACATGCTCCGAATGCTCGTATAGAGGCATCCGCAAAGCCGTGTAGTTCTACGGAGGATTTATGATCTGTTCCACATACATGCCGTGCTACATGTATGGAGGCTGCTAGGTTGAACTGATGCACAAAATTACACCATTCAGTTTTTGTTGGAGTAGATAACTCATCATCCCATTTACTGCTTTCTTGCCACAGCCGTTGCATAAAGAGTTTGGAAATTATAGTAATGGGAGAGAGCAACCCTAAAGGATCAAACGTTCTGGCTATCGCAGATAAAATTGATCGCTTGGTTAAATTTGCTTCGTTACATTCAATGTGTAAATTGAATATCAACGTGTCAGTACTAGGTTGCCACGTTAATCCTAAAGTTTTATAAGTGTCATGGTTTGCAAAATTTACAGATGAAACACTTTCTTGCAATTGTAGGGAACTATTGGTTGTCCACTTTCTTAATGACATACATGCACTATTAAATATTTCAGTAATTTGGGTTTTAATCAAATTGAGCTGATTAATATCGTCGTGTCCAGTTATCAAGTCGTCCATGTACATGTCTGACTCGATAACTTGACAAGCTTCAGGGTACTTGTCCCTATTTGTTTGAGCGAGTTGCATGATGCATCTCGTAGCTAGGAAGGGGGCTGAAGCGGTTCCGTATGTAACCGTGTTTAACTGATACTGGCAAGGCAAGTGAGTCACACTGTCTCTCCATAGGATTCTTTGAAGAGGTCTGTCCTGTGGCTGAATATCTATTTGTCGATACATTTTCTCCACGTCAGCTGTCATCACCCACCTGGGCGTTCTGAAACGTAACAAAATGTCAAATAGATCTTGTTGCACAGTAGGTCCTATCATTAAAATGTCATTCAACGAAAGCCCAGAGGTAGTTCTGGCGCTCCCATTGAATACTACTCTCAGTTTTGTAGTCGTGGAATGTTCTTTTATTACCGCGTGATGCGGAAAATAATAAGCAATTTGAGTGTTATGTGGGGGCACAAGACTCATGTGTCCTAAAGCTAAATATTCGGATAAAAAGTCATCATACCGCGCCTTGAGCTGAGGATTGCGGTTGAGTTTGGATTCTAGCGAGATCAGACATTTTGATGCTCGCGCTAATGAATCGCCTAATACCCCAGGGTCCGACTTCAGACCTATGCGTGTCTGGAATCTCCCCTGCGGTGATCGGGTTGTGGTTTGGACGAATAGATCTTCCATAGCCTTTTCTTCTAAAGATTGATGTTTAGTATTCTCGATGGTTTCACACTTCCAAAAAGCTTCTACCAGTCCGTGAAGACCGGTTGACGCTCCTCTGCTGGGCCCAGACGTCCTTCGGGATCCTCCAGACGCCGCAGTCAGCATCGATGATACGAAGGTAGCTTGCATTGGTGCCAAACCGGTCGCCAACCATCCCAAGTGTGAGGGATAGAACCGGAGCCCTCCCCTTGACAGCGACGTCCGGCTGCAGCGCAGGATTCTCCAAAAGACGTCTGCGCCGAGCAGCATGGAGACTGCGCCAGCCTTGGCAAACTGTGGGTCTGCCAGGTCGCGCAGTGGTACGGGCGGCTCACACCTGAAACTGGTTTGGGGAAGATTTGTAGTTATGGTCTCTACAACAAGGAATGAACATTCAGTTTTAAAACCAGATAATCGAGAAGCTATTGTAGCCGTAACGGCTTCAGATGAATAACTTGTTTGTTGTTGAATACCTTCAATAGGCATTTTTAACGTAGATTTAGGAAGCTTCAATGAGTCAGCTAGTTCCCTTGTTAGGAAGTTTGCCTGCGACCCATTATCTAAAACGGCTCGTACAGCTCTTGACGACCCGTCTGAGTCATACAAGTGTACGCTTACAGTTGTTAACATAGCTTGAACATTATTGGAATTACTAAATGCTGCCAAGGCAATCTTATGGTCTATAGTATGTAACAATGTATGGTGATTGCTTTGACATTTTTTGCATTTGCTTGAGCTACGGCATTTGTATGCTTGGTGCCCAATGCGAAGACAATTGAAGCATAATCTATTACTTTTTGCGGAATCCCGCCTTTGAGAAACATTTAACTGTATGAATTGACTGCATGTGTGAATGTAATGTGGTCCTTTACAGATCGGACACTTGACACCTTCTATTGTAAGCAACGCTTTCTTGGTTGCAGGTTTGCTATTTGTGGGCTCGAGAGTGTATTGATTATACATTTCTAAATGAGATGCCTTTTTTTTTAGAAATGCCAAAAAATCATTAACCGATTTGTAGTCCTTGTGGGACTTCCAATCGCTAATGCTTGGTGGGTCTAATTGCTTCAGAAACTGGTAGATGAGTAATTCATCCCAGTTCGAAGTGTCAACCCCCAAGCTGTTCAGTGCATTTAAATTACTACTAATAGTGTTGGTGAAATTGTGAATCTCATTGAATCTTCTCACATTAAATTTAATACTGTGTATGTTATCTAGATGCGTTTTTATTAAGATCTCCTTGTTGTTGTATCTGGCTTCCAAAATACTATATGCCAGGGGGTAGTTTTTCCCTGATACTTCTAATTGGTCTAAGATTGACTGTACTTGAGGAGATAACGAATTTTTCAGATACATGAATTTCTCTATATTTGAAATGTTTGCATTATTGTCTATTAAGGCCAAAAATAAATCTCTAAATGTTACCCAGTTGTCATATTTTCCATCAAAGATCGGAATTGACAATTTAGGTAAGTTCATGGGGTTACAGAATTCATTATTAACTATATGATTAATTTTTAGGCTATTGGCCTCAGATTGCTCTAAGAACCCTTCATACTTTGCTATTAAATTCACCAGGACCTCTTCCTGGTGTAGCATTGTTCTATGTAGGTCCTCATCATTGGCCAAAGCATCTACATTATGGTTATACAATTCATTAAATTTTGTTATTATTTCTCTGATTTGACATAGTTTTGATTTTACTAGTGAGATTTCTAAATTTTCCTTTAAAATATATTGTTCATAGGTAGCTAATCTAGCTGACAATGTCCTCGTCCAATTTGACAGTCTAGTCGTCATTTTGAAACACAATATACACTAATCACAAATAAATAGATAAATAACACTGGCCTGCCTGTGTGGAGGAATCCTCGGTGATCCCGTGGTTCGTACTGGGTCTGGCAGCTCGTGCGGCCCGTGCGTGGTGTCGATCTCAGCTTTGGTCAGCTGATATGGGGCGCCTGCCTGCACCAAGCAGCGCTCCTGGTTCGTCAGAAGGAGAAGCTCCTCCTGCTCGTGGATGATGATGGATGACTCTCGCACTAGGCCTGGGCCTGTGCGCAGTCGATGTGGGGCTCAGTTTGCTTCACAAACTGATGTGGGGACGCCTGCTTGTACAAAGCAGCGCTCCGCATTCGTCAGAAGGAGTGGTTCCCTCTGCCCGGCCCGCTGATGAAGGATGACTCTCGCACTAGGCCATGCGGCCCTTGCGCAGTCGATGATGGGCTCAACTGATGGCAATCAGCTGATGTGGGGGCGGCTGCTTGCACAAAGCAGCGCTCCGCATTCGTCAGAAGGAGAAGCTCCCTCTGCCCGGCCCGATGATGAAGGATGACTCTCGCACTAGGCCATGCGGCCCTTGCGCAGTCGATGTGGGGCTCAGTTTGCTTCACAAACTGATGTGGGGACGCTTGCTTGTACAAAGCAGCGCTCCGCATTCGTCAGAAGGAGTGGTTCCCTCTGCCCGGCCCGCTGATGAATGTGCGCCCGCTGTATGGGGCCACGTGCTCTCCTCTCCGTCGCGCTGCGTAAAAGTCCGCTTTTTGTGAGCACAAAAGGGTCCTCGGTGGACGCAGATGACTCCAGATGCTAGTTCACTGAATAATCCGCTGGTATGGAGCAACAAGGTCGCTCATCCTGCTCGAAGTGACCAAAAATGGTCACGATGCGGCTCGATGGACCAAAAATGGTCGGGTTTTTGCTCGTGGACTGTATGTTCGGTGCTGACTTTAATTTTGAGGTGATGCGGGGTGTGGAGATGACTTGAAAGATGTAGTTAGTTAAACAATTTAATGGTCCTTTATTCCATAAAGATTACAAGGGGTTTTTACAAAGGATTACGTGAATAAAATTAGATGAACAGTTGGGACAAGTTACCAGGTCGACGATTGAGACAGAAGAGACAGAAGGAAGTTAGGTTTTAATGCGCCTGTGACATCTGTCAGAAATGCAATACCAACCCAACAGAATGTACCAAAGACAAAAAGATTACTATTCTTGGTAGGTATATTATTTTAATTAATTTGGTCATATTAAATTTGGACCACCAAGTAATCCGAATCTTCGGAGCATATTTCCCCGATCCACATCCAGGGCGGCCTTCCGCTTACATTTTGTTTATTTTGTTTACGACCGCCCCTTCCCCTGCCTTTTCCCGCTCTTTCCCGCCCCGCCTCACCCTTAGCCAAGATTTATGAATTATTAGAGTGAAATTGTTTTTCTTTCTCCTGACAAAAAACAGAATGCCGCCAAGATTTGTGTAAGATCGAGCGAAATAATATTTTAATAAAAGCCCGTTTTTACATTTACTTTTTTAGATTCTTTGCTCGCAGTGCTTTGAAATCCTCCCTTGGTGTGTACAAAGAGTTTTTTTTCTTGAAGCGGCTCAGTGAGCGCCGACTATAAAAAACGTGACGTCACAAAGCCGGCCGGTGTGACTTACGTATGCCACCTTTGTATTCCCAAAGTCGACATTCATGAATAGATCTAACATTTTTATGCTTCCTTTCAAAAAGCAGAGCGGCGTTCGAACTCAATTACGTTGATGAAGCCTTCAAATTACACGTTTATTCAACTTTTTTTGACCCAAATCTCTGCGAATTTCAAAACACTTTGAAATTTAAATTCCGTGTACTTGTAAATTTTATTATCTCCTCTCTCTCCCTCAAAGTGCTCTCTTTGACGGTGAGGCTGGGCGGCATCTGCGATCATTTGACGAAATTAAAATTACCTTTACGTTTATATTCTCTTCGCGCACGCCACTCCCGTAATCTTGTAATATGCCTACCTTGTGTACCTTAAAAATATTTCATCTTTTTAATGCTATCGTTTTTTATCCATCTTCCCTACATTGTGTCACTAAATTGTACATGACTGCAAAAAGTGAAGCTTCAAATATGTACGCATTGATTTCACGGATCTTTTTTTTTAAATTACACTTGGCGAATTTATTGTGATTACTGATCTTATTTGTTTAAAAATGTCTACAAAAGCTTCGATACGTAATATACGAGAAATTAAGTGAGGTATATACAGGTATGAATTAATTTCGTAATTTAGCAATGCTAATGTCTAGCTTTCAGAACATGACTGTTCACTCATTTTCTTACTAGCCATACAATGTTTAATTCTAGGGCATTGCATATGATTGCTTTTAAATTGCTATACATTATAATCTCCCAAGTTGCAATCTCCTCGTTAACAAGTCGTTTGACTTAAAATCATAATGGTTTCTCTCCGACATTCCCAAACTTGGGTGATCTCTCAGACTGCGGAGAGCGCATGGCACTCAGGGATCAGTTTTGCATCAGATTACCACATCTCGGCTTCTAATGTCCGCCGGCCTCTCTCCCGCAGTCGCAGCAGATGGCGCTAATGAGCGCGGCAAGCACGGACACGGCTCATACATATTTAAATCACAATATGACATGCACCGGTACCGGCACCTCCCGATACCTCTAAGAACGGTAATGTCAATATGGGTGCAGCTCTGCCAGTGTCGACACTTCTCATTCGCGTCTATTATGATATTTCAAGCTTGTTGCGCAATCGTGTCATAACGAACACAGTCTGAAATAACCAATAAGTAAACAACACTTTTTGCCAGCTAACTATAGATAATCACGTCTTGCGCGTGATGTATTCTATCAAATCATTTGATGTTTTATTTAAGTTGTTACTAATCTCAACACTCGTCACCTTTATTTGTAATACGAGTTTATTGTATCTGTACCATATTTAGTTTTAGAAATATTACGCCTTGCTTTTTAGCATGCGGGTATGTGATTGTCTGATAGCAATCATATCTATTGTTTTTCTCGTATTTAATCGATCGCCAGTTAATTGACTCGCTGTATTATTCACCCCGCTAGCGGGTCGGCGCGACACTCGGTCTGGCATCGCAGCCCGCCCTGGCTGTGTGGCCGTGTGGCCTGTAGCCGTATGGCCGGCCACCTATCTGCCCATACCAACACCAGTTCTGGTTCACTAGAATAGTAAGCCAGTCCGTCACAATATCACTCGGATGGAGCCGTGTGCGTCACTCCGTAGACCATCTGTTCAGCCGGAACGTTCCAAATTATTGTGCCTGAAATAGCTGTAATGCTCTGTATGCGGGAGCACCGCCCAGCTGTATGAACGTACCTACATCCTTCCTACATTATGTATACAAAAGAAAAAAGAGCGTTTTTTTCATGTTTGTCTCTGTAGCACTAACTAGATACCACTTTGAAGTTTGCAGCGTTGGCGGGAGTAGATTTTTACGTAATACAACATTCATACACTTACATTTTGGTTCTAAAAGTGTACACCCACAAAATCCACATAAAATAAATATATTTGTAGGTATCCCTCTGCAATGATTTTTGTGCTATTTCATTTTCTAACTTTTTCAGTCATCTTTTTGCCGTTCAAGACCTCTTATTAATTTGACATATTTATACCCATACGGATTAACAAAGGTGCCACATTTAAATAAAAGACTTGCAGAGTGATTTGTTTTCCCCTCCCGCACAAGTTGCACCCTGCACAACACCCTAACAAGGAGTGTCTAATGTTTGGGAGCTCCAGTGGCGTCTCGTGGTTTCCTGTCGTGAAGTCATTTGAGATGACTTCACGACTGAAGAAGGCTGAGAATAATATACTGTGCTGGTTCTTACTCACCACTACGATTCGAGACCCGGTGATATCAAAGTTGTTATAGTTGAAGTTCATAGTGAAGTCACTCGATGTCGAGGTGCAAGACGCCTACGGAGAAGCCGCGGAATCTGTGGTCGGTCTTGCTGCGGATGACTCATTGAAATTGCTTTACAGCTTTCGTGATAAATTACTACATGATATGGCAATAAAAGGGAAAGCAAAAGTTTGTAGTTGCTGTTCCAAGTAGGCTACAGCAGTTACATGGCGAATAAATACATTGGAATATTACAGCTATTTTATTATCATCTATAAAATGTAATTGTGACTCACGCTTATTTTTTCTAAGAAAATTAGAATATTGAATATAGTGAAACTGTCAGATTCATTCCTGAGCCGTATTCAACAATATCAAGTTTTATTTTCCTAGTCTGATTATTGAGTAATAAAATCTAAATTCCTACATCTGAATGACTGTCAAATTCTCATTCATTCCTTACAATCATCATATTCTGCAACAAGGGGTTCACGCTCATAGGTACATCCTCAGTTTTCAATTAATTTTCATCATTAGGACGTCTTGTATTAAATTTCATTGTTTTCTTTCCGCCCGGCTGTAGACTGTAAGACTTACCCTTGCCCTTTCATCCCCTCGGCATTCCAGCCGCCCCACTACTATTTATCTTGAGCACACAAAACAAAGAAACTCTCTTCTCTCGCATTTCATCCATTTTCTTTCCGCTCAACTTTCTCTCGCTCAGCGATAATCTTGCGGCGCTCAACATCTCCACTGACTCCCTGTGGCAGATGAATCTCTCTCGGAATAGTCTGATGAAAAACAGCATCGGCTCATCAATAGTGGGGGGAGTAAAAACTATTGGATGGGATGTCAAGACAGTGATTAGTATGGATTTACTTTCATTCTGTAGTCGCTCTTTTGCCAACATTGTACAAATTGTTGCTTCAACAACTTTCCTATATGCATGATTATTTTTACTTAATTTACTAAATAGGTGTAAAATGCATACATTAGCTCTTTAAGTTTCTATTTCACTATTCACCAAATATGTTTGCATTAAAAAGACATAAGTAAAATAGTAAACTCTTATTGATTTGCAAATAAATATATGTTTGCTTGGGAAGTGATTGGAATTTGATATTTTTCTAGAACTACCATTCACGATTTTGCGTATTTTGAATTTCAAAACAAACAATAACATCGATGCACTATTTTGGTTTGGCTTATCGCATTTTTTTTTCAAATTAAAACTTGAAATACTCACGGGATCGCAATATCGGTTGAAAGCAATGCAAATATTAGGCATACGAAATAGTGAGTGTATCAATTGTAACTGGTATTGATGGTAGTATTTTTTATCGATATTGCACCGCGAATTCGTAACATCAAAATGCCCTCTCAGCAACCTCCAACTATACACTGACACACCCACGTCTTCCAACAAGTGATGTCATACCGATCCATAATTTTCAATTCTGCCCAGCACAATTTATAGTTCAAAGGTTTAATTTGTTTTTACTTCGTAATTTATTACAACTTCATATTGTGTGCTATACTATCATTTCCTATATAAGTTCAATAAAACAGCGACCACTCATCTTCACACGGTTATTAATCTTTATTAATGTAGGTGTTTGACATATTCTTTATCTCACTCTTTACCGAATTAATATATACTCAGCTGTTCAGATATTTTATTGGTAACAAAAAAAACAACTTACCGCATTATTTAAGTTTGTTTTTCATCTGATATGTTATTTTATCATCGGCCTTGTGCGAGTGCGGGCATGTAGCCGAATTTGTCGATTGGTCGGAATAAGCCGGAGCACTTTTCCGGCTGGGCGGATCATTTCTGTTTTCAATATGGGCGACTGAACGGAACTTCCACCTCGCGCCGTTCGGAGCAAGTTTGCGACCGACTAGAACAGGAGCCTGTATTGTACGTGCATTAGCAAAACTTAAACTTGTACCCCCGCTTCTGAATAATACATACAATATCATATTAAGTACCTTGATACGTCTTATAATAAGTAGCAACTAAGTAAGTCTTCGTGTAGTGACTGATAGCTTAGAGAGAAGCTTCCGTTTCTCCTAAGCTGATTTTCGGTTACTTGTGAATGTTTTTGTTTATAATATTTTTCAGGGTTTGGTGGTTTACACAGCGAAAGTCCATTGTATAATTAATTAAATAAATACACTGTTTTAATTCACTTATAATTTTATTTTAAATTGATTTATTTATTTTATTTAATTTGACTGTAAATTTATACCTAAACATTTTACAATTTTACTATACATTTTACAATTTTACTATACAGTTTACAATATTGGTTAAACATGTATATTTGTTTTATTAATTTGACTATAAATTTATACCTAAACATTGTACAATTTTATTATACATTTTGCAATTTGGTTAAACATTTATATTTGTTTTTTATTAATTTGGACTTTACATTTATACCTAAATAATTATATTGTCTATTTAATGTGAAGGGAGATGAAGAAGAAGAGAATTTAATTTTGATTTGTCATTACTCATTGTCATTGTCCTGAGGATGCCTTTTTAGGCGAAAACGTTTGACATATTTAAAATAAAATAATAAGTGAATTAAAACAGTGTATTTATTTAATTAATTATGTTTTTGTTTATTATTGTATGCATTAGGTTTAAAACCTGTCATGTACTTTAATGTGAAAATAAATCTATCCATCTATCTATCTATCTAAATCTATCTATCTATCTATCTATCTATCTATCTATCTATCTATCTTGCCGGTGCGGTGTAGTAAATGTAAATTTCATCAAAATGATCATTTTTAAATGTAAAAAAAAATGTATGAAATATTAATCTGGAAGCTTTTGACTTTATTTGAACAAGGGTTGTCTCTGAGGCTTTGTTCTCCCGCCCACCCTCACATATGGGCGGCAATCTTCCCGCCCGCAAAATAAGAAAGCGGGAAGGAATGCACGGAGAACGTCTCCTTTCTGGCGAAAAATATTCATGTGCATCCTCTTCTGATTTATGTCTTTCGGGCGGTCGTTAGTGCTCCTTTTTGTAACTCTTTCAAAGCCGCCCTCCATCGTAATACAATCTACATTCTCATCTCGTAAATTTTGAATTTTTACTGCGAAACCTTCTGCAATATTCATATTATATCATAGATCTTTTTGATGGACTGTAATATAACAATGAATAAGTAATCCATTTCATACGACGTATCAGTCACAGCGTGGTTGTGGCGTATGACTTTTTTGACCATACGTATTTCTTTTTTATATGAGACAATACTAATCACTTTTTAAAACTTTTTATGAATGATTATTTTCGACATTGTTGCTACTTTTTAAAATCCCTTGGTTCATCATTATGCTGTAGTTTAATTTGAAATTAAGTAGGAACTCACACAATATTGCCCCTATAGTTAGTCCACGGGCTTGTGAGGGTTAAGCCCTTGTGTCTCGGTATAACGTGCTGAGAAATGCTTTAGAATATTCAAACTGCCGTAGTGTCATATTGTGGGAATATGTAGGTATTTCAGCCCAGAATAAGAGGATTAGTTGTCAGTGTGTCCACAGCTGCGTCTTATATTCTAAAATGTCGTTTGAAATCTCGATTTTGAAGGAATTTATTCTGGAGTTTTCTGGAAGACGGCTTGAATAACAGTTATTACTCACTCCACTTCTCCCCTAATTATAATTCCTCCCAATGTTCATTTTATTCATTCGTTGTACAAATCTTCGGCATTATTATTTAATGGCCACTCTAGTCTTCAGAATGCCTCCACTTGAGGCTTTTACTGAAATTTTAATGCGAGCACTTGCAAAAAATATTTTTTATTAATTTTAAATATTATTTCATTTGAAAATTTTCTTATGCATCTCCTTGCCGCTGCATCACTGAAAGTCGTGTGAAAACTCTCAACTTTCATAGGTAAGGAGGTTGTTCAACTTGAGTATGTTTTTATTTCATTTCTTGCGAACGGTTAATAAAAATTGCTGGCTTTAATTAATATCTCTCTCTAAAATAAAATGGAACTGGAGGTGCTATCTAAAACCCTCAGACAGGAATCCAAGCGTTTGTAAAGTAGAGCTAGAACCAGTTGAACGATCGACAGATGATATTTTATGTACGTACTTTCTTGAGAGGTGTGTTTACTGCATAATGTGATTTTGTATTATATTTTGATTTGTTTGTGTATTAACACTGTGAAAATTCATTTTCAATATTATTTTATTTATTTAATTGAAGATTCAAATCAAAACACTGTTTTGTATTTCACGATTAAAATCAACTGATTTTGTATTGATTTAATTCCTTGATCATTTTTTGTGTTCAATAAGAAACCCCTTGTGGAGCTGCTTCCGGTATGCATCGCTAATTATCCCACTGGGCTGTAACCGTGGCGGACTGTAGGCTTTATAGGGTCCCTAGTATAAAACATCACGGTTACACTTCACCATGACGTTTACCAAACAATGCATGTAAACTAAAACAACGCTCCTACTGAGCATTATAATTTCCATGCATTTTGAATGCAACGCTGCGGTTGAGTTAGAACGCAGTGTAGTGTAGTTGGCTGTACAGCACACCTGGGAGGGGAGTTACTGTTCACCCTCATTATGGACGTACTTCCCTTTGAGAGGACGCGCACGCATTCACCTGTCACTCCGTGCGAAGCCCTGCTACTTGCTCAGCTGGCCAGTACACTCACTCACCAATGTAAATACCACAATTCGTGTTTGAAATATAAAGTAATGATTTCTTTATTATACTTTTTAGGGTGGATTTATTAACACAGTGAAAGTCCATTTTTAATTATTTAAAAAATTCAAATGGAAACAAAGTTTTAAACTGAAGATGCCTCATTAGGCGAAAATGTTCGAGCACAAAAAATAAATAAATAAGTGAATTAAAACTTTGTTTCCATTTGAATTTTTTAAATAATTATTTCTTTATTAAGTTGTTATAATTATCTATGCGATTTCATCAGTTGCTTAACTCCTAACTATAGTTCATTTAGATTATACACTTTTTAGAGTTTGTTTATGTACACAGTGAAAATTGATTAAACGTATAAAAAACAGAGTTTTTTTTCTCAACTGAATGTTTTTTTATTACCTTAAGTAGGTACTATCGACTAACGTCATTGTAAGAGGACGCTCAAAAAATAAGATATTCTTTTTACGCCAATCCAATGATAACTCTGATAGGTGTATGAAAGAGTTTAGTCTGAATTATACGTTGCATTTGAAGATGTCGTGTTGTTGTACGTATATAAAACCAACGGAAGTATTTTTCACTTTAACACCAGTCTGTGATACCTACTATATCCGGTGTTCTTACAATTGCAAAATAGTAGCTTTTTATTATTATCGTTTAAGTTTACTTACAGAGTAAACTTGCGTTAAATCACATGCAATGTGTTCTCCGTATCGCTCAACACTTTTTGTTTCTTCGCCGTCACAGTCTGTCTGCCGCCTTGAGGTCTGCTGCGTGCGTGCGGCTCCTCACACAGCGCCTGCACGCATGCAAGTCTGCGGCTCTACCCACTAACTGGACCTGCGACTACCGTACCCCAACAATAAAACTCAAACTCAAATCTGGATACCGAAAAAATATATTGAAAGTTAACGCTCAACTGCAGGCGCTGCTTTAATTTCCATTCATTTTTTTTAGAATGGTCAAGTTGAATTTGTACGCGGAGTTGAATACTTGTGGTGCTGAGAGCGCGTGCCGGCCACGCACGCGATCCACCGCCCGCAGCAAAGCTCTCCTCACCGGGGAATACTAATGCAATTATTGCCAAGCATCAAACACAGGGCATCTGCAAGGAAATCCTTGCATCTTTAGAATACCCGAGTCCGGTTTAATTTTCAATTATCCACTGCATTACAATGCAATCTGTTGTTTATGAAACGCACTTACGTGTATTTGTGCAGTAAAAATTATTCTTTTTACTTGAAGTTTTCACAATCGAAGTGCAATATGATTTAGGTACGAATTAGGTATCCTAATGCTATGTCCATTAATTTGCTTTACGAAGTGAATATCACAAACAAGGGCTGCTCTTTCACTCGTATTTTTCAAGTTGATTATACTACTGAAATCTTATGATTAATATGTACGTAAGCAATCTGATGTCGGTTTTTGTGATCCTCTGCGTATCGTGTAGTAGCTATTGCAGGCAGATGATATCAATTAAGCGCCGGCCGGGCATGTCCTCCCCACCCCCTGTTGTGTGAGCCTCCTCCTCCTCCTCCCCCTCCCCCGCCCCGGACACCTGTTAGGCTGAGGAGTGTCGGAGCCGCCTCTGACACAGACACTCGCGGGAGATTAATCACCCCCCTCCCCCGCCCACCACCCCAAACCACTGATCACCAGACACCAATGCTTGTCATGTTATATTGCAGGAGCAACACTAGCCATACCTTACCACTCAACTGCAAGCACATCATTCCAATATTACTTGCAGCCTGTATAAAGCTGTCATCTTCGAGATTCACATTAAATGCATGCTTACAAGCAGGTAATTTCGCTCGTACACAAACTGTACGCAGGGGCATACATCCCATACAGGCACATTTGCATAATAGATAGGCAATACATGGTAAAAACGCATTGAAGCTTTATATTGAGAATTCCTTGTTTAAGTTCGATTGGAGCCATTGTTAGCACTTCAATTAATTTCAAATAAGTTATTGTAAAAGAATGGGAGAAAATATTTATTCTAAAATGTATTTGCATATACCCTATGCACGCGCCTGGCTGTATGTGTGCTTACAAAATAAAACGCAAATCTTAAATAAACTTACACCCATACAACTTTGGCCACCCTTCTCTGAAACAGGGGTGACATCGGCAAAGTGAACTCATTTTTACAGTATGGCTAGTCAGCCTCATACCATCGCATAGGTCAAGGTATGGAGGCTTGTTTTCAAATCGTACGTATGAAAAAAGGAAAAAAAGCAGAACAATAAGTCTTTATGAAAAGAGGAACTTCGTATACTCGTAAAAGTGATTTTTTTTCAAGAATAGGTTTGAATGTTTTAGTTTGGTCCATCAAAAATTATTAATCACCTCAAACATTATCTAGGTGTAGTGAATTTTATTCTCATGTATCAATTTTTGTAGTTTTCAATCAGTCTCTCGTCTGGTCGATAAACCTCTAACGCTTTTTAGGAAGCAAAGAAGATTAAAGGATGAGAAAATAATGGCGCTTAAAAATTCCAATCACAAAACCGCATGCGCTACAATGTGCATTTTTAATTGAAAGAAAAGATAATTATCAGCTTAATTTTCTGTTTTAATACGTACGCTCGCATCGCAGAAGTATTACTTAATATGTATGTATTATTTTAGCGTGTTTTGCGCTGAACTTCTCCGGCATACAAATGTGGTAGGTACATTACAATGCTGCGGCCTCCTTCAGCGCCGTGAATTATTGCAACAATATTATCTGCAAATTAAAAGATGTTACGATTTTAATTGCTTCGCCTCGGACGCTCTCACATGCAGAAGTGTGTGCTTTTTGCTGGCCCCGTCTTTAAAATTAATTATTTCCGATGTAAAAACAAAAAATAACCGCAGAACAGAATCGAAAATTTATGAGAAGCAAATTGCAATATTTTAAATGTGAATATTTTAGTATGAAATGTATTTTTTTGGAAACATAAAAACGAGCAATTTATTTTTTTCATTTTACAGCGTTGCCCTTTCATGCGTTCTATTTCAGTTTTTATTTGGAAAAAAATAAGTGAATCTTGTGCGGCTTATACAAGCATTCCTGCAATTTGAATCACGCGAATAACGCCATACAAGAAAAGCGTCAAAACGGCGTCGCCACGTGCGCCGCGCACAATGCGCCACGCTTTGATATTATCCACAATTTAATCACGTCGGGCGTTCTCTGAGAGTGCACCTTTGAAGTTGTCGGCGCGACGCCATTGTAGGCGAGCAGGGTGCACTGTGCAGGGCCCGCGGCGGATAAAGGCCCTCTCCTGTAACTCTATTAGTGGGTCCTTGTGGTGCTCCCCTGTACCCAGGGAAACTTCACTTTTAAACCAAACCATAGCGTGTACCTTAAATGCATGGAAACTGAAACATCACCTGTAGTGATCGTTTTAGTTTGTATGCCTTTTGAATGCTACGCTATGATTGAGTTTAGAGATCGGCGGTGCTGCGCCTGTAGCACTTGCTCTGGGCGCACGGCGCACGCTCATGCACGCGCCAACCCTTCACACCACACGAGTGGGACTTCCTAGCCGTCCGTGGGTCTTTTTGTGCTTGCCTCTTGTCGGTCGGTGAGTGCAACCAACTACAGACCAACGTTACCTCAAAAATATATCCAGTCCATATCCAAAATATTCCTCACTAAAATACCCACGTATTTTTGTTTACTTTTAATGAAGCTGTTTTTTTTTCATTATATGGCGGATTGTATCCTTAAAAAATGTAACGTCGAATACCACCTTAAAAATGTATGCTGGATGTGTCAATCTTGATTTGGCTCAAAACCTACACGTACACCAGCAAGAATAGTTTTCTTACTAACGTAATATTTCTCAGTGATAATTAGACAAAGATGAGCGTCATTATATTTTCATTGTCTTGGCGTAATAAATTAAGGATCCGCCTCCTCGTGCGGGGCCATATTGAGCAGAGCGGTTAATAACGTGTCCGCCACCTTATCATGTGGTCTCATGCCCATGTGAGGGTGTCCGTTGAAATAATTTATCGCTTCTTCGCCTATTAAATCATCCATATTTATCTGTTATCCTTCATCTCACTGTTTTGCTGTCATCACAAATGATGTAAATCTTAGCAGTTGTAATTCATTATTTTGTATGAGTGCGTTGCGTTGCTCTGGGTGGTTGTGCTGGTTGCATCGGCGGGCCTTGTGCCTTGTCCCGCCGCGTCCCATCAGGCGCGCTTAGGGCGCGCTCAAACAAAGAGCTCCTCGAGCGGCCCCGCGACTTTAATAATTATGTTACCATGTTGTTCTAGCAGCACTTCTAAAAAGAGGGAAAGTGTTTCATAAGCTGATGATGCAATCCGGGAACGCTATTTTCTACAGCGTTTTTTTTTCGCCGTGAACATTCACCTCCCGCTGTAATACTAACCGCGTTTAAAGCCAACTCATTACATTCTCGTGGGAAACTATTTGCACTTCATTATTGCAATGATACATTTTTTTTACAAATCTCTACTCTGCTCTAGTTAAAATTTTGCAAGGTGTGTTTTTGTAGTTCAAATGATTAATTTTGTAATTAGTTAAAAATTCAAATGGGTAAAACATAGTTTCAATTCACTTATTTATTTCTTTTTTATGCTCGAACATTTTCGCCTAATTTTTTGAAAATTATTTTTATAAAAGTATTTGTATTCAATCTGCTCCTGAAGATGGCTCATTAGGCGGAAATGTTCGAGCACAAAAAAGAAATAAATAAGTGAATTGAAACTATGTTCTACCCATTTGAATTTTTAACTAATTAAAAATGGACTCTCACTGTGTTAATAAATCCACCCTACAAAATATGATTCATTTTCTTATTAATTCCTAATAGATTGCAGCTCTGGAGCACATGCGAATTAACTGTGGCTAATATTATTTAAGATCTCTATGTATATTTAAAATGTATGCCAAAAATAGTAAACGCTTCTTGCACTATCATAGATGTGCATGCAGATACTTTCTTGGGGAAATAAAATATTCATGACTTATTTCTCACTGTGTGTCTGCAGGTCAACTCAGATTTTGATCTCACGATAGCTCAATGTAAATAATTTAAATTGCATTTCAAAATGCCAGCGCAGAGGGCAAGAGCGATCTGTCCTTAACGGGTTTGGCTGTCATCCCAGATGCGCAATCAGTAAAAGTAAATCCGCGTCTCTCACCCAGGCAGCGCTCTGCCGTGACTGGTGCAGGACATCGATGCTTTCGGCCATAATATGTCAGGCGGGCGCGGGTGGGTGATGAAAGTGGCTGGCTGGCTGCATTGCATGCAATAAATAAGACTGTCTTCAAATTAGACGATCGCTCACCTGTCAGCGGTTACACTATCTAAAATTATCATCTCGACTTCACGGGGCGCCAAAACTGCAGCCTGCACATTGGATAGCCGCATTCATTTCCGATTCAAACCATAATATGGAATGTTTTTTTTAACGTAATTGGAGTTTCGTTATAAAGAGAAAATTATCGCTATTTTTGTAGGTCGACAGGTAGGTTGTTGGTTAGCCACTGTTGATTTCTTAAGTAGGGTTCTGTCATCCTGCAGATTGTATGCTACTATATTAATAAAATAATGCCCATTGTGGCTGTGTTTCCATTTATTCGTAATACAAACGGGCATAAAAAATAAAACTTTCAAAACATTATTTTTCGCAGTTTTAAAGCACGCTGTCATTCTATTCTTTCTAATACTTATATTTCCATCATGTTGTCTCCTCGCGTAGGGCGGCAGGTCTCCGTCTTGTTTTCCTTCGCCGTGTCTCCGCTCCCTCCCTCTTCAGTCTTCCCCCCTTGTCATTTCACAGCCCAGCCAAGCTCCACCAACACCCGCTCCTTGCTTTAATGCCACTTTATGCTGTATTAATTTTTCCCTCCTTTCCATTTTAAAACTAGCTAGTCTTCACTCTTCAATAAAGATGGAAATATGAACCCACTACAATAGAAAACACAAGACGAAGTTAAAATTGCATGTTGCTAATAAATTTGTTTTTTATTTCCTCTCACTATTTTTATTTTATACCACTGCATTTGCAACAAATTTGATACGCCCGAAACGAGATAAGTTTTATTAAAATTAGCATTGTGTAAATATTGCCTAATTAGCGTTGTGTCTGTTGTTTAACATTGTTATCAGCGTGATAACTCACAATTACACATTTTCTTATCACGTTTCATTATGTGAGCAAGCATAATGTTATTCTTTTCCTTTTAATTTCATTTTGATTATTGCCTAAACGAACTCAGATTTTTCATTAAATCAATTGATCAATCAAGACAATTTTTTTTGTTTGTTTTCTATTTTATATATTTTTTCTTTTTGTATTTTTTTAAAAGTATTTAAAAAAATGTATATCGCAACTTTTCCTAATTCATTTTTCATTCCAAAAGCCACCTTTTCCCCAAATGCCGTGAACCATAATGACCTCTGCATTTTAAAATCTCGCCGTGATTTGTAGCCGCTGTTTCTTTCGTTTTGCCGTATTTTGTGAAAGTTTTCCTCCGAGTTGTAAGTTCGCACCCCTCCTCCTCACCTCCCCGCAGGCTGTTCGCTCGGAAATGTTTTCCACCCTGCAAGTGAACCACCTTATGCACTTAACTCGCGCGAACTAAGTCTCACCTTCAAACTAGCTGCCTGACACTTTTTTTTTCATTCACAACTTTTATTGTCACCCCCCGGGCGAATGTAACTGTGTAAGAATATTTTTATATCTTTTCAATTATTCTTATGTGCTTTGTTAATAAAAGTTTAATTCAAAAACACGAAAAATGCCTGTCTTATTTAGTGAAATATTGTATTGCAAATCATCATAAAGAAAATATATCATAATTATGGTTTATTAGTTTGCTACATTTTTTGCATAAGAAATTTTTGACTTTTTTTGTATAGATTTCTTTTTAAGGTTTTGTTATTTTTTATATTTAAATGTAATTTATTATTCATATTCCTTGACTTATAGGTTGGTATGAGGCTGACCACCCATACTGTAAAAAATGGTTCACTTTGCCAGTGTCACCCCTGTTTCAGGGAAGGTCGGCAAAAGTTGTGGGGCTTATGTTCATTTGAGGTTTGAATTTTATTTGTAAGTACACAATCAGCATTTGTAAGCGCGAACTACACGTGTTTGTTTGTGGGCATACATCTGAGAGCTTTGAATGAATATATCCTTGCAACTTAGATTATAGATTATAGATGCTCTTAAATAAGTAAGTTTCGGGATGATTTATTTGGTGAACACTTTTTTGTGTGACTCACAACTCAAGAGTTCAGTGCATGCTTATCTGTAGATATTCAGCGCCAACTTTCCATGTGAAACCCAGTAAAGCTAAATGAATCTGTGTGACTGGTCTTGTTAATAATTTTGTTTATAAAATCAATAAAAAATTTAACCCAGCGAAGAGCATACTTGAAAAAGTTAATGCTTTTTTTTGCTGCGCCAGGAATCAAACTCACGATCTTTCGTTTACGAGTCCTGAGCGTTAACCACTGGACTACGGTTCGGTTTAATATGATGTTGAACAATAAACTAGCACATTTTATTTTCGCGGCTATTTTTCAACTTCACCCTTGTAACGTGACAAAGTTTACGGTTCTGAAATATCAGGCCGTGTATAACTAGACACCAATTACTGCCGCTGCCACTGGGACTGGGACAGGCGTAAAGCGTAGCACTAGGACGCATCATTATTATAAATGGGACGTTTTGTCTATTCCCCATTCGAAGGTCGGGTTTCCCGCTTTATGAGCTGATTGTGTGCCCGGAAGGCGCCGCCCTCCTCCCACGCCGCCCCACCCCTCCCGTACAAGATCCACATAAGCATAATTAGCGTGTAGCGTTTCATTAGACCAGACCGCTCTGCTCCCCGCCGCGCCGTTATCAGTGTCAAGTTATTATGGCCTCCGTCACGGCATAAAGGGCCGCGTTAAGGACCCGCCTCTCCGCGCCTTCTCGCGCGCCCTGATACTGATCAGGTCCGGGACGCGTTATGAGACCACTCATGAATTTCAACTCGCCTTGTTCCAGCTGCGAGAAAGCACGCCGTCCTTTCACCAAGTTTCTACCGTGTATCAAAAAGGCATAACATAGTTCCTGCATCTATTTAGAAACCTTTTATATAAGCTGAGCCAGAATAAATTCACGATTTACGTGTATGAATAAATCAATCACACGTGAGAGGAAATTTCGTGATATTCAATAATTGATTAACTTATTTAAAAGCGCTCTTATGGTATAATCCTTACTAAATTCTGTACAATAATACTAATAATAATAATAATAATTTATTCATAAAACTGTTTTACAGAAGATTAACATAAGGTGCAGCTTTTTAACTTAAGTAAGAAAATAATACACTGCCAGAGCACACTGCACTTCCAATAAGTTGCATGAACTAGTTTGAGTGTATTCTAAATTGATTATGAACTGCCAGTCTGAATTACCCGGGTGTGAGTTAGGCCTCACAATCACACGCCTCAACCTGCATGCAGACACTACTAAATCTACCCATATTCATACTCGTATATCCGATGCACTCTAAAGAGAGATGATGTTTACGATAATTTCTGTTACTTTTTACCGTTTGGATGTAAATCAAAAATATGTATCTAAATCCGGGGTTTTCTTTTACCAGTTTTTCTATTGACTAGGGGGAGAAGTGCTAACATAATTTCCCCCCTTAAATTGCAGTGATTCATTCAGCAAACACAACACGGCATAACTCTGGCTTATTCCCCGGACACTTTCGATCCTTTACATTATTTAAACTCTCCTATCCACCTCAAATCGTCCAGACCTCATCACTGTAATTGCTTATTTAGAACCAATTAGTTCAGCTTACATTAAAGAGAAATGACACGCCAATGATTTATGTACAATATGAATGAGTCTTATAATAAAATCGCTAAAATTGTTGAAAACGAAATTTTTCAATAGTTTTGTAAAGGGGCAAATTTCAAGTAACTTAACAATACTAGGGGCGTTGCCCCTGGCTGCTACGCAGCCCAACCCCTTAACATTTGGTGAATGTGTATATTGCGCATAGTTTCCTCGCGTTAAAATTCGGAAAACATGTAAAATAAAAACATGCAGCCTTTGTAAAAGAAAATCGACCACCCATAGTTTAAAAAATGGTTCACTTTGAAGATTTCAGCTGTGTTTCAGGGAAGATTGGCAAGAGTTGCAGGGCTTATATTAATTTGAGATTGGGTTTTTATGTTGTAAGTCAACATGCATTATGTGTAAGCGTGAACTTATAAATGTCTGCTTGTGGGAATGCATTTAATATGAATCTCGATTGGTATGTATCTATGCAACTTAGATTATAGAACTTAACAAAATAATTTCCTTGACTTATAGGTTAGTATGTGGCTGACCACCCATATTGTAAGAATGGTTTACCATGAAAATTTTATCTCTGTTTGAGGAAAAGTCGGCAAGAGTTGCAGGGCTTATGTTCATTTGAGATTAGTTTTTTATTTTATAAGTCCACATGGGGCATTTGTAAGCGCGAACTTATACCTGTCTGCTTGTGGGAATGCATTTAATATGAATCTCAAATGGTATGTATCTTTGCAACTTAGATTATAGAACTTAATAAAATAATTTCCTTGACTTATAGGTTAGTATGTGGCTGACCACCCATACTGTAAGAATGGTTTACAATGAAAATTTTATCTCTGTTTGAGGAAAAGTCGGCAAGAGTTGCAGGGCTTATGTTCATTTGAGATTAGTTTTTTATTTTATAAGTCCACATGGGGCATTTGTAAGCGCGAACTTATACCTGTCTGCTAGTGGGAATGCATTTAATATGAATCTCAAATGGTATGTATCTTGCAACTTAGATTAATGAACTAAACAAAATAATTTCCTTGACTAAAAGGTTAGTATGTGGCTGACCACCCATACTGTAAGCAATGGTTCACAATGCAAATTTTATCTCTGTTTGAGGAAAAGTCGGCAAGAGTTGCAGGGCTTATGTTCATTTGAGATTAGTTTTTTTTATTTTGCAAGTCCACATTGGGCATTTGTAAGCGTGAACTTGTACCTGTCTGCTTGTGGGAATGCATTTTATATGAATCTCAAATGGTATGTATCTTTGCAACTTAGATTATAGAACTAAACAAAATAATTTCCTTGACTAAAAGGTTAGTATGTGGCTGACCACCCATACTGTAAGCAATGGTTTACCATGCAAATTTTATCTCTGTTTGAGGAAAAGTCGGCAAAAGTTGCAGGGCTTATGTTCATTTGAGATTAGTTTTTTTATTTTGCAAGTCCACATTGGGCATTTGTAAGCGTGAACTTGTACCTGTCTGCTTGTGGGAATGCATTTAATATGAATCTCAAATGGTATGTATTTTTGCAACTTAGATTATAGAACTTAATAAAATAATTTCCTTGACTTATAGGTTAGTATGTGGCTGACCACCCATACTGTAAGAATGGTTTACAATGAAAATTTTATCTCTGTTTGAGGAAAAGTCGGCAAGAGTTGCAAGGGCTTATGTTCATTTGAGATTAGTTTTTTTATTTTATAAGTCCACATGGGGCATTTGTAAGCGCGAACTTATACCTGTCTGCTTGTGGGAATGCATTTAATATGAATCTCAAATGTTATGTATCTTTGCAACTTAGATTATAGAACTTAATAAAATAATTTCCTTGACTTATAGGTTAGTATGTGGCTGACCACCCATACTGTAAGATTGTTTTACAATGAAAATTTTATCTCTGTTTGAGGAAAAGTCGGCAAGAGTTGCAGGGCTTATGTTCATTTAAGATTAGTTTTTTATTTTATAAGTCCACATGGGGCATTTGTAAGCGCGAACTTATACCTGTCTGCTTGTGGGAATGCATTTAATATGAATCTCAAATGGTATGTATCTTTGCAACTTAGATTAATGAACTAAACAAATTAATTTCCTTGACTAAAAGGTTAGTATGTGGCTGACCACCCATACTGTAAGCAATGGTTCACAATGCAAATTTTATCTCTGTTTGAGGAAAAGTCGGCAAGAGTTGCAGGGCTTATGTTCATTTGAGATTAGTTTTTTTTTATTTTGCAAGTCCACATTGGGCATTTGTAAGCGTGAACTTGTACCTGTCTGCTTGTGGGAATGCATTTAATATGAATCTCAGATGGTATGTATCTTTGCAACTTAGATTATAGAACTAAACAAAATAATTTCCTTGACTAAAAGGTTAGTATGTGGCTGACCACCCATACTGTAAGCAATGGTTTACCATGCAAATTTTATCTCTGTTTGAGGAAAAGTCGGCAAAAGTTGCAGGGCTTATGTTCATTTGAGATTAGTTTTTTTATTTTGCAAGTCCACATTGGGCATTTGTAAGCGTGAACTTGTACCTGTCTGCGTGTGGGAATGCATTTAATATGAATCTTAAATGGTATGTATCTTTGCAACTTAGATTATGTAAAGAAATACACAAAATAATTTTCTTGACTTATAGGTTGGTATGAGGCTGACCACCCATACTTTAAAAAATGGTTTACTTTGCAAATTCACCTTTGTTTCAGGGAAGGTTGGCAAGAGTTGCAGGGCTTATGTTCATTTGGAATGGGCTGTTATGTTGTAAGTACACATGCAGCATATGTAAGCGGGAACTTATACATATCTGCTTGTGGGAATGCATTTAATATAAATCTTAAATGATATATATCTTTGCAGCTTAGATTAGATTAGATTAGAACTTATACATGTCTGCTCGTAAGAATGCATGTAATATGAATCTCAAATGTTATATATGTTTGCAACTTAGATTACAGATTGAAATCCATTTTTATTTGGCTTTTTTTAATTTTTAATTTGCATGAAATAAAAGAAAATGTAAAAAAAACTTTTACGTTTTGCCGCTAGATGTCAATATTGTTCCATACATTTTTAATATGAACAAACAGATTAATTCCTAAAAGTTTTCATACATTTGTAAACACACACGCGTAAGCTCGCCGCATTGCAGCATATATACAAAAATTAATTTGCTATAGAGCATGAATGTGTTTCATCTGCTGTGATGGCATTGATTTTGAAAATCGAAACTCGACGACGAATGACGACGACGAAGGGTAATATAATAAAGGATTATTTACTTCTGAAGTATCTATCGATTTAAGACTATCGATTTTAGATTATCGATTTTAGATTATCGGTTCCCTTTACGCGGAGACTTTCCATGTGGCTTATTAATGGCCGACTACTTCTCTTGGGTCCACACAGGGAAGGAAAGGGTGTACAATTTTTCTTGTCAAATTTATCGCTCAAGACGAGAGGTGTCAAGTCGCCCCAGCGCTCCGGCCCAGCAGGTCAATCTGAGCGCTCCGGCCAGTGCCCTTAAGATAACAAATGGCCTGTCTGCCGCGAGGCGGGCCTATCTGTCCCGATCTTCATCGCCAGCCTATCGATTCGATTTTCTGTTGTCTCACCACCCTTCCGTACTCACGAATTGAAACTAAGCCGCGCAAGAAGATTATTCAGACATTTTACCATTTAAACAGGATCTATTGTTCGGAAGTTCAATTATATTAGAGTTATGTACTTACAGATATTAGATACTAAGTCCGAGTAGACTTATAATCTTTATGAATGTGGCTACGCAATTCTGTTTATCGGCCCACCACTAAAAATCTAAAATTTAATCTAAGCTGCAAAGATATGTATCATTTGAGATTCATATTAAATGTATTCCCACAAGCAGACATGCATAATTTCGCGCTTACACATGCCGCATGTGGACCTACAATATAGAAAAACCCAGTCTCAAATGAACATAAGCCTTGCAACTCTTGCCGACCTTCCCTGAAGCAGGGGTGACATTGGCAAAGTGAACCATTTTTTACAGTATGGGTGGTCAGTCGCATACCAACCTATCAGTCAAGGAATACAAGCAATTAATACATCCCCCTATAATATAAAATGCAACGGCCTCCCCATACAAAATAGTTGTGCGTTAATGGCATTCAAACTGAAGAACTCCTGAACAGATGCACGTCATATTCACAACAAATATTGTTCAGGACTTAGGATGTGCTTCCTCATCATTAGTAGATTTTAAATTGTTGTTTTTTAAATAAATAAACATGATCAATCACAACACCTTTTTATGTAAAACCTATGCGAGAAACAAAACTCATTTTGACATTCGAATTTCAAATAAATTGCCAGCACTTCAACATTGGCTTCAAAGTTGCCATCGTTGCCATTGCCAAGTCGATTCTTTTTCGGTTGAATTCCGTTGAGTACCTACCTATATTCTTTATTTATTTCAAAATTATACTTCAACCAGTTATAACATGTATTTTTTAGAAATAATGACGATCGATTAGGTCAACTTTTTATATGAAACCGTACTTATTGCGGCATTTAATTTTTTTAAAGTATTATTACAATATACAATCTAAGTTGCATAGACGCATTAACATTTATAATTCATATTCAATGCACTCCTCTTCGGAGACACGAGTGAGTTTGCGCTTACAAATCCTGCATGTGTATTTACAAATAAAAATTTCAGCCTCTCATGACCATAATAAGCCCTGCAACTTTTGCTGACCTTTGCAGAAACAGGGGACACATTTGTTAAGTGAACCCATTTATGCGATATGGGTGGTAAGCCTCATACTGACCCTTAAGTCAAGGAATTTGAGTTTGAAAAATCCTTAAACAACGGTAATCTTAATTTATAATCTAAAGTTGCAAAAAAAGTTATTTGATGATTCAAATTGAATGCACGCCCACAAACTGGCAAATGTCATTTCACGCTAACATATAGTTGTGGCGCTTGATTTTTTTTAAATATTAGAATATATAATCTAAGTTGCACAGATACAATAACTTTTATAATTCATATTCAATGCATGCCCCCCTGGAGACACGAGTGGGTACGCGCTTATTAATGCTGCATGTGAACTTACAAATTAAAATTAAGGCCTCTAATGAACATAAGCCCTGCAACTTTGGCCAACCTTTTCAAAAACAGGGGGAACATTTGTCAAGTGAACCATTTTTTTCGATATGGGTATTCAAGCTCATACTTACCTATCCGTCAAGGATTTGAGTTTGAAAAATCCTTCAACAACGTTAAATTTAATTTATAATCTAAAGTTGCAAAAAAAGTTATTTGATGATTCAAATTGAATGCACGCCCACAAACTGGCAAATGTCATTTCACGCTAACATATAGTTGTGGCGCTTGATTTTTTTTAAATATTAGAATATATAATCTAAGTTGCACAGACACAATAACTTTTATAATTCATATTCAATGCATGCCCCCCTGGAGACACGAGTGGGTTCGCACTTATAAATGCTGCATGTTAACTAACAAATTAAAATTAAGGCCTATAATGAACATAAGCCCTGCAACTTTTGCCAACCTTTTCAAAAACAGGGGAAACATTTGTCAAGTGAACCATTTTTTGCGATATGGATATACAGGCTCACACTAATATATAAGTCAAGGAATTTGAGTTTGAAAAATCCTTCAACAACGTTAAATTTAATTTATAATCTAAAGTTGCAAAAAAAGTTATTTGATGATTCAAATTGAATGCACGCCCACAAACTGGCAAATGTCATTTCACGCTAACATATAGTTGTGGCGCTTGATTTTTTTTAATATTAGAATATATAATCTAAGTTGCACAGATACAATAACTTTAATAATTCATATTCGAGACACGAGTGGGTTCGCACTTATAAATGCTGCATGTGAACTTACAAATTAAAATAAAGGCCTTTAATGAACATAAGCCCTGCAACTTTTGCCAACCTTTTCAAAAACAGGGGAAACATTTGTCAAGTGAACCATTTTTTGCGATATGGATATACAGGCTCACACTAATATATAAGTCAAGGAATTTGAGATTGAAAAATCCTTCAACAACGTTAAATTTAATTTATAATCTAAAGTTGCAAACAAAGTTATTTGATGATTCAAATTGAATGCACGCCCACAAACTGGCAAATGTCATTTCACGCTAACATATAGTTGTGGCGCTTGATTTTTTTTAAATATTAGAATATATAATCTAAGTTGCACAGACACAATAACTTTTATAATTCATATTCAATGCATGCCCCCCTGGAGACACGAGTGGGTACGCGCTTATTAATGCTGCATGTGAACTTACAAATTAAAATTAAGGCCTCTAATGAACATAAGCCCTGCAACTTTGGCCAACCTTTTCAAAAACAGGGGGAACATTTGTCAAGTGAACCATTTTTTGCGATATGGATATACAGGCTCACACTAATATATAAGTCAAGGAATTTGAGTTTGAAAAATCCTTCAACAACGTTAAATTTAATTTATAATCTAAAGTTGCAAACAAAGTTATTTGATGATTCAAATTGAATGCACGCCCACAAACTGGCAAATGTCATTTCACGCTAACATATAGTTGTGGCGCTTGATTTTTTTTAATATTAGAATATATAATCTAAGTTGCACAGATACAATAACTTTAATAATTCATATTCGAGACACGAGTGGGTTCGCACTTATAAATGCTGCATGTGAACTTACAAATTAAAATAAAGGCCTCTAATGAACATAAGCCCTGCAACTTTTGCCAACCTTTTCAAAAACAGGGGAAACATTTGTCAAGTGAACCATTTTTTGCGATATGGGTATTCAGGCTCATACTTACCTATAAGTCAAGGATTTGAGTTTGAAAAATCCTTCAACAACGTTAAATTTAATTTATAATCTAAAGTTGCAAAAAAAGTTATTTGATGATTCAAATTGAATGCACGCCCACAAACTGGCAAATGTCATTTCACGCTAACATATAGTTGTGGCACTTGATTTTTTTTAAATATTAGAATATATAATCTAAGTTGCACAGATACAATAACTTTTATAATTCATATTCAATGCATGCCCCCCTGGAGACATGAGTGGGTTCGCGCTTATAAATGCTGCATGTTAACTTACAAATTAAAATTAAGGCCTCTAATGAACATAAGCCCTGCAACTTTTGCCAACCTTTTCAAAAACAGGGGAAACATTTGTCAAGTGAACCATTTTTTGCGATATGGGTATTCAAGCTCATACTTACCTATCCGTCAAGGATTTGAGTTTAAAAAATCCTTCAACAATGTTAAATTTAATTTATAATCTAAAGTTGCAAAAAAAGTTATTTGATGATTCAAATTGAATGCACGCCCACAAACTGGCAAATGTCATTTCACGCTAACATTTAATTGTGGCACTTGATGTTTTTAATTTTAGAATATAAATCTAAGTTGCATACATACATTTTATAATTCATATTCAATGCATGCCCCCAAGCAGACATGAGTGACTTTGCGCTTACAAATGCTGCATGTTTAATTACAAATAAAAATTTCAGCCTCTCTTGACCATAAGCCCTGCAATTTTGCCGACCTTTTCAGGAACAGAGAAACATTCGTTCAGTGAACATTTTTTTAGGTATGGGAGGTCAGCCTCATACCTCATGCTTCATACAAGATACTCAGAACATGAAAGAACTAAATAACCCTTTTACCGCAATTTTTTTTTCAAATTACTTCTTAAAGCATTTAATTACTATGAAGGAGGTCTGAGGAAAAATTATTGCGAAGCCAGACTTACACTGCCCGAAGGGCCTAGCAGACAACCGTACGCAGTACGGTCAGTCTGCTAGTTCAAATATATAAAGCAAATAAACTCTAAACAATTAAACAGTAAAAAAATTAAAAAAAACTACAAAACATAATTTAAAAAAAAAAAAATTGAATAACTAAAACTCTTTTAAACGTAAATAATTCTTCTACACGTCTTATCTTTTTACTTTTACATCTTTCCGGAGGAGGTAAATGAATCTTCTTAAAATGAATCTAACATTGATAGAGTAAGTGTTGTTACAACACGGTTGCCGCGTTGATCCTCTGTAATGTCGAAAATCGATAAGCGACCCTCCCCCCTGGTATCAAATGTCACCTCCTCTCTCCCCACTATACCCCCCGACCCCTTGTGGCGCTCCAGCCTAAATGTCAATGCATTATTGGGTGTGCGACCGTTGTTGGATTTGAATAATCAACCCGTCCGGCAACGCGGCCAAAGCGTGTTTGTGGGGGAGGCCTGGGAAATTGCTATTGTCACACAGTTTAAATGGTGCTTTTTGATCTATTTGAAAACCTCATCGAAAATTTTAAAAATAAACAGCCCATTTTATTTTTTGTCGTAATTTAATAGTTATTTATGCCACTGCCAAGTAATGATAGTCTTTTTAACACGAGTGCTAGTTTGTGCCATGAGGCGCAGCCGAATGCCACAATAGAAAGCACGAGTGTTACAAAGACTAATTACGTGCAGTGGCATACAATACTTTTTCTACGACCATGAGAGAATTAACAAAATAGTGAATAATAGTCATTATAATGTACTCGTCCATTTGAAGTAATTAAAACCTTACCTTTGTCAAAACGTGTGATTTATCATTCCCTTCGATTATCTAATCTAACCTAAGTTGTAAAAATAAATTATATTTAGGTTTCATATTGAATTCATGCCCACAAGCCGACACATATGTATAAGGTCGCGCTTTTACATCCTGCATATAAGCTTAAACATTCAAACCCAAAACTCAAATAAACATATGCCCTGCAGTTGTATTGGCAGGTGAACCAAATTTGTACAGCATAGGTGATCAACCTCATACTCACCTATTAACCAAGTAACTTTTTGAGTTTTTTTATTTTTTGCGGTGAAATTTTTTGTATTGTTTTCCTTTCAAGCCTTTTATTTTCCATTGAAAAAAGGAAAGCTTTATTTGGAGCAATCCGATAAATAAATTCGATAAATTTTAGCACTATTAACAATTTTTATTTGACTCTACACATAAAATATACTTATTTATTTTCATCTGAACAGGGCTGAAAGTCTCATCACCACGGTAATTCCTACCTACCGATTATCACTAATATTGTATGAAGCCTAATCAGCTGATCGCTTGCGGCCATCTTGGATTGACAGGTCTTCATACCCCCATACAAGGTTGACATTTGAAATTAAAAAATGGTCCCAATTCTGACAATGCGCATGCGCACATGTTCATTTTAACACGGTTACCGGTTGCATAATGTAACATTATGCAACGGGTGTAGAAATGTATGGCATTGTGATTGCGTTAGCCGTTTTGTAATTAGTAAATTACCAAATGGGAGTAGAAAAACTAATTTTGTTTTTTCTCCTTATTTACAGGTATGCGATAAAAATAAAAATAAACAGAGCCCATTTTATTTTTTGTCGTAATTTAAACTAATTTTGTTTTTTCTCCTTATTTACAGGTATGCGTCTAATCATGTTAAAGCTAACATTAGACATTTTGGCAGATGAAAGGTAAGACTTATATTGTTTACAACTGCTGGTATTTTGTTATCCGACGTACCTAATGTTTTTTTGACTTGGGAAAGTATTTTTAGAACTGTATCATTAAAATTCGTACAGCAATGAGCCCAAGCAAACTCGGTTGCAATTACAGTACCAGTCCAATCTGATAAAAACGTTTCTGGTGTTTGTCTCACTTTCCTAGTGGCTGCAGGGGCTAGTGTAGGGCTAGTGTAGAGCTAGTGTAGTGAGGAGGGAGTTGTCTGCTCTATCACACGAGTGCGCGGTCAGGCTCTCGCTGTCGTCGGCAATCAGCCAGAGTAATCTGACCGCCAGCCCCTTTATATTGACTCTAAAACGATTTTCAACCCTCGAGGGAAACGCCCAATGTCTCTACCCAAAGGAAACCGTGTAATCATCTGTTTTTCGCTCTCCTTCTTTTCTTCTTCAGCCGTTTAAACCACTCGATTGATGAACGTGTAACGTTTTGTGACTGCTCCTAGACAAAATCTCTTTGAAACCAGATACCGGTCTGTTTTGTGTTGATGTTTTGAAAATATATCCTAAAAGATATTACAAATACCTGTATTAAAACATGCTCGGAATGTAAGGTTGCTGTTCTAGCAGCATTAAACTGCACGACAAAGTGCATTATATCTGAGAGCTTGTTCAAACTATCCTAATCTGGTTTTGGGAGCCGTTGGAGCGCGCTCTGGGTTTCATCAATATTCCTCTGGCGCGGTTTATCCGTGAAGAGCTGTTTATTCCAGTCGAAAGTTTGCGCAACTGCTGCGGGTGACGTTTCCTGCCGTAGGTACCGAGCTCGTCCTCTCCTAATACATGCTTATCCTCTCACCAGCGTAACGAGGTAACTGCTGCGGGCGGGCGCATGCATCCAATATGGGGAGGCGGGGGGAGTGGGGTAGAGGGTGGTTAATCAAGGCGAGAGCCTGCCCGGCAGACCGCAACCTGTGATGAGTCCTCGCGGAGCCCAGCACCACCTCATGTGGCTCCCAGCCAGCGGCCGCTCTACTCACTTGTTATTTATGATTACTCGTATATCGGTGATGTTGCTATTACCTACTACATACTCTCTTCCATAATACTGCAACCTCTTTAACAAACTATTCAATATCAGACCATTAAGGGACTTTTTTTCATTCTTTAAAATGTCCTACGACCGTAATCATAATTTAAAATCATTAAGGGACTAAAAATATCATTCTTGTTAACTGCTCAGTGCTCTCAAATATGCATCTCTTTTCCGGAAATCAAACTTTGTCAATAATGGAACATGTTACATGAAATGCATTTGTAAATAAATTGATAAATATGTGACCTTTTACACTTTCTTAATATTAATTTCTCAGTTACCCTGAAAACACTATGAGATTAAAATATTGTCAGGTGTATTCATAAATAATTATAAATAAACTTATCGGAATGACACTTTTTTGATAAGCCAATTCTTTTTACGTTATCGTTATGTCAAAAAGTTGAAAATTTTATTCGCATTTTTCATTAAATTGGAAAGACAAACATTCGTCACCTGATTTATTCTTTCTTTATTATTTTCCCGTCGCGTCGCTCAGATTTGCTATCTTTGCCCGGCTTGTATTTACTTAACCCCGGAGTTGTGCGGAAAAGAACTCGAACGTAGAACGTATTAGCTTTGTAGCATCTACTAAAGAGAGTCTACAAAATCACATCAACTCTTTTTAGCATACACAGTCACTACTAGGGAATGCAATCTCGCGAGATTTTAGACCTAGCCGAGATCTCGCGAGACCGTAAAGCCAGTCTCGCGAGATAACGAGATTTCCGAGATCTCGCCCAATTGGGTATTTTTACTAAAAACATTCGCTAATACTATTAATTCCGTTTATTGATTTTCAATAAATAAGATATATAGAACAAAAGAAATATAACAAAGATCAGCCTTCTGCAGTGTTAAGAACAAAAAACTTAAAATAAAACAAAAAGAACACTTCGAAATATAACAAAAATCATCCTTCTGCAGTATTTTGAACAAAAAAGTTAAAATAAAATAAAAAAACTTCGAAATATAACACTAAATCAGCCTTCTGCAGTATTATGAACAAAAAAACTCAAACCAAAACAAAAAAACACTTCGAAATAATTCGAAATGTAACACTTATTCAGCTTTATGCAGCATTTGTAATTTTTAAGGATATGTAAGTATTATTAAACAGTGTTATTAAAAAGATAAGTTATTTTTTTAAGTGGCTTCTCAAAAAACACAGCGTATCAAGGATTTCATCTGATAGACGACGCCTGATTTTACAGGCCAAGTACCCCGCGGCCGAAAATGCTCTTGCCTCTATACTAGTCGGAACCACAGTCGACAAACAGTTGTGTACAAACTGAAGGAGTTTACCTTTAACCCCTCCAGCTTCATACAAATTCATCTCTTTTTTAATGAGTATCTCCAATGAATTTGCAGAATTTGTTGAACGATTGGGCTTTTTTAATGCTGTCAACAGTGTCAACGATTCTTGTAGCCACGAGTAGTGCCTACAGCATGCGCAGAGCAGTTAGCGCGCAACCGCGCTGATACACACACCGATTTTGCTGCGCCACTAAATCTCGCAATCTCGCGAGATCTCGTACAAAAATTGAACGAGACTCAGTCTCGCAAAATATGGACGAGATTTCGCGAGAACGAGATTGCATTCCCTAGTCACTACTTAAACCATATAAACTTACTGAGAACAGATTTTTCTTGCTTGTATTTGAAATATTTTGCTTTTTGCGCAAACTATAACAATATAAGTACGAGTATTTATGTACCTACTACCTTTGAATTTTCGTCACATCGCCTGCGTTTTGGATTACCAAACATTTCTGCTTAAAAATTGTGGACTTTCATTCAGTCATAGTCATGATTTAGTTATTTGCCTACGCACGAATATTGAAAATGTTTTTTTCTATCTGTGCAAAGGGCAGTAGGTACCAAATACATTAAAAGTATTTTTTCGTATGTAGAGATTTGCTTGCTTACCTAAAGATTGGCCACTTACCGCGGAGCCAGCCGCTTGTTGCCATGAATTATTGAGTCTCCCTCCGGGAAGCAGCTCCAGCTCCTCCTGGCTCCTCCTGGCTCCCTCACCTGCAGCAGCAGCGGCTCCGTTAATTATTCACCGTGTTCGCGCAATCTTGGGAGTTTTACCCGTTTTTATTTCCCGCCAAGTTTCCAGCCTGCCCCCTCCCCTCGCGCCGCCACCGGCTTTTGGGCACTTTGGAATTTAATCTACTTTTTGTGCGGAACTTTTTTGTGTGTTATTAGGCAAGTTAAGTTCCCTTTTCAAGGAATATGATTTACATAATTTATCAGCGTATTTTCGCCATCGGAATAAAAAAATCCTCCCCTAGCGCTGGTTTCCTTTTTTTATATTTTTCTCAGGCAGAACAACAAATTTAATGTCTTCAGAGTCTTGTTTAAATAAAATTTCTTATCAGGGCGCATTTAGAAAAACAAACGTTTTACGAGCTTATTTGCGCAGCGCTCTCTGTAGTCATATTGTACACGACCTATTTCTTTGTTTGCCATCTTAAATCTTGGATTTCGGGATTACAAATATTTTTATTTACATGTTTTATCTTATTTTTTCTGAATTATTCATGAATAAAGGGATTCTTATTAAATTACTTAATTTTTCCTTGAAGTTTGTTTTCTAACATTTGATACAATGTGTCTTGTAATACGAATATGATTTTGGAATTGCTGTTTTTATTTGTTACTTCCGTTTTGTTTGTTGGTGACTTATCACTAAGATTTCTAATTATTTACACTGCATCAATTGTATTTCCACTGATTTTTTTGTGTTTTATAAATACAAATGATTGCTTTGGTACTCGTACATATTTTTGCAACAAATAGTTACACTGAACGGTGTAACGTCCACCCTCAGTTTATTCCCTAATCTATTAAAAAAATGCCGAATGAAATGCTCCCGGACACGTTGCCTGGTGGCCGTAAATTCCGTGCTAGGGGAGGAGGGGGAGGGGGAGGACAGGGCTGCAGCGCGTTATCCTTCACAGCTCGTATGAAATGATTGGCGCGCCGACCTGTCACTTGTCAACTTTCCGCGGGAAACGGCGCGGACTTCAGCAGAGTGCAGGCCTTGTGCGCGGGCTTTCAGAATTAACCGTATCTCGCTTTACTTTATTTTCTGCATAAACTTTAACCATTTTTCATTGCGAGTTTTAATTATTCGCGCTGTGTAGCAAATTTTAGACTTTATTTTCAACTCTGCAACACACACAGAGCTTTAGTTCATACTATTTTCAATTTAAAATATTAGTTTCTACACTTTGCAATGCTTTCGTTTCCAAAGCAGGAAAAACCATTTATAACCTTTATGCCCGCTTTCCACTGCGAGCGGGAAATAGCTGAGCGGGAGCGGGAAATAGCTGAGCGGAGCGGAGTGAAATAGTTTTGGCCTTCCATTGCGAAAGAGTTTTAAAAAATAATGGTATTTGCCTTCCACAGCCAACGAGCTCGACGGAGTGAGCTAGGCGGGAAATGAGATAAGTCAGATGAAAGAGTTGTTTGCCTTCCATCTACAGCGGGCTTAGCGGAGCCAACTAGGCGACATGACAGTGTGTGACGGCCCGTTGCAGCCTACGCCCAGATCAAACGTTTTAATTATTAATAAAAAAGTTTTTTTTGTTTCGAAAAATAAAAAATAATGTATTATTTTGCTTTAATACATAAAAAGTAGATGTTTGAAATAAAACATACATTTTAATATTTTCAAATTTATAAAATAATGTATGATGTGTTTTATCGTGGGGTAATTTCACATTTCTTGTAATAGCAACTGTCATGCAACTGTGCGGGTTGGCGCGGGGGGCACGTGTTGGTACGCGGGGAGCGGAGTCCGTTGAAAACTAGCGGCCGAGACCATGATACAGCGGACTCATTTTTACTCGCTCAGTCCGCTCCGCTCACTCCGCTGTCAGTGGAAGCACTTCTATGAAATTTACTGTTGCTAGTCGAGCGGAGTCCGTACGGAGTCCGCTGGAAATTCGCTCAACTCTGCGACCACTTTTGTAACTCTTTGTACTCGTTCAGTCCGCTCCGCTCACTCGCTGTCGGTGGAAGCACTTCTTTGAAATTTACTGTTGCTAGTCGAGCGGAGTCCGTACGGAGTCCGCTCCGCTCGCAGTGGAAAGCGGGCATTAGTTTTTGTTGTTTATCGTACCAGGCATTGCATTTTAAAACAAACATTCGCTGATTGGTGGCCACTCCATACAACTTTAATCAGTAAGACGCTATAGCAAGGGTTTGCAACCTTTTGTTGTAAAAGGGCCAAATATTTCACGTGGTAGGTATTTAGTGCGGGCCGCACTTGGGCAGTGACTTACATTTTCACTCACTGTAAGTTCATTTTCAATTACAAAATTTTCCAAATTAAGATAAGATGCCAGGTTTGATACGCTCCTTTTAATCATTTGAAGTTTTTTTGAAATGCTTTTATTTTTTAATTTACTGAAAATTGTTTTGTAGTTCTCCGGCACGTGCGTTGCGGCGAATATCTTGAGGGCCGCACCAAGACGCTTCAAGGGTCGCAGGTTGCCGACCCATGCGCTATAGGAATGTTGCGTATTTCTGATATTTTATTTGTTACCTAAGTACATTGAATAACACTTTTTTTCTACTTACTTTTTTCTAATAGTCTACATTAGCATTTGAGCGCTTAATGCATTTTAGTATATTTATCCTTAAACACATGTCAATGCTGCATAATACGTTTCTTAAGATTGAAATGTAAGTTCAACATATTCGCATAGCAGCAAACCCCTGTTCGATAAGAACGCCATCATTGTTGAGGTATATCTGCAGGCGACACTGTATGAAGATTGATCGCGAATCACAACCGCGGAATACATAAATCTGAATGAAATCTGTCCGGGATATGTTGCCGGCGTATCACGTCATATTTGCAATTCAATATCTCTGGGCGGACTGTACCTCAAGTATAAAACTTCATGTTCTTCTCCACTCAACTCTACCGTTTTACCAAAAAATGTGGGAAAAATAACACTTCTCTTGAGGTGCTTTATAGTTTCCATATTTTTTTTATGTAAACACTGGTTGAGTTTCTACGTTACAGTTTTATACTTGGGGTATCTCCTGAGCCGGCTGAGACCTCCGCAAGAGATAGCTCCATCATCGCATCTCTTTAACTTCTTATGATCCCGTGTTACTGGAGGCGTAACTTCTCATACAAGATATGTACAATATATTTTTTATTTATAATTTTTTGAATGAATTCAAACCAAAACACTGTTTATTTTCACAATAAATTTATTTAAAAAGATTAAAATCTTTAAAACAAATTACAAACGTTTTCGACCTAGTAGGTCATCATCAGGTAATATTATTGTGAAAATAAACAGTGTTTTGGTTTGAATTCATTCAAAAAATTTTAAATTAAACAATATGAATTTTCACAGTGTTAATACACAAACAATACAAAATACAATATATTTATTGGATTTGACGGGATGGTTCAGAATATTTTCCGTATACATTTCACTTACATGTTGTCTGATGTCATCAATGATTGTATTATTTTATTTGAGATGTCGATGACTTTCAAATTTAAAGATTATAAATTTGTGCAAAAAAATAAAACGCAACTTGGACTAGAACGTTTCAATTTGTGTGCTTGTATATAGCATACGTAGATAAAACTTATAATACTTCTCTTGTGATACTTTTATCATAACTATAGGTACTCCGTCTCCTTCGTTACTTCTTACACCCTTTACGGCTTTATACGGACTTTGACCTATTGAAAGGCATTTTTGATTATTTATGGCCCGCTGGCATTCTCAGAGAAAGCTTTTCCTCACACCTGAGCGGCACTCTCTAGTTATCGCATCTAACCTTTAAGTAGATAGCGTTAATTATTGCACCGTAGAAATTTGTAATAATTACATACTTTAACTACAGTGTAATCTTAATAAATAAGGTAGTATTCAGTAGTAATATTTTTTTAAACTGATGTCCGTCTTTTCGAAAGTAAACTGTATGCTGCTTGTTGGAAGATCGCGAAACGTATTAACTGCTTGGTCTGCACATATCAGACGGGCCGCTCACCCCCCCGTCATTGGGCGCGTAGAAATATGGCTCCCATATACATCACGCGGCTCCGAGAGTGGCCGGAGGAGAAGAAGACCTGTCCCTAGCCCTAATTTAGCAAGAGAAATAAATACACGTAGCCCAGTCATAAATCCTTCCCGTCAGCTCCCCTCCCCTCCCCTCCCGCCCCTCCCCCGCCAGCCAGTACCGGCACCAGTAATCAAGTCAAACCCTTCTCGTCCCGCTTATTATTTAATTAGCCGAAGTGAGATAATTTTTTTCCTCCAGCTCGCGTTTCGCGCTCTTTCAAAAGCAAATTTGCAGAAGTGTGCCGTAAATCCGTAATGGATGACTCAGCCCCTCAACCCTGCCCCTCCACACAGCCCTGCCCCTGCTCACGTCCTTGCTCCGTGCTAATTAAGAATGTTTGTTTTGTTGCCCTAAACAGCTGCATTTACTTGCGTTTTTCTTCAACTTACTAATTAACAACATTTTGTAATTTTAAGTGTTTAATACTTTAAGTGAAGCATACGTTAACTGTGTCGTACGATGCACCATGGGCTCACTGATTTGATAAAAGTAAATGAAAACGAATTATGGGGGAGTTCCAAATTTTTCTTAAAACGGGAAAATGATTTCAGATGGTGGGTATTCTTAGGTTTCTTTACGATCCCATAACCGAATCGCAATGTCTTTATAAAAACGAATTTGGTAAATTAACTTTTTTGAGTAATAACTCTATTAATTCAAACCCTCCGCGATTATCGTTTCTTTTTACATCTTTCAGTGTTCTATCTCGGCTAATAATCTTGTGTTCCGCTTGCGCCATGACTTATCGCGTAGTACAAGAAGACGCTGCTCAGCGCGCAGCCTTGGCCCGCGCGCGCCACTCAGATTAATCTACCTCGAACGCGCTTTAATCGCCGCTAATCGGTTTCTAAATCTTCTTTACCGCCCTCTCCCTACCCCTTCCCCCCGCTCACCTGCCTCTTCTTCACCTCAGTATCTGCCGACTCTTCATTATTTTTCATCCTTTCTCTTCGCGCAGGTTAATTACACATATTGGCGGTGTAAGCCCCGCTTTATCGCTCTCTAATACGCTCGTCTCCACACTCATGAAGAAATATCGACTTATATCCACTTTCATTTAAGAAAAAAGAAGTCGAATAACGCTTATTATTTTGGTACCAAATGGCATAGAAAAACGTAAAACCACGAAAAAATCTTGACAAATTAATACTAGATTTCGTATGCGTTTAGTCCTTAATGTATTTAATTTGTTGTGCATATGATAATTAATTTATGTCTAATCTAATCTAATCTAAGTTGCAAAGATATGTTACATTGGAGATTCACATTACATGTATTCCCACAACCAGACACATACAAGTTCACGCTTGCACATGCCTCATGTGAACCTACAACATAAAAACCAAATCTCAAATGGACATAAACCCTGCAACTCTTGCCGTCCTTCCCTGAGACAGGGGTGACATTGGCAAAGTGAACCATTTTTACAGCATGGGTGGTCAGCCGCATACCAACCTCTAAGTCAAGGAACGCGTTATTATGTGTCGATATCAGGAAAGACGCTTTGCTGCGGAGGAAAAAGCATACGTTCATTCAGCACGCTTTTGTTATGCAAAATTTATAGTTTTCTCTGTAGACACGACTCAGCGTTATGGTGTTCAAAAGAACTTGCAAAAGCCGGAGGTGGTTCTATAGAAGGTGCCGCACCATTAAAAAACCCTCATCAAAATTAAGCCTGTTTGTGCAAGTTTGAATGCAGTGGCACTTTCCTCAAGGAGCGGCGGCCACTTGGCGCCCTCCCCTCCCCCTAGCAGGGCGTCGCGCCCCACACCTAGCCGCCATCCTCCAACGCCTTGCTACAAAAACACACCTACCCCACCGTTTTCAGTGGAGCCGGAAAAAGTGGCAAATGTGTACAAACATTTTCAAAATGCTTACGGTAATGGGGAAAACCAATACAATCTTCCGTGGGAATTATTGTAGCATAACAATATAATTCTTTTTCAGCGTTCGTGCAAAACATTTTTGTGTTTAATAAAACCCTGATGTGAAAATATTTGTATCGTTATTCACGGATTAAGCTGTATTTATTTGCTGTAAAGGAAATAAGATTTCTCAAATTCACAGACATAAATGATTCATCAGTTGGTGTTATAGCCGCGGGGATCAAGACAGGTTATTTGGCACCGGATAACGCTGGTTCGAATCCCGCGACGATAACTTCGACCCTGGTTCAACAGATGCCGTTGCATGCACACAAGCTTCTGCTTTCGCATGAAGACAACTGGCCAGGTAAAATAGGTTGGTGGATTGCATTCCTTTCCACAAATCTATTTTTTTTTTTAAATAAAAAAATCTATCAGTTCAATATTTCTGTCGGGAAAGTGGTGGTTTTTCCGTGTTTGCTCTCTCTGTATAATTATTATCAGCAAAGAGCCACTGTCTGTCTCACCCCTGGCCTCCTGTGAGCCGCGGCGCTGTGCTGGTAGCCGCCACTGCCGCTCACGTCCAATTAAAAACCGCCGGAAAACGTACTGCGCGCCACACAGCAGACCCTGTTTTTCAGATTAGGGAAATTCACATACAGTTTAAACATTTTTAAAGTTGCGTATTCACAAAAATTATATTCCTTGAGGTTTTGAATATTTTTTTTCAAGATCATAACGAGAAAATCACTGCTACTTTTGTGATTCAATAAGTGCAAGTACTTTATAGTAGTTCGTATTTTGTGTAAAATACGAACACGCTTAAATTGTTTCTTGGGAACTGTATGACGTCTTCCCCTCGCGGAAATGCGAGGATTTCGTGGTTGGATCATGCGGGACAAATGAGGAAATCTTTATTACGCTCTCTATACTCCGGCGCTTTATCAGGCTCGGTCTAATTTACATTACATTTTTTCCTGGTGTTGGGTTTCCCAAATACGCCCTCGGCCCGCCCTGCAGCTCAGGCAGCCGCCGCTCTAACTGCCGCCCAAACGGCTTCGCGGGACGTTTAGATAGAGCAACGGCGCGCTGGGGAAAATTGCGCCGCCTAGCTGCGGAAATTATGCCATCATTCTTTATTAGCGCCGCCCTCGCTCCTGCTCCCGCCCACGCCGTATCGCCGCTCTGCCTTCCTGATTTTTTCCTCCCGAATGTGAAATGCTCCGCGTCTCGCAAGGAGACCTGTCGTGAGTTCTTAAGATCGCATCACGCATAAAAGCGCAATGCGAGTAGCGCTCACTCCCTGAATGTGTGTTGGCGGATGCGGTTAACAGTCAGAAAAGCACCTTAAATTTGTACGATTAGATAAAAAAAAATTATACGTCTATTTAAAACTTCCCTAGCGACAATCTTACAGGGAGTCCCACCTGAGGTGTGCTTCAGTAGCATCACTTACTTTTATTTTTAGAGTCATGGGCACGCCTCTGACCTAGAGGTTCTTCTTTTGTCGTGCAGTTTATTTTGCTACCCGGGAAGGCCTTCCGGCACTTGAGCATATATAAGGCTTTGCATGAGCGTCCATGTGCTGTGGGGCCTTCTGACACATACATACAGGACGGGTATGAGGAGGGTATAAGCATACATGGTAATTTTCAATAAAATATTTCCGTTCATAGTAACAATTTTTACCTCTACGCTGTGATTTGATTTATCAAATGCAAATTATTAAGTCTTAATCTATTTTATACTCAAGTTTGTTCCGTTTCATCAACAACCATGTGCATAATAAAACGGATTAATTTCAAGATATTGTAGGGTTTGTGTATTCACACAGTGAAAATTCATTTTATGTAAAATGAAATTATTTTAAAATTATTTAAAATTATCCAAGACTCTTGATAATGACCTGAGTATTGACGGTCGAAAGTGCTCGAGATATAAAAAAGTATTGTGAAAATTAAACCACGTTAAAGAAAAAATAATTTAAATTTAATTTCAAGATGTTTTATCCTTTTGCGTGCGTGACCATATATTATTTTCATACCTTCATATTGTGTTGCATCACCCTCTTGAATGTTTCGCAGGACATCAAATTCAGAATATTGCTCCCGGCAGTTGCATCTTACACGCTATTTCACTACATTGTACACAATACTTGGCCGAGAAACGGAGACAATATGAGAAGAAAAAAAAATAGGGGAGATGCTCGTGGGCCCGTGTGGCTTCTCCCCTGCCCTCCCCTCACCACCCCGCACGCATTCCACACAGCTCTCTACGAGCGCCGTGTCCCCGTACGACACCTCTTAACATTCCACGTAATTGTCACTTTGTCCCAACTTCTTTGTGTCCCCGCTCCCCGCGCTGACGTTTGTATACTTCCGGCATTATTGCGCGACATTAAAGTGTCTTCTGGGAAGCCATTACCACATCTAGTGTCGGCTTATTATTCCACTCCAGTAAAAAATCTTATTTTTTGTATGTTTTCTGTCTCCTCGGCCTGCCACCTCGCGCTCCTCCACTCGATGCGTGCGTAGCTCGGAAGCCTTGGAAGCCTTGTAATATCCAGTGAATTGAAAACAGACACTCTTTGCGTAATTGCTTGCAAAGCTTGAGCATCTCATTATTTACAATTTAATTAAATTAAATTCTAAATATCTTTCAATTAGTTGCTTAACTCGGATGGCCTTGAAAAAATAAATTCCCTTTACCCTTTTATGAGCTTTATTCTGAAGAACTCTTAGCTTGTGTAAGTATTATTTATTACGTTGTTTTCTTTTCATCCCTGAAATTTCTGTTTATATTCTTTTATGTTTGAATGTGATAGTTGTTTCAGGTTGACTAAACCAATGCGCGATGTACTTACGCGTATATTGGATTTTATGCCATTTTGATAGAACGTGCTTCTCGCAAACATTTTGAGATTATTGCAGCCCTCCTAAAAAGCTATTCCTCGTAGCTACTTCAAGAGTACATTCTTATTAGCTTTGTATTGTTGATTCTAGTGTATGTATGTGCAAACATCACAAGGGAGGTTTAATTTAAGATAAAACCTTTACTGCTGCAACTTATCCACCACTCCAATAACACAACTTCCCACTTTCTTTCCATGTCTTATTTTATCGTGGCGTTCTTAACTTATCTTGAAGTTATTTATTTTTTCCTATCAAGCGTAGATCTTTGTAAGCATTGAAACCGAATTCAAAAATGTTAATTGTGGAATCTTTTGAACCAAAATTAAATGATCGCTATTTCACCCATTAGCATCGCTTCAAAATTTTAATTAAACAAAGTTTAGCTATTGCAGACATACCGATATAACGTTTCGACAGATTAGCTTTCGGATCGGGGACTCCTCGCGCCTCTCGGCGGCATCATCTGCTTCCTCGGAAAGTTTTCCCTCGGAGCGACGCTGTATAATTGTAATAAGAATTGTAAACAACTACCGCTGAGAGCGGAGGCATTAAGTAGATCAAAATTACACAAGCGACTTAATTTGATAAAGGCACCCCATTTGAAATTTAATTCCATCCTTTATTGTCCCGCGTGGACGCCGCGGGCAAGAGCGAGACGCCGAAGCGACCGGAAAACATATAGAAGAACCGGCTTAAAAATAAGAGGAAACTTTGGATTCCTTTCATGGGTAATTAGTCGGTTTTGATTACATCTCTCTGGCAGGCGGGCGGAGTCTGCTCGCTGGGGGACGCGGACGTCTTTAATCAAGGGGAGCAGTATTCTACAACTTCAATTCAATTTAGCTTACTATTACTTCTTTATTTATCTGGAATGGCGTGCAGAAATGTATATTGCCTTTCATTGCTATCTAACTACCTCAATGGGTGGAATCTGCTCCTGTTTTTTTTCTCTGGAATTTTTTAAATAGTCTATTTCTGTATATGATTCGTCGTGAATAAATATTTTTGCACAAAAAAACGATATTGAGCCTTTTTTATAATCTTATCAGCTGAAGTTTATCGTCACAAATTGGTTTTTATATCGAGTTCTACTCCTCGTTGAAAAGAAGTTGAATCTTTTCTTCGATAATTAGATTAGCCTTGTTACGCTTCTCCGGCGTTAAACAATAAATTAGTATCTCAGAAGGAACTCTGCGCCAAGCACAGTTTAAAAGATTAAATTTCAGAAGATGCTCGCGTAAGTGGGATTATCAAAGTTCATTATAACACGTGTTGATGCTGGAAAACATCCCGCAGACCAAGTTTGTTATATGTAAGTACACAGAGCACCATGATAGCCGGGTTAGGGGCTGGTACTTAATCTTATGTTGTATACTTGAAATTAAACCGTCAAATAGACAACTTCTAAAAATGGATCACTGTTTTGTTGTAAAATAAAGTTTTTGATTCTTAATGTCAGGCACTGAAAAGCCCTTAAAATATTTCTTATGCATCCTAGGTAAACGTACTACATGGGCACGAGCATATTCTATGTATATTGTAGCCACATTATAGTACAGCATGGTTAACATAAGCCCTCCGTGTGTACTTCCGTGTGTACTTATGAAGCGGCCCATACTTGTGGCGACTGGCCTTTAAAGACTCTTTACAGAGCAGAGCGGCAGGAAGAGTTTTATGCGGCCCAGGCCCATGGACTTTATTAATTCTGGGCTGCCTGACCCGCCCGTCTTATCACTGTCGAGCCATTTGCATATTATATTAAATATCAGCGACCGAACGAGCTTGTAGCAGATGCGAAACCCCATTGAAGACTCCACTGCTCACATACTCGACATGATATTTTCATAATGCATCAATCTTCCCCCAAAAGCGGTCTCTGACTAATAATGATGTCGTTCAGATTATCCCTTGTATCAACTTATACTCGTATCTTACAACAGTTTAGCCTTTTTTATCAGTTTTTATGATCACATAATTTTACGAAGGTTCAGTGTCTACTTGTACAAAAACAAAATCAATCTTGAAAAGTGAAATTTGTTACGAAACCTTATTGATATACCATGATTTGCTTTCAGTCTTCTTAGGTTTTCTGCGTTCTTGTGTTCTCTATATTTTGAATTGTAAAAAATATTTGATTTTTGTATTGAGAATCAAAACTGCAATAAAAATACTGTATATTTTGTAAAGAGAGTTCGCTTAATCGTTTCATATCTGGCCTGTTTTAAAATTACACCAGAGGCTAAACTGATCTCTTAAAACCATTTGGCTCCCGAAGAAATATTAGACGGAATCTATTAATGCTTTCACCCCAAGGCTTCCGATAATCGTTCAATTATGAATATTCAATCAGAAAACGGAATAATCGCCTCGCCACTCGGGGGTGCAAATAAAAACACTTCATATTGAAGACATCCATCACTTTTATTCATTTCATGAAGGGGAAACCATGAAGGGATTATTAAATTTTCTACTCAATTCTACTTTTTCATAGACGGGTTAGCGTATTAGTGTTTTTTTTTTCTAATAAAATTATTCCGACTTTGTACTGTTGTTTTTCATTTGAAAAAATCTTATGATGCCTAAGAAAATTGTCAACACAATTGTCATTCCAACATCAACGTTCATTTCGTTAAACTGAATCCAGGATTTTATTTTCCTCATATTAGGTTTATTTAAGTTTCAACTAGGTAGGTATACCTTTTTGCTGTGTTTCAAATAATTATGGTTGAAAATTCTAGTTCGATGTAATCATAAGAAGGCAGATCTCTAATTTATCCAAACATATGGATAAAGGTTATTTTATGTAAGCTTTGTATATACTCGTAATATACAATGTAGGTATGTCTTAGTGTACGCCCGCATTATTATTTCTAGCCCTTTTTATGGCGCCCCATTGTCATGGCGGTCTAATTAAAAATCTGAGTAATCCCGCGCTACGCGGCGACTCACGCGTGCGGACGTCCGGTCCAATATACGACCATGTACCGCGCTACTGTGCCTACTCACTCACCCGCTAACATATGCAGTCCTTTAGCTAACTGAAAACGCAAGCTGTCTACGACGCGTCGTAGCACTAGAAGGCCCGCGGGAAAACAAATGAACCATTTCTGAAAATAATTGTAATCAAAATATCGCACTATTAATCGTGAGTTGCTCATTTTAATTGTAGCTCTCGTGTATATTTGTTTTTCCTTTTTTTTTGCTTGTTTATTTACTTTTGTTTTTTCTCTTCTTTGTGTTCAAGGTTTTTTTTTTGGCATGTATGTAAAAGGCACATTGTGTCGTTGAAATAAATAAATAAATAAATGAAACCTAGTGAATTGTTTAAGTTTAGTTTCAACATCAAAACAATTATTCTCTTCTCACTTATGTGCATTTGCTTGAGATCATGTAGTTATTTGGAGGATTATTCAGTCTTCATATTTTCCAAAAAAAAAAAGAGAACGATATCTTTATTTTATTATGGAAGAAATACAACAACACAAGTCACTTGTCCTTTTTATGTATGGGGCTTTAGCCATTTAATGGACTCTTTTATTTATTTATTAGACATTTGTACTGGTTAGCATTATTTCCCCCTACGGGGGCGCGATGCCTTCTGTCAGGTCAGACGTATTCGTTGTCTGAAGGAATTAGATAAAGTTGCGTGACCAGGGGCGGCCCGGGCCCTCCTGAGTCCTGTCCCCATACACACTTCCACAGCCTGCCATACTATTAGCAGTAATAATCCACAGGCAGCGCCTTGTTAGGCCGCGCCGATCCTCCCGCCCGATAACTTTAATACGATGAAAAGTTTTCCGCTCAACAATGGATGAAAAATTAAGCATTAGATTGTGCGCCTCCCCTCCCGCCTGATTGTATTATGTCATTTCGCTTTTTTAAATTTAAACCCTTTGTAAAATTAATCACGCATCAACATTGTTGGACTTTTGCGTGATATATAGGTTTTATGTTAACTTTCTTTGTTTATTTAATCGGTTTATCACGTGATTTTGTCATTAAGTTTCGAGTTGGGCGAACAAAAGCTGAAAACGTTCGGTAACAAAATCTTACTAGATTCGTACATAATTATGTACTTAAACGATCAAAATACAGTATTAAATAAATAAATTGTCAAGCAAAGTTGTCATACATAAATAATATTTTGGAAATAGATTAAAATAAAATATTCTCTGTTAAAATTCACTTGAGTTTTTATTTTTTAAAACACTACCGGTTTCGGGAGAAGCAATACCTCCCATCTTCAGGTGTAAATATAAACTTTATATTTACAGTTTATATTTACACCTGAAGATGGGAGGTATTGCTTCTCCCGAAACCGGTAGTGTTTTAAAAAATAAAAACTCAAGTGAATTTTAACAAAGAATATTTTATTTTAATCTATTAAAATGAACTTTCACGAAGTAACTGCTAAAAACCTAGATCATATAATATTTTGGAATGTGGTCAAGTCCCTGCAAACTCGAATTATTATTACCACTATGTATTGTATGTATGTTCCACAGGCTTCAGGTTATCGGCCCTGCTCATATTTTAGATTGTCAAATGCCAAACCTTAATTATGTATATTAAATTTCACAAGAATGTTTTTGTCATGGCGCGTTTGTAATTGCGTCACCCCGGTGATGTGAAGAAGCTGCCCTGCCCATGAGGGGTCAGGGGCCGCGCCGCCGGCCATTGTGATTGGTGTTAATTACGAGGGCACGCCAGACCCGCACGTACGAGAGGGTCAACTTTTTCATAACTCGTCCTTGGCCCAGTGCTCAGCTCAATTGAATCTCGAGAATACTCCACGAGAGATGTCGATGTGGTGCTGTCATGCCCGTGGAATGCTGTCCAAATGATTAACGAGGAATCCGACGTCCTCGTGAGTCGTGACTAGAATTTCCCGCTTTATTGAATACATACATACTTTAAATATCATAATCTTGTGAAAAGTACGAGTACAAAGAAGATTACCAAAAGTCGTGTTTTTCTCTTTTGCCACTACTAAATACATACGTACTATTTGGTTTTAATAACTGTGTGAAGATCAAAATGTACTCACTTGATAAATAAAAGGTCTGGGTCTACCATTGTCGCTGATACAAATAGGTAACCTTTTGATATTGCTGTTGGCATGAGTTTTTTTTTTTCAACAGTGAAATTAATGGCTACTTATTACTGGTAACTGTTCAGTTTCATTCACGAATCGATGCTTAGGTATGCAAGTCCACGCATTTAATTATTTTTTTCAACATTATAATCTGTTTTATCCTGCAGCTGTATATTGACAGTATTGCGTTTGATATATCAGTGGTATCGGTTATCGATACCATAATACCAAGTCATTACGAAGTTTAAGCTCGTAAATTATTGCACGTCACGAAATAAATACTATAGATATTGAATTTATAAATTTTTAACACCGCAGGTTTATCAACAAAAATATAATATAACTTTTTATTCTTATAGTATACCAAAAATGCAAAATTAAATCGCTTTATTGATATTTTAATATACTAGTGACTTAAGCCTTCATATGAGTGATTTGCAATGTCTAAAAATTAAGAAATTATGTTTATTTTAACAATGAGCTTAAAGTGAAATTCCAACGTTGGTTTACAGACTTTAGTATATTTCAAATTATTTGACGCGCGCTGTATTGAGTGATATATTTCATGTCGATTGCTAAAATAAAAGCCTTACCCGATCGCCAATGTCTCACAACCAGACTAGCAACAATATGATTCTTACGTTTACATTTTGTGGAACGCGATATCAGCTCTTTGTTTTCTCCCTTATTATCCCGCCGCCCAATCCTTTCATGATATTTGATTAGTATCATGGTAACGGCGCGGCTACGAGAGACTTGCATTTGCGACTAACACATCTAGTGCAGCCTCTGAGAGATGGTCAATTTGTAACGTGACACTGGAGCTCCACAGCCAATGGGAACGTCTTCTCGGTAATGCACACCGAGTCTACGAGATGCTCTTTGTTTGATCATAATATGCCTGGAGTTTTCAATCTACTGGAACCAAAGAAAAATAATTTAACGACCAAAGAAAACTCCATCCTAATAGATTACTTTACTTATAAAGGGATATTAAATTTTTATTTTTGATACAATATCGTGTAAAAATAATGTTTTTTGATAATATGTAATTTTTTGTATCAAATTATTGTGTAGAAATGAAGGTAAGGACCTACAGCTAATAAGATTTTGACTTTATTTAAAGTCAGTTTTTCTTCGATTGGAGGTAGTCAAAATATTTCGTGAATAATGCTTCCTGACATTTGAATGAGTGCGAAAAAAATGACTAACATTTTTATTTATTTATCGCGTTTTCCATGCCGAAGGGATGAGTGGAAAGGGGGGGGGGGGAGGGAGGGTTGTGTTATTTTTATTTGATTAATTGCGGCGTGTTTTTGTTCCGCCTTTAAAGATCTCATCTCCTCTGTCCGCCGGCCACCAACCCCCTTCCCTTTGATTTACGGCGTTTTGAATATAAAATGAGCCGCGTGAAACGCTGTTGACCATAAAAGTATCCCACTTTCATTTGCAGGAGAGCTTGCTGGCCGTGCCTGCTGTGTGCCGGGCTGCGCCACCTACAGCAGTGGATGATTGGCCGGCCGTCTCTTTGACGGATTACGGAGTACGAACTCGCGCGGTGGATCTCGTTAAAATTGTTGAAATTTTAACAACTTCGTTATACGATATTGTTCCGCATAAATCATTTTGCGAGTTCGCAGTATTTTTTATCGCATTATCCGGTAAGATGATCAAAAATATTTGGCTGGATAAAACGTTTAAAGCTGCCAACCTTTCGATGTTCTCTTTCTAAAAATTGTGAATCTGATATTTCTCGTTCCATTTAGAGAAGCGTTTACAATTTTATGTTTTACATACCTCCTGTTAAAATTGCTTAAGCTTGAAAACAGAAAATTAAAAAAAAAAATACTTGCAACTCTTCAGCCTTGATAGTTTTCAGGACAATGAATACAAAGGAAAGAAATATGGCTGTAATAATAATTAATGATGTAGCTTTGTTAAATAATTTTCACATTGCAACGCTATCACGGAGAATTCAATATTTAGTAGGTATGCGACCCGCGCCAACTGTGTTCACTGTTCACGCAAAAAACAACATTATTAAACTAACATTATTTATTCATTCTCTATTCAACTTCAAGCGCCATCAATCAATTTGCTGGTGTTATGAATAAGCGAGTTTAATCCCCAATAACGAATTTGAAATATGAATATTTTCTCCTCAAACGCAATCCGGGATAATATTTTATTCACCCTGTATGTTGTACTAATAAAAACACGGATAATTTATTCAAAAACCTTTTTAATCCTTGATATTTTCACTCTTTATTTTATTCTTGCGCTCACCATTTTTTCCCCGGAAAAAATAACATGAATCTAATTTTCATCTGTTTGGGTCTGCGCATGAGGAGGGGCAGTGCGGGGAGGGAGGGGGAGGGTCCTTTGAGACGTTCGGTGTGTTAATCCAAACATAAACATCCCTAGTCCCGGCTGACACTTTTGGGTGTCTTGAATTAGCTCACATGAGCTGCGGGGCGGGGGCGGCTCGCAGGGGGAGGGCGCCCCCATTGGTAGACGAAAACTTTGACGGCATTCAGTCCACCCGTGTAGAGAGTTGCCTCTACCCTGCTCATGTTTGGTCCGGATATTTAATTTCATCGTTCTATAACAGCTGCAAGGTACATAAAGCACAAGCTAACTACCGACACCACTGACAAATGAAGGATTTTTATTTCTAGAATAAGGGAAATAAATTGGAAAGTAGAACAGTTGCATCTATTAGGCCGGATAGTGTTTCTTAAACAAAGTGTTATCTAATCTAATCTAAGCTGCAAGGATATATATCATTTAAGATTTATATTAAATGCATTCCCACAAGCAGATATGTATAATTTCGCGCTAACACATGCCGCATGTGGACCTACAATATAAAAACCCAATCTTAAATGACCATAAGCCTTGCAACTCTTGCCGTCCTTCCCTGAAACAGGGGTGACATTGGCAAAGTGAACCAATTTTTACAGTATGGGTGGTCAGCCGCATAACAACCTATAAATCAAGGAACATACATGACAAATTACTTTTTTTTTTAAATCAATAAATAACAATATATACATGGACATAAAAAACTAAATCATAAAACCAATTTCACTTTAACAAACCCTAGCCGCCAACATCACAGATCAACCGCCATTTCTTTGTATCCTTGCATACTTCTTTCATTTCCTCCAGAGTCATAACCTTCTTCATACAAGCTCTTCTTTTATTATGACTCTGGATATTCCATTCATTCGCAATTTCGGATATTTGGTCCATCCATACCTTTCTCAGTCTTCCTCTACCACGACATCCATCTATTCTACCAACATATACTTTCTTCGTCAGTCTTTCCTCGTTCATTCTCTCCATATGCCCAAACCATCTAAACAAACTTCTTTTAATCTTCTTTTTCACACTTTCTCTTGCACCACATTCTTTTCTTACAAAATCATTCCTCACCCTGTCACTCCGTTTTTTCCCAATCATACTTCTTAGAAAGTCCATTTCAACAGTATGGACTTTACTAATTTCACTTTCATTCACCGTCCAAGCCTCGATTCCATACATCAAGGTGGGTAAAAGTATGCCACTGCGTACCGCCAATCGAGCATTTTTAGATATGTTTTGATTTTTGGCGATACAAGCTGTGGCACCCAGTACACACCTGCCCTTCATTACTCTTCTTTCAAGTTCACCTGTCATTCTTCTATATTTTTCAAACTTACTTCCCAAATATACAAACTCATTTACCACATCAACATTCATTCCGTTTATTCTAAATTCGTAGTTCGTATTTTCTTCATTTCTTTCAAAAATCAAAACTTTTGTCTTACTTGCATTCAATTTCATATAATTACCTAGCAAAGCTTCGTTCAATCTAGAGAGCATCGTTTGCAATTCTACTGCTGAGTCCGATACAAGAACAGCATCATCCGCATACAGTAGAACACTTACTTTGCTCTTTCCTTACATTAATCCACAATCATCAAGTCAAGCATCTCGAACACACTTGTCCATGACTATGTTAAATAGCCATGGGCTCATCACACATCCTTGCCTTACACCCTTAAAAACTTCAAACCATTCACTATATTCATCATCAATACGAACACATGCCATAATATTTTCATAGTTAGCATGTACCGCATTCAAGAGAGCCCCATTCACTCCATATGCTTTCAAAACATCCCACAACATAATCTCTGTCTACTGAGTCAAAAGCTTTTTCCAGATCCACAAAGGCCGTAAACAGCTTTCCCCTCACCGACAATTGTTTTTCAAAAAGTTGTAGAGTAAAAATCTGATCAATACAGCCTCTACCGGCCATAAAACCGGACTGTATATCACCTTACAAAAGACTTTTCCTGGTATACTGAGTAGACTGATCGGTCTGAAGTTCTGACAGTCTTTTTTGTCCCCTTTACCTTTGTAAATAGGAACAATGACTGCTTTCCTCCAGTCCATCGGTACCACTCCTGCATTTTAACAAAGTTTACATAGTTCATACATCCATTCTACAACACATTCACCACCTGCTTTCAACATTTTACCATTTATTCCATCAAACCCAGCAGACTTTCCATTCTTCAAACATTCAATAGATACTTGATTTTCTGGTTCCGGGTTTTCCGGATTCAATAGATACTTTTATTTCTTCTTTCAAAATCCTAAATTCATTCTCTTCTGTCATTTTTCTAAACAAAATTCTTTCGCCCCGACCAAAAATCCCTTCAAAATATTCTTTCCATCTCTTACATACTTCATCATTCTCCCATACCATCTCACCAACAGCACTTTTGATTCCTGGGGTGGTCAATCACTCATGCGAAAACAAGATTTGAATAAAATCATTGTGAATTCTAAATAATTAAAGCTATCCGTCATATATTCGTATATTCGGGAAATTATAGATTACTTTTTTATTTGAGAAATTGTGTTAAAAACATTTTGTTTTTTTTATCTTTTTCAGGATGGTAATTGTGATAATGTGCCCTGAACTTTCTAACCCTGTACAAAATGTATTCGTATCATATGCCAATCTGTTTTAAGAGCTATTATAATTATTGGCATTGAAATTAATTAGCGATGCGTAGAAGAAAATATTGTGGTTGCTCGATCAATCACGTAATAATTGAGCGCGTTGACAACAGTGAACAACACTGCAAGTATAACATTTTACTTTCAAACTCAACAACACTGTTTTGAAATTTATATATTGAACCTAAATAACGCCTCTATTGAACGTTTTTGTTTTTATACGCAAAGCACTATGGCTGAGTTTAAATGTAAACTTTGAGGTATAGTCCTCGTTGAAGCGTTTGGTCCTGCTTGCCGCCCAGCTGGGCCGACCCTTGTGCCCATGTGGAGGAGCGGCCGCCGCTCGCAGTGACGCGGGTCACCGTAGACATGCGATGCTCTGTATTAAAATACTTGGAATGATGATGAATTATCGCCGTCCTGTCTGGGAAATGAATTAAAATGTAGCGCGCTCCCAAAATCGTGCGTGCGCGTGCGGGCCGCTTACAATTTATCAAAACTTTAAACTTTAGATGTAACCTGTGAGCTTAAATGAACACAATAATTTTCATTTTATTTCTTGATTTAACTTCTTTAGAATCTAGAGGCGTTAATCACACACAGCAAATCTATGGCTCAACCGCCACCTATCGCGAATTTTCCATACAAGAAAACGATATACAATGGATCAGCTGTAGATCAAACGTTTTGTGAATAGCACTGCGTGAGTCTAAGATTGCTTTCACATGTTTTTCATGTTGAACATAATATGTTTCCGTTACCGAATCTGCATTCAAGGGCGGGCTTATCTTATTATATATATTTTTGTGAAAATATGTAAAACATATATATTTCAATTATTGTTTTTTAATGGGTTCAAAATTTCTGAGATATTCGAGTGAGGATTGATTTACAGTTTTTTATGTGTGTTGGATGTACTCGTTGTTACCCCGTCATTGTTTTTTGTACGGTATTTGAATATCGATGGTAATAACCCCTCTGTGCGGGGTTGCATATTGCAGCGCTAACGACTAAACAGAATTCATAATCGTATTTCCACCCCACCCCCACCCCAGCCGCTCCCACACCCCTGTGACCACGTGACAAGTATTCTAATTTCAAAATACTCTACGCGGCTCGGTGTCGATTTTCACGTAGCCTCGCCTACGTACAGCAATAATACCCGTAGATATTGTTATAACTGGATTTTGTTTGGTTTACGTTGCGGTGTTGAGGTGGCGGTATCGAATTTGCGTGATCTATCATTACACTTCGCTAGACACACCTCTGACTTCGAAATGAGAATATGTCAATAATTTTCATTCCCATCAAGTCGAAATAAGATTATTTCTCATCGAACATGTTATACATTAGTACTTTTCGGTTGTACCCTGGCTACATAATATAAACAAATATATTTTACTTCTGAACATTATATGTATAGGTACCTACCTGGACAAAATATTGTATGTATTCTGTAAAAAAAGCCATAGTTTTATCAATTGAAATGTATACTATATCATACTATATACACTATATCAAAATAAAATAAATCTTACTATTTCGAAAAAACTACTATCGCGTATAATGAATCTAGTAAGTTTCTTTCATAATGAAATTTTTTGAGTCTTTTTTCTCTTTGATATAAAAAATGTACGAGTATACTGCTAAACATTCGCTATTTAATGAAAGTCGCAAGACATAGCGTTATCTTTTAATGCAGTGCAGTTCACGTTTTACCCACGCATACGTTAGTTAATTATGCCAAGTGAATGTCAGCATGCTATAAATCACGATTACTTGTTACCTGATCCTCTGGGTCCGCATTTCCCGTTGCGCCACTTCCTCCTGCATACCCGCGAGGACATTCATATCGCAAGGGAGCTCCGACTTCCGAAGTGACTTCTTAAGCCTATCCGCTTACGACTAATGAATGCACTTTCTGTGCTTTAACTACGTGTTATCTTACAGTTCTTGGGAAGCGTGGCTATTTATGCGCCAGATTTCCTGACACATGCATGCTTTACATCGGTACCATGTTCACGTTTCACTGTTGCAAATATGGATATATAGATAAATTACATAATAATTTAATAATTCCTCTATGGTTGCAAATATCACAACATCCAGCTATCACCTATGCCTTATAATCTGCTTTCACATACAAGTATTACATTCAAGTTTCACACTCACAAGTAGATCCGTCCTCAATCTAGTGGTTAACACTTCGGACTCTTAATTGCAAGGTCGAAGGCTCGATTCATGGCGCATCATAAAAAATATTGTTTCATTTGGAAACATGCACATCGCTGGGTTCAAAATACATCTACCTCTACTAAAGACAAATTGGCGCTTTCTATAGCGTCGATCAAGCTAGCCGAGGGCTCTTGGATGTTTTATTTACACAAAAACAACGCTTACGCAAGCAATCATTCTCCATAATCCAAATCCAGAAATCATACTTGGAATGGATAGATAAATCACATACATCCAGGTTCCAGATTTACAAGTATCACGTGGGTACCACATTCTGGTTACCTTTTTTAAATACACAAACATTTGTCTCGCGTATTATTGCTGCAATAGAGCGACGTGCAAGTAGAGTACTCTCAACAGGCATGCAACTTCATATTCATAAGGCCAGTTTATGTTTTTTTGTACTTTTAACTTCACATACTTGCGCTACCGCTAGAGTGCATGGCATTTACACAACTTTTAGCTTTTTATATTTTGTATTGTTTGTTAGCTTTTTAGTGTGCGAGAAGAAAATATTTTCATACGTAATATCTGAAAACACAAAGTTATTGTAATCATTTGGTTATAATAGGTAAATAATTATTTATTTAGATTTTGTAGGGTTTGTGTATTCACACAGTGAAAATTCATTTTTTTTAAATAAAATTATTTTTTCTTTAACGTAGTTTAATTTTCACAATAATATTTTATATCTCTATCTTGATAATGACCTGAATATTGATGGTCGAAAGTGCTCGAGATATAAAATACGAGTATTATTGTGAAAATTAAACTACGTTAAAGAAAAAATAATTTTATTTTAATTAGTTATTTATTTTCTATACTTTTGCTTAGACGTTGAATACATTGTCTGTTAAATTGACATTACATTTAATCAAAAATTGTTAAATGAAAACATAATTAAAACGTTAATGTTTTTAAATTATTTTTTTAAGAATTAAGCGACATCAATCACTCCTTGTTTTCCTTTCTTTTATAAAATGAAAGCTCCAAGGTCTGTTCCTGTTATTTACGTACCTACCTACATACATAGGGTAGACCGAGGCGAATCGGATCACAGGGTGAATCGGATCAAGATAAGAAATCTGTTCATAATTCAAATATCGCATTCACATGTAACCCACTCAACGGGCGTTTTGCGTCTCTCCTTTCACCCTTTACCCCCCGACATAGGCAGTTTTTCGATCGCGCTAGTAAATTAGCGTCGACGCGTCTCGTCAGCGACCCGGTCGTTTGCGTGTGTCGCAATTTTGGCGCTCATCTAAGGTACGCACTTACGATCTCTTTGTGTAATATTACGGATTTGTGGTAAAACTCAACTACATTGGTTTATATTGTAAAGCAAGGTGTCTATATTAGAGAACCGATTCGCTTTTAAGTATAATCTTATAGGGTAACGTCTAAAACATTTATTTCAAATGTCTTGATTACGGGGCTAATCGGATCATATCGACAGGGGCGAATCGGATCACACTTTTTAACTGATTTATTACATGTTTGAAGGTATTGATTCATATTTATTTCATTGTAGTTGGTTTGCACATACAAAAGGAAGACTGATGCCGGAGAATGGTCTCAAGAAAAAATGAAAGAGGCTGTAAAATAAGTCCAGAACAAAAAGTTGACCTTACGTAAGGCTGCTGAGATAGTGCAATGCCTGCGAAGAATGGTGCCACGAAAAATGTGCTGATATCTAATCTAATCTAAGCTGCAAAGATATATATCATTTAAGATTTATATTAAATGCATTCCCACAAGCAGACATGTATAATTTCGCGCTAACACATGCCGCATGTGGACCTACAATATAAAAACCCAATCTCAAATGAACATAAGCTCTGCAACTCTTGCCGTCCTTCCCTGAAACAGGGGTGACATTGGCAAAGTGAACCATTTTTTACAGTATGGGTGGTCAGCCGCATACCAACCTATAAGTCAAGGAACAATGGGGGGGGGAAAAGGACCATACATATATACTCGTATATATATGGGGGGGGTATATATGGGGGGGGGGGGGGGGAAAGGACCATAGATATATACTCGTATATAGTGTACTATGTGCTGATAATTAAAATTGATCTAAAACGCAACTAAGCTGCACATATAGTGTAACTTCTTGCCGCGTTATCGCCGAAGGGATCGAATGTGGCGAGTTGAACCTATTTATTTTTACAGGTAAGGGGGCCGGCCTTATGTCAACCGCACTTCAGTTGAAGTGGGGGTTTCCCAGCTCCCGAGAGGGCTGGTAGTCATTTCTTGTGAATGCTGAGTAAGCTTTACTGGTATTTTATTTTGGGGTTTGAAACAAACACCGAAACGGGAAATCATTTCTGACACCCTCGGCGGGATTCGAACCCGAGCTCACGGCATGAAATGCAAGCAATCTCCCAACTGAGCTATCGACCGGACAATCCATAGTGATCTCTTTATTATTTTTTTACTAATTCCAAAACTATAGTGTTAAGAAAAATAAAATTTTGTAACATGTTGTGTACGATCCGATTCACCCCGAAAATTGGGGCGATTTGGATATTTTTCTTGTTTTAGTTTTTAACAGCTAATTAAGAGAATATATGTATGATTTAAGTTTTCACATGTTTATTTCATAGCTGAATGTTACTTCTTACGTTTTTATCAATAAAAACAGCATTATATAACACTTTAGTATGATTTGCTCAACCTCAAAAAAAAAGTGATCCGATTCGCCTCGGTCTACCCTACATTTAGTTTTGTAGCGTCAGATTCAGACGACAGACGACTATAGGCGGAGAGAGAGACAGTCAGTCACATAATATTGCAAAGCCGCTTTTACTGCCCTACATGACACAACTTTTAATAGTCCGCTGTGCTTTACGACCGTGTTATTCAATTTTACAGATTTATTTCCAGACCAAAGATAACACGGATGCATACGAAATAATTCACTTCGATCCATTATCTTCGATTTATATTGTAGGTCCACATGCGGCATGTGTAAGCGCGAAATTTTGCATGTCTGCTTGTGGAAATGCATTTAATATGAATCTCAAATGATACAGATCTTTGCAGCTTAGATTTAGATTTTTAGATCCTATCTGAATGACCAAAAATCATTGTATGTAGATATTTTAGGAACATGACGGAATCGTTTTTTTTTAATATACAAATACAAATACATATATCGAGAATACATATTTTATGTTTTAATCTATATTTAAAAGCCTTTGATCGGTAAAAATAGCATAGTGGTTAAAAGTAATAAATTTTGAAAACAAACATCAAACGAGTAGATATTATTTTTTTCAATTTTATTACACAACTTTTCATTTTTTGCCAATACTATTTATTACGGATCCTACCAACTTTGTTTCGAAAGCCATAACTAGCTTCTTTGGGGTAATAAATCTGTATGGGTACTTTTACAGACTTTTTAGATTTTTATTTCATAGATGATTTTTTTTACAAACCTGAAATAATCAATCGTATCGCTTATGACACTTTTTACTTATGGAATTTTGTAAACAATGTCGGGACAATTTTATTAATTAGATACTTGTTACTGGCTCAGTGTGTTGGTAGGTAAGTTAAGGTTTCCACGCACACGAGTACTATAATGAATGTATTTAGGCTTGTTGGCTTTAATTAATTTTATGTGAAATCATGGCTAAGGCTTGTCCGAGGGTCTGTAAAAGCAAACGCGTGGGTCCGCCTTCGTAGTCTGCGTCATTCGATCCAATTTGCAAATGGATTTGCCTTTTTCCAGCCTAGCTCTGCCGATCGATAGCTAATTGTGCATTTTCCTTTGTTCGCAGGTGAGTTTGGTCGCCGCCGCCGTGGCGCCTCACGTGACGTCACTGCCCGACCCCGCCGTCACCCCCTCCCCTCTCCCACAATAACCCCTTCGCCCCTCGAACACCTCCCCACTGGCGACTTGTATATTCTTTTAATTTTTAACGATGACTGGATGGGACTGAGATTGTGAGTTTATTTTTATACTTTATATTTTACGGATATGAAAGCATTTGCATTTATTATGAACTGGGAGTAGCAAACTTTGTTTTCTCGACGAAACTTACGTATGAAGGAGTTTAAAAAATGTATCTGCAATATTTTCTACGTACGCACTTAAAATGAATCTCAAACGACTTTTTGAAGTATTATTATCTCAAATTAATCTTACCTAGTGCTAAAAATAGATTTTTGCTCATTTTAGTAAGACGTCAAGTCCTGAAGATTCATAATTGTTTTTTTTTATCCTTTTACACTTCAAAACATATTCTTTAAAGTTTTGAAAACTATTCAAGTAATTGGAATCGCCCGAACGTCTTTTCACAATCAAAAAGTTTTTACACTTGTAATTAGCTCTTGGTCTAAGATGGAAGCGCTGGGTCTCACACGAAGAGCGCCAAACAAACAAAGAGTTGTGAACTTAAACCAAAAGAAAAGTGTGCGCGCGATATGTAGCGCGAGTTACGACCCCTATTCAATAATATGTAAACAAATATCGTTCTCTAAAGGAAATGGGAATAAGATAAATCCTCAAAACAGGATATTGATAAGACATTTTGGGAATGAGATAACACCCCAAAACAGGATACTGATAATGTAAATGAAAGAAATAATAAATATTTAAAATCCAAAATATTACTATCTAATCTATCCCTTTTGACCGCCCACTCTCATATTATGATGACTGAAGGGACGTATCTCAAATCCATCGAAATTTCTGGAAACATTTGCACCCAGTATAAAAGGGGATGCGATAAGCAAATGAAGCACTCTCCAAATTAGACTCACAAAATCAAGTTGTATCTGTTGTATTGTCGTGTAACATTTATTAATAAAACCAAATTATAATAAAATAAACATTTTTTTTCACTCTCTGCCGACCCGATGAAATAATTGGCGCAGTCGGTAGGATCCCATAGAGATCCATTAAAAATAATAATTAAAATATTTTGAAAAATAATAACTTAGAAGCAGTGATTGAACGAGAATATTGAACGAGAAAATTATACGAGAAAATTGTACGAGAATATTGAACGAGAAAATTGTACGAGAAAATTGAACGAGAAAATTGTACGAGAAAATTGTACGAGAAAATTGAACGAGAAAATTGTACGAGAATATTGAAGGAGAAAATTGAACGAGAAAATTGTACGGGAAAATTTGAATCAAATCGGAGCAGAACCTGCCACCTCTATTTTTCGACGGATTATCGAAAGAAGACCAGCGACAGGAGAAACTTCGAGAGGATCCACAACCTGGAGATCTGAAGCAATCGAGGGCACATCGAGCGGAGGAGCATCCAGAGAGAGTCTCAACTCACAAACGGGAGAGAACCTTCGGGAGTCGCAGAGAGCCATCACTACAGAGCCACCCACCATCTTTTGGAGAAGTCACCCAACATCTACACACAATACAACCTAATGAACTTGTACCTTCTAATGTAAGTCAATTTATGTTTAAACTAAAACCCTTCATATTTTTGTCTCTTTTGAACTAACAAAACTAATTTTAACCCTTAATTTTTAAGCTTTGTTCGAAAAAATTACAAAATGTCCACTCCAGTAGAAATTTCCGAAAATTTGAGAATTCCGGACGCGATCCGAAACATACCTGAATTTTCAGGGAATGCTCATCATCTATTCAATTTTTTTAACTGCGTAGATGGAATCATAAAAATTATCCCCCACGCGGACGCACCATCCAGCTACAATTACGTCATTCTTTCGGCCATTAGGAACAAAATCGTTGGTGAAGCTAACGACGTTCTCAATTTATATGGACCCTCAAACGATTGGGCTACAATAAAAGAACACCTCACGACTCATTACGCAGACAAGCGAAATGAGATATCCCTCATAAGAGATTTGAATAATTTGAGACAGTCATCGAACGAAACAGTTGAAAATTTCTACTCTAGAATCATAGAAATATTCTCATGTCTGAATAACCTTGTCGAATTACATGAAACTGATGAAAAATTAAAAAACTCCAAACGCGAATTTTATAAAGATTCTTGCTTATCTGTATTTCTATCAGGATTAAAGGAACCCCTAAGTTCGACAATATGGTCGATGAGACCTAAAACACTGACGGAAGCGCTTAATCTTTGCACAGAAGCACTCAACATGCAATATTTAAAAAATGGAATCCACGGATACAATCAATTCGAAGGAAACAATGGGAATAATAATTATAAAAATTCATTCAATAATCAAAATAAAAATAACGGAAATCTTTACACAAATTCTAGAAAGAATAACAATTATTATAATAATAATAATAACTATAACCGCCAGGACAATAATTATCGTTCCAACTTCAATCAATCTTATGGAAATAAACCTAACTATAACAATAACTTCAATCAATCTTATGGAAATAAACCTAACTATAACAATAACTTCAATCAATCTTATGGAAACAAACCTAACTTTAACAACAGCAATAACTTTAACAGAAACAATTACCAACATGGCAATAATTATAAGAGTAACCAATCAGATTACTCAAGGCCGCACCATTTCCAAAATCATGGAAATAATTACGTAAAGAAATCAGACAGCGGAATGTCGAGGCAACAAGAGCCAATGGATACTTCTAGCAGTAGGACTAGAATGTCTCACCATCAACCAAACGTCAAACGCGAAATGTACCATGTCGAGAAACCCGAAACTTCCGAGGTCGACGATGGAAATTTTCAAAGACGCTCGAAACAAGCATTGGATACATAGACATTAATAATATTAATCACCAAAACCTATCATACGTCCACATAAGTAGAAAAAACAACGGCCCACCTCTAAAAATGCTAATCGATACAGGTAGCAGCTGTTCGTTTATTAACCCAAAAATAATTGTAAAAACACAAGCGCGGAAAATAAGTCCAATAAAAATTACAACAATCTTTAATGAACACTATATAGACCAACAAATAATACTGGAATATATAGAGGAATTAGATAACGAAAACCCTTTAACCTTTAAACTATTCAACTTCCATAACTATTTTGACGGACTAATAGGCTTAGACATATTGCAAGAAATAAATGCAAAAATCAACTTAAAACAAAACGTATTAGAAACGCCTAATGTAAAAATACCCTTAAGATTTAAACCAAATTTTATTTCACCTTTGTACATCATCCCAGCTAAAACGATAAAAATCTGTAAATTACCAGTTGACATCGAAAACGGAAATATTATTATTCCAGAATACATAATAAACGATTTAAAAACCGTAGGAGGAATATACGAATCAAAAGACTATCACGCTTTTGTAGGAATTGCGAATAGCACCGATAAGGAACAAAAACTAATGATCGAACAACCACTCAAGGTCGAAGAATATACTGATTGCGTAGAAGTACACAAATACTCGATAATTGATGAATATGAAAATGAAGAATTGCCAGATGTCGAGGAGTTGATTAGGACAGAACACCTAAACGACGAAGAAAAACGCGGCGTTGTCAAAACATGTAAAACGTACGAGGATATATTTTTTAAAGAAGGCCAAAAACTAACCTTTACGAACGAAATAAAACATTCAATTAAAACCAGAGACGACCTACCGATTTATACAAAGAGCTATAGATACCCGGAAATACATAGAGAAGAGGTAAAAAATCAAATCGAAAATTTATTAAATCAGGATATAATTAGACCAAGCATTTCGCCATGGAGCAGCCCTATATGGATTGTCCCTAAGAAAAAAGACGCTACGGGAAAAACCAAATGGAGACTCGTAGTCGACTATCGCAAATTAAATGAAAAGACAATTGATGACAAATACCCCATTCCCAATATAACAGACATTTTAGACAAACTAGGAAGATGTATGTATTTCACAATACTTGACTTAAACAGCGGATTTCACCAAATATTAGTAGACCCCAAAGATATAGAAAAAACAGCCTTCAGCGTGAACAACGGACATTACGAATATCTGAGAATGCCGTTTGGACTACAAAATGCCCCAAGCACCTTCCAGAGAGTCATGGACAATGTCTTGAGAGATTTGTTGAACAAAGGATGTCTTGTTTACATGGACGACATTATTGTTTACTCAACATCATTACAGGAACACCTTGAAATTCTAAGTAGAGTTTTCCAACGATTAAGGAAAGCCAATTTTAAAATTCAACTCGATAAATGCGAATTCTTGAAAAAGGAAGTCTCATTCTTAGGTCATACAATTACGTCAGAAGGAGTCAAACCGAACCCAGACAAAATTGACGCCATTAAAAGATTTCCCATTCCAAAGACAACCAAGCAGATTAAGTCATTTTTAGGATTACTAGGATATTATAGAAAATTTATACCAGATTTTTCAAAATTAACAAAACCATTAACTGAATGTCTAAGAAAAGATGCGAAAATAGATTTGAACGAAAGATATATCGATTGCTTTGAAAAATGTAAGACTTTACTTTGTAACGACCCAATTCTTCAGTACCCAGACTTTGATAAACCTTTTAACTTGACCACAGATGCTAGTAACGTAGCACTTGGTGCAGTTTTATCGCAAGGCAGTATCGGAAACGACAAACCGGTATGCTACGCTAGTAGAACACTGACAAAAACGGAACAAAATTACTCCACCATAGAAAAGGAACTTCTTGCCATAGTGTGGGCAACAAAGTATTTCCGCCCGTACCTGTACGGCAGAAAATTCAAAATTTTAACCGACCATAAACCTCTGATTTGGCTAATGTCACTGAAAGACCCAAACTCCAAGCTAGTGAGGTGGAGGCTAAAACTCGAAGAATTCGATTTCGACATACAATATAAAAAAGGTAAAATTAATACAAACGCGGATGCACTAAGTAGAATCGAAATAAACATAAAGGATTTGACCCTCATACCGAGATGCGAATCTACGGAATCGATGATCGTTAATACGGACGAAGAAGACAGATGTAGTACAATACATTCCAACCCAGAAAACATACTCAACGGGATAAACTTTACCGAAAATCCGATAAACGGTTTCAACGAACAAATCATATTCTTGACAAACAAAGACGTAGAGAACGACAAAAACGAGTTCAAGAAACTATTTAAAACAAAGAAGCGTAGAACATTTACCCAAAGAACTTATAGTGAAGAAAACATTATCGATTACTTTAAGAAATTCTTCAACCCTAATAAAATCACCTGTATTTTATGCGATTGTGGAAAAACGTTTGAAACAATTAGGGAAACCCACAAAAAGTATTTTAATAACTATAAGGTAGTGAAAAGTGCAATTTTATTAGAAGACATTGAAGAACCTGACGAACAAGATAATGCCATTCGTAGGTACCATATAAACAGTAACCATCGGGGAATATTTGAAACAACCCAACATCTAAGTAGGACAATATATTTCGAAAACCTTAAGTCTAAAATAGTCAGAACAATAAATAACTGTGAAACATGCCTCGTAAATAAATACGAGAGACGACCAACTAGACAGAAATTTGAACTAACAGAATCACCCAAACAACCCCTGCAAATATTACATATTGATATATACCACATTGATAACGTTTACATTTTAACAATATTAGATAAATTTAGCCGATTCGCATATGGAAAGATAATTGAATCAAGAAACAGCATCACCATTCTAGAATATCTTTTGAATTTTATGGCAGATAGAGGAATACCGGAGAAAATAGTTACAGACAATGCCAAGGAATTTACCTCAAACATTTTCAAAGAAACATTAAAATCCTATAATATTGAACATCACGTGACCTCACAAAGAAATTCTTCAGGAAATGCACCTGTAGAGCGATTTCATTCTACCCTGACCGAAATCTATCGAATAATTAGCAGAGATTCAACTAAAACCAAGACGATCAAATTGGCTGAAAGTATGATAACTTACAACAACTCGATTCACTCAGTAACGAAATTAACGCCATTCGAAATAATTAACGGACATTTGGAGAAAAGAGGAATCCTAGAGATCAAAGAAAGTCCAAACGCTAATACGGAAGATTACTTAGCAGAAAAGTTAGAGAGATCTAAAAAATTGAACCAAATTATTTACGAGAGGAACCAAGAGAATAAAGAAAGGTACATCAATAAACTTAACGATAAACTACCAGAACCTAAGAGCTACGAAATTAATGAAGAAGTGTACCAAAGAGATAATCGGAGGAAGAAAATAAGCCCTCTGTTTAAGAAAAGAATGATCACGAAAAACCTAAAAAGAGTTGTAAGATGTAACACAATCAAAGTACACAAGACTAAGATTAAACCAAGACGAAAATTTCAGAGTATGCCTAGCGGCAGCGGCAGCCCAGGAACTGGAGATGCGTGACTATGATCGAAACAAAGGAATACTTATCCTGGAAATGGGCGACGGAAGACTAATTAACTCATATAATAATTTCATACATATAATTAATTTAGAACTATATAAGGAAAACATAGAAATAATCGACAAGAATGTTGAAATATTCAAGAATACGAAAGGAGTAATTGATAATCAAGATTTTAAAATTACCTTAAGAATATTAGAGGATAAAATGAAAAGTTTACAATTAAAATTCAAAATGATTAATCCCTATAATAAAGTTAAAAGAGGACTAATAAATATTTTAGGTAGCGTAATCAAAACCATCAGCGGAAACATGGACAACGATGATGCAGTTGCGATTAACGAAGAAATTAATTTGCTGAAATTAAACGAAAATAACTTGCTAGAATCGGATAAAGATCAAATTAGAATAAACAAAGAGATGACCGAAAGATTCAATAACATTACTAACTATATTAACATACACCAGAAGGAAATCAATGATTACCTTATCACAAGCCCAGAAAAATTCAATGACATAAGTAACGAGTTTAACCTCATCCAACACCAAGACCAACTAATGCATAATATCGAAATGCTAAAAGAACACATAGATGAAATACACAATGCAATTATGTTAGCAAAACTTAATATTATCTCTAAGTATATTTTACACCCTAGCGAACTAAGTAACATTAAGAAAAGCCTTGAAAACCAAAATATACCCCTTAAATCTTACGAAAACATTTATGAACTACTAGAATTACAAGCTTATTATAATAACTCAAATATAATATTTAATGTTAAGGTACCAAATTTTAACCACTTTATGTTTAAGATGTATCACATTAAGTCTATTCCAATTAACAAAACACACATGATTGTAACACCTAAACCCTATATTATGATGAACGACCTATATTTTCAATATTTAGATGCATTATGTAATAACATAGAAAATATCTATATTTGTAAGATGAAAAACCTTCAAAATGTAACCAATGAAATTTGTATTACCAAACTGATCCAAAACAAGAAATCAAATTGCAATGTACAACAAATAAATGATAATGACTTTGTCGAATTAATAGAACCAAATCATTTGCTAATTTCAACTAGTAAAGCAATGGAGTTTTATTCCAATTGCGGTGTAGAAAGAAAGGAAATAACTGGAACTGTTCTAATTAGATATAAAAATTGTAAAATCGAAATTAATGGAATTGATTACCCTAATAGTAATACAGAGAGGTATGACAACATTAAACTAATAAGCAACATGTTCGTACCATTAGTAATTTCAAATGTAACTGTAAGAAAAGATTTCAATTTTCTAGAGAAATACAATATAGAAAATAGGAAAGAAATAAGTCTTTTAAAAACTAATGTAAGCAAAAATTTCAATGTACAATCAGTACTGCTAATCATGTCAGCGATAATTGTAATATTTATCTTGTTTAGAATTATTGTTAAGAAAAATATTTTTTGTAAAACCAATAGAACTAATGATTTGTTATCGAGGGTAGAATACCACACTTCACCCCACTTACCATTAGTCACATTCCCTTGGGAAGTGCCTCAATCTTCGGTGGGAGGAGTTACGACCCCTATTCAATAATATGTAAACAAATATCGTTCTCTAAAGGAAATGGGAATAAGATAAATCCTCAAAACAGGATATTGATAAGACATTTTGGGAATGAGATAACACCCCAAAACAGGATACTGATAATGTAAATGAAAGAAATAATAAATATTTAAAATCCAAAATATTACTATCTAATCTATCCCTTTTGACCGCCCACTCTCATATTATGATGACTGAAGGGACGTATCTCAAATCCATCGAAATTTCTGGAAACATTTGCACCCAGTATAAAAGGGGATGCGATAAGCAAATGAAGCACTCTCCAAATTAGACTCACAAAATCAAGTTGTATCTGTTGTATTGTCGTGTAACATTTATTAATAAAACCAAATTATAATAAAATAAACATTTTTTTTCACTCTCTGCCGACCCGATGAAATAATTCGCGCTCAGTGGATCTGCCCTCGGGTAGATTGCAGCGGGCTAACTGTTCTTCGCCGGGCAGCGCTACACGACCGAGTAATGCACTTAGCGGGGATTGTTTTGCTTTCCAATTGCAGCCTCGGACGCGGCGCCCAATGCAGCCCGGTAATCGCCACAAGGTCTTCCTGACTTCAGCTGCGGTACAATTATTGTGTACGGTGCACATCTCCACCCCGACTAATTGTAGTCATTAGATTATCCAATGGAAACAGTCCAACAAACCTATTTATATGCTTTATTATACCACCCATACTGTAAAAAAATGATTCACTTTGCCAATGTCACCCCTGTTTCAGGGAAGGACGGCAAGAGTTACAGGGCTTATGTTCATTTGAGATTGGGTTCTTATAATTTAGGTCCACATGCGGCATGTGTTAGCGCGAAATTAAACATGTCTGCTTGTGGGAATGCCTTTAATATAAATCTTAAATGATATATATCCTTGCAGCTTAGATTAGATTATATTGCTGATTATCTGAAAGACATAAATAAATATTGTCTTCGTAATTCGTATTTTCAAAACCTTTCCCTTTATCAAACGTCACCTTTTTGGCGAAGACTATTTTTGGTACTTTTATGTGATAAAATGGCCAGATATGTAATATACGAAAATATTTTTCAATTTTCTAAGCCTCGCATCCATCGAGTAAGAATGTAAAAAAAAACTAAAAAATATCATGAACGAAAGCATCCAAGAAAAATTGCAACATATCCTCTTAAAAACTGAAACCCGTCCGCCGACCGCAAAAATTTCATCTCCGCGAGAGGTGGGTGAGGGGGCAGCGGGGAGGGAGCAGCGCCGGGCGGGATGCGGCTTATCGCGCCTGGCGGGCCGTATCGCCAGACCATTGTACGCCGCAAGACGGTGAGACTTCTTGAGGAACTGTGACAAACCCGCGCACCCGGAAAATCACCTCAGTTAATCATAAGTTTTCTTACACTCCATTAATTCGTTTTTTCTTTCAAAAGTCCTGTTTTTTAATAACTATTTATTTAGGCATCTGTTTTTTTTTTTTTGTAGTACCTACACATTTTTAAAAGTTATTAGATATAGTTTGAGTTAGCAGTAGATATATTTGAAAAAATGAATATTTTTTTATAAAATGAAAAAAACGGATTGTACTGACCGTGCAAAAGAGAAAAACGATTTCCCACGTTTCGTCGGAGTCATATCCGACCTCCTCAGGAGGCGTGTGTCTTCTACGAAGAAGAACCACGAAATGTTGAGTTAATAAATTTTATTGAAAATTTTAGCGATTATTATACGGGATTGACTTTGTAACCAAGATTCCATTTTTATCTGATTTCTTTCTTATAACTCTCACGAGTACTCGTGTCTTGCAAAACGAAACGTTTTTTGTGAAACCCTCTTGATGATTAATAGTGTTGGTTTTTCCTTTTGATCATCCCCCACGTGCCATGCGTCTCGCGCCCTCTCAGCAGAGATCGCTTTCGACGGCAAAATATCCACAAATGTCTCTCGCTCCGTCGCCATCTTAAACCGTCACATTGTCCTACACCCATTCACCCCTCGCCCCTGCAGCGGAAGCCTCCCCCGCCCCGCCCTCTCCGCCTTGTAAGCTATTTCCCGCCTACTGCTGAATTCTGCGGGCGTCCCCCGCCCATCACACAATATGCCTACACGGCCAAATTGAATCATACGTCGCTCCGACAAAAATATAAAAAATACCCAACACTAGGAGTATGTGGCAGTACTTGGTATGCCCAGCAAACGGTGTTGTTTTGCGTGCATCGCGCTGAATTAACGTCATTTTTATTTTTAACATCGTCGATGTCGATACGTGTCGGGAATGTTTCATTTCATTTGGAAACAATGAGTTATTATGCTCGCCTGCTGGAAGCTAATGGAGGTCGGACTTATTGACATTATTAAAAAAAATCAACTGATCAAATAACAGCTGCCGCTAATATGAAAACTGCATGTTCATTTGGCATTTCAATCAATAATGTTTTTTGACCGCCACAACAATTTCGTCAAATGCTACCGGTAATTATTCCTGTTTTTAAATTTCTACCTTACTCTGAGATTAATTATTACCTTGTATTTGATACAGGTGTTTGCTGTCAATTTGCCCATTTTATGTTGTCTTTTTTAATGGCATCATGATGGTATCATTATTTTAACATCCCTTAAGATTTGATAATAAATTTGTCATGGTTATTGCGATCGAGTATTCGGAGCGTATCAACTAATTTACATGATTACCATCAGAACGCCACAAGTTCCCCTCATTAGGCGCTCTTGTATTCATTATTCTCTTCAGATTTCAGTCTCATCACGTATTTGATTGATTGTGTGCAAATTTATTTTTTCCATTTTCGTGTATATTCCTCACCGCAGTATCATACATTGACGTTTCTGTTCTCTGATTTAATTATTTGAACTTGATGCATGTCTTGGTTTTCAAAGTCCCGAAAGTAAAATGCTACTTACAAATCAACGTCCATTATAGGAAACCCATTATTATGGTAATTTTATTCTGTGATGAAAATTTGAAAATAGTATATTATCGCTTGTTCCTGTTCTTTTTTCAGCACACGCATATTATTTTATCGGGCTCTCTCATCGATGATTCAGTTCGTGTTTTTCCGATTTTTCTTGGAAGCGTCCCCCACAATCACGGCCCCTCCGCATTCCCCTGTCACACCAAATTCTTACAACATTCACAACCCCTTGAGATGCTACCTCTTTAAACTGATTCAACTACTTTGGCTTTTCGTACAAAAATACCAAAATAATAATAAGTAGCTATTTGGGCTTTCTCTAGAGATTGCCTGGGAAAATGTAATACTTCAAAATGTTACAGACTTCGATTCAAGATAGATGTACCTCCCATAGTAACGATACCCATTTTCATATTGTGTCTTGTTGTACATTTTCTTTAATTTTAAGAAAAGAAAATGTTTGTTGTGCAAATAACTACTTCAACAGAGAACATTTTTTATATTCAATTAATCAAAGAAATATACTGTTTTAATTCACTTTTTTATTATTTTATTTTAAATATGTCTAACAGTTTTCGCCTAAAAAGGCAACCTCAGGACAATTTTTATATTTGTTTCAAATAAAGGAAAAAATCTTTTAAATAATAATAAATTCTCAGTGTTAATTCACAAACCATTAAAAAGTAAATTGTCGGTATTATTTATTAAAGCTAAAACAACGGGGTGGGTGTTGTTTTTTGTGTTACTGTCAATTTTTACAAAATGTAGTAGAAAACATCGTTAAATAAATAGTCATTAATTTCATCGGAGGTATGCAAGAATAGGAAATGATGGAGCTCTAGGCACCCCTTTCTGAATGCCGATAGAGTTACAGTTACAGACAACATATTGATGCTTTGTGTCTTTATACTATTGTATGTAGGTAGGTTTTGTAAGGGTGTTTTAATGAGTTTACATCCCTATTATAATTTATAAGATAGCTTAATAATACAATATTATTGTAGGGTAGCGTCTGATGCGTCATCAGAGCTCGGAGCCACTACGCAAGCACTTATTTAGTTGTTTCTAACTTGGCGATGTCGAGTTTTCATCTCTTCACGTTGTCAATCATTGAGAGACTGCGAGTGTAATCTTCCCTCCACTCGACTCGTAATAACAATTTGTATTCATCAAAGGTTTCCACTGCAATTAAATATTCAGAAAACGGGACTAATTTCACCCGGAGTCTTCATAAAGGAGGCGCCCGCGATGTGAAATGTTCTCTGAATACTTTAAGCTCCTCCTAAAACTCCGGGTTATTACGTATCGTATTTTATTAATCATCAATTTATTAAAATTCCTGTTAAAAATAAAAATTATCTTGGATTTATCAATTACATTTTGTTGTATAGCTTGAACCTTTAATCTCAACTTAAGAGATAAATCCCCCTATAATATAAAATGCAACGGCCTCCCCATACAAAATAATTGTGCGTTAATGGATGACAAACTGAAGAACTCCTGAACAGATGCACGTCATATTCACAACAAATATTGTTCAGGACTTGGGATGTGCTTCCTCATCATTAATAGATTTTTAATTGTTGTTTTTTAAATAAATAAACATGATCAATCACAACACCTTTTTATGTAAAACCTATGCGAGAAACAAAACTCATTTTGACATTCGAATTTCAAATAAATTGCCAACACTTCAACATACGCTTCAAAGTTGCCATACAAGTCGATTCTTTTTCGTTTGAATTCCGTTGAGTACCTACCTATATTCTTTATTTATTTCAAAATTATACTTCAACCAGTTATAACATGTATTTTTTAGAAATAATGACGATCGATTAGGTCAACTTTTTATATGAAACCATACTTATTGCGGCATTTAATTTTTTTTAAGTATTATTATAATATACAATCTAAGTTGCATAGACGCATTAACATTTATAATTCATATTCAATGCACTACTTCACGGAGACACGAGTGAGTTTGCGCTTACAAATGCTGCATGTGTATTTACAAATAAAAAATTTCAGCCTCTCATGACCATAAGCCCTGCAACTTTTGCTGACCTTTTCAGAAACAGGGGACACATTTGTTAAGTGAACCCATTTATGCGATATGGGTGGTAAGCCTCATACTAACCCTTAAGTCAAGGAATTTGATTCAACAACGTTAAATTTAATTTATAATCTAAATTTGCAAAAAAAGTTATTTGATGATTCAAATTGAATGCACGCCCACAAACTGGCAAATGTCATTTCACGTTAACATATAGTTGTGGCGCTTGATTTTTTATAAATATTAGAATATATAATCTAAGTTGCACAGATACAATAACTTTTATAATTCATATTCAATGCATGCCCCCCTGGAGACACGAGTGGGTTCGCACTTATAAATGCTGCATGTGAACTTACAAATTAAAATTAAGGCCTCTAATGAACATAAGCCCTGCAACTTTTGCCAACCTTTTCAAAAACAGGGGAAACATTTGTCAAGTGAACCATTTTTTGCGATCTGGGTATTCAAGCTCATACTTCCCTATCCGTCATGGATTTGAGTTTAAAAAATCCTTCAACAACGTTAAATTTAATTTATAATCTAAATTTGCAAAAAAAGTTATTTGATGATTCAAATTGAATGCACGCCCACAAACTGGCAAATGTCATTTCACGTTAACCTATAGTTGTGGCGCTTGATTTTTTTTAAATATTAGAATATATAATCTAAGTTGCACAGATACAATAACTTTTATGATTCATATTTAATGCATGTCCCCCTGGAGACACGAGTGGGTTCGCACTTATAAATGCTGTATGTGAACTTACAAATTCAAATTAAGGCCTGTAATGAACATGAGCCCTGCAACTTTTGCCACCCTTTTCAAAAACAGGGGAAACATTTTTCAAATGAACCATTTTTTGCAATATGGGTATTCAGGCTCATACTAACCTATAAGTCAAGGAATTTCTAATCTTATCTAAGCTGCAAGGATATATATCATTTAAGATTTATATTCAATGCATTCCCACAAGCAGACATGTATAATTTCGCGCTGGCACATGCCGCATGTGGACCTACATTATAAAAACCCAATCTCAAATGAACATAAGCCCTGCAACTCTTGCCATCCTTCCCTGAAACAGGGGTGAAATTGGCAAAGTGAACCATTTTTCACAGTATGGGTGGTCAGCCGCATACCAACCTATAAGTCAAGGATTTGAGTTTGAAAAATCCTTAAACAACGTTAATCTTAATTTATAATCTAAAGTTGCAAAAAAACTTATTTGATGATTCAAATTAAATGCACACCCATAAGCTGGCAAATGTCATTTCACGTTAACATATAATTGTGGCACTTGATGTTTTTAATATTAGAATATAAATCTAAGTTGCATAGATACATTTTATAATTCATATTCAATGCATGCTTACATGGAGACACGAGTGAGTTCCCGCTTAGAAATGCTGCATGTGAACTTACAAATTTAAATGAAGGCCTCTAATGCACATAAGCTCTGCAACTTTTACCGACCTTTTCAGAAACAGGGGGAACATTAGTTAAGTGAACCCATTTATGCGATATGGGTGGTAAGCCTCATACTAACCCTTAAGTCAAGGAATTTGATTCAACAACGTTAAATTTAATTTATAATCTAAATTTGCAAAAAAAGTTATTTGATGATTCAAATTAAATGCACACCCACAAGCTGGCAAATGTCTTTTCACGCTAACATATAATTGTGGCACTTGATGTTTTTAATTTTAGAATATAAATCTAAGTTGCATACATACATTTTATAATTCATATTCAATGCATGCCCCCAAGCAGACATGAGTGAGTTTGCGCTTACAAATGCTGCATGTGTAACTACAAATAAAAATTTCAGCCTCTCATGACCATAAGCCATGCAACTTTTGCCGACCTATTCAGAAACAGGGGGAACATTAGTTAAGTGAACCCATTTATGCGATATGGGTGGTAAGCCTCATACTAACCCTTAGGTCAAGGAATTTGGGTTTGGAAAATCCTTAAACAACGGTTATCTTAATTTATAATCTTAAGTTGCAAAAAGAGTTTTGATGATTCAAATACAATGCACACCCACAAGCTGGCAAATGTCTTTTCACGCTAACATATAATTGTGGCACTTGATGTTTTTAATTTTTGAATATAAATCTAAGTTGCATACATGCATTTTATAATTCATATTGAATGGATGCCCCCAAGCAGACATGAGTGAGTTTGCGCTTACAAACGCTGCATGTGCAATTATTACAAATAAAAAAAATTTGCAATTTTGCCGAACTTTTCAGGAACAGAGAAACATTCGTTCAGTGAACATTTTTTTAGGTATGGGAGGTCAGCCTCATACCTCATGCTTCATACAAGAATCTCAGAACATGAAAGAACTAAATAACCCTTTTACCGCAATTTTTTTTCAAATTACTTCTTAAAGCATTTAATTACTATGAAGGAGGTGTGAGGAAATATTATTGCGAAGCCAGACTCACTCTGCCCGAAGGGCCTAGCAGACAACCGTGCGCAGCACGGTCAGTCTGCTAGTTTATAATATATTCCCAACTGTAGGTACTTACTTGGTACGCATTACTTACTCTTTTCTTAGATTTCTTATCATAAGATAGCTTCTTGTGACGTCTTTATGAAACTTAACTAGACTATCGTCACTTATAATCAGCAGGTAAGACATGTTATAACTTTTAATTAACATGAGCTTGGCAGTAAAAGCTAATATGCAATTTTCAGATAAAGTTAATAAATTTACTGGAAAAGCTTTTTTATTTTATTTTGTTGCCTTTATTTAAGTTCATCACATTCTAGTCAAATTTGATGCTCTCTGAAGAATGTTATTATTCTTGATTATTGTGTGTTGCCGTGTAGGATGCCGCATTGTAAAAAACGCAAAAATGAAAGATTTACAATAATGACTTTCACGAGGGCTTTTGAGCGTAATGTAAAAACAGTTTTCTTGTTTACAAATGCATTATGTGCGCACAGGGAGCATTCATTGCCCGGCTATGGTAATTTTCTACGGCTCTTGTTATTTCATTACGAAAAAACGCCAAATAATGAAATTTAGCCAAGGCGGGGACAGCACGCGCGACACTGGAAATTTTCCATTAAAAATCGAATTCCGATATCGCTCTCGGGCTCTTAATGGCGGCTTGTTGCCCGCGCCCCCGTCCTACCAAATGACCAAATTACTTTTTTAATATTATTCAATATAGGCAATTCTATTAGCGTATCGCTCGCCTATTTTATACGTCCTTGTAATTATTTTTTCCGGACATTATCACGTAGCCATCCGTGTAGAAATAACTAAATTCATTTAAAAATTACATTGATTACACTTCAACGCTGTAAATATTTATTTTCTAAACTTGAATGTTTTTAAACGGTTTAAAGTAATCAGAGTTACTTAAATATTATTAAATAATCATAGGAACAAGAAATAAAGTTGCAACTGATTATTTTCGTTGAATATGAATGTTGTAATCTAATCTAATCTAAGCTGCAAGGATATATATCATTTAAGATTTATATTAAATGCATTCCCACAAGCAGACATGTATAATTTCGCGCTAATACATGCCGCATGTGGACCTACATTATAAGAACCCATCTCAAATGAACATAAGCCCTGCAACTCTTGCCGTCCTTCCCTGAGACAGGGGTGACATTGGCAAAGTGAACCATTTTTTCACAGCATGGGTGGTCAGCCGCATACCAACCTATAAGTCAAGGAACATACATGACAAATTACATTTTTAAAAACACTAAAATATAATACATGTATGGACATCAAAAACTAACAGAAAACAAATTTTAATTTAAAAAACCCTAGCCGCCAACATCACAGTTTAACCGCCATTTCTTTCTGTCCTTACACACTTCTTTCATTTCCTCCAGAGTCATAACCTTCTTCATACAGGCTCTCCTTTTATTATGACTCTGGATATTCCATTCATTCGCAATTTCGGATATTTGGTCCATCCATACCTTTCACGGTCTTCCTCTACCACGACATCTATTCTACCAACATATACTTTCTTCGTCAGTCTTTCCTCATTCATTCTCTCCATATGCCCAAACCATCTTAACAAACTTCTTTTAATCTTCACTTTTACACTTTCTCTTGCACCACATTCTTCTCTTACAAAATCATTACCACCCTGTCACTCCGTTTTTTCCCAATCATACTTCTTAGAAAGTCCATTTCAACAGTATGGACTTTACTAATTTCACTTTTATTCACCGTCCAGGCCTCGCTTCCATACATCAAGGTGGGTAAAAGTATGCCACTGTGTACCGCCAATCGAGCATTTTTAGATATGTTTTGATTTTTGGCGATACAAGCTGTGGCACCCAGTACACACCTGCCCTTCATTACTCTTCTTTCAAGTTCACATGCCATTGTAAAACATTTTTATTGTGACCGTCATTATGTTAGCATTAAAATGTTAACAAAAGTTGTTTGATCTACATTAGCTATCGTAATATTTTAACGGTGATAAAAGTTTTTTGTAGTTTGTCCAACGTTGCACACAAAATATACCGAGATATAATTTCATTTTTGTAATTCAGGCAAAGTAAAACCTTCACGTCCTTTGTATGTATTCACATCACCTACAACTCCGATTAACCCGTACTCATTTAGTCCCTCGGTCAACCGTTGCCCTGTATGAGCTTCAAAAGATCGCCCTAATGGCCCAATGACTTTGATTGCCGTCCATTGAATCCTCGGACATGATTATAGTCATATTGTTCCATGAAAACAACGCTGTTTTTACTTTTTTACTTATTTTTTTATTTTACCAATGCTTATGTTTATTCCAATAAAAGAATAAACCAAATTAACTTCAAAACTAGAAAAAAAATACTAAATATTATATCTATTTTTAGTGTTGATCTGTTAACACAGTAAAAGTCCATTTTTATAAATATTTAAAAATTAAAATGGTAAAAACATTGTTTTAATTCACTTTATTATTTTTGGTTTGCTCAAACATTTTCGTTCAACACATAAAAAAAACATTCAAACTGTTCAAAACATTGCTCCTGTGGATGCCTCATTAGGCGAAAATGTTTGAGCAAACCAAAAATAATAAAGTGAATTGAAACAATGTTTTTACCATTTAATTTTTAAATATTTATACTAAATATTATATTTTGTTTTATTAAACTGCTTGAAGCACTTACCTACCTACTTCATATTTCACCATTATGATCATCTTATTACATTACTTTTTTGTATTTCTTACAATTCCATTTCTGGGCCAATGAGAATTCGCTATTGTCATTTTTCTAATATACGAAAATATATCGAAATATAACAATACATTTGATATTTGGTGTGTTATTTTGATATTTTTTCTTGTAAAAATATCGGCTACATTGTGGCGCGGAGGTCTCGGGGGAGTGCGGAGAGATAAAGGCTTGTCGGTCCTTTGTGCGGCCCGTCCGACACACATCAAATTTATTAGCGGCTGTATTGCCATTTTATCAGCGGGTTATCAAATTTATAATAGGTGTTAAAAAGTGTACCGTCTGGTTGACATTATCGCGGGATAATCCGGGATTATCCTCTTTATTAAGCCTTTAATGTGCGCCCGGACTGTTATCACAAATAATATAAAATCATGTGATACGGTGTGGCATTGGAACGAAAATTTAACTCACGGACTAGATTGTGTACCGCTCTTAGATAGACACTCTCACTCATGCTGAATACTTTATACCTCTCCTTATGTATACCAATGAAAAATATATTGTATATTAAATTTGGTTATATAATGAAAAAGGTGAAAATATTTTTTACAAGATAAAAAATTAAGGGACTGTTTGTTTTACCTAAATATCTCTTATCTTAATTACTTTACAAATCATATATAAGGAATGCATTAACATTCCAAATTGGCTACAAGACAAATAAATACGTTGTGATTCTTTTAAACTTTTATTTTTAAGTAGTTTTTTCCATCGGCATTGCTGTCTACCATGTCGTTGCTAGGTAATATCCCGCGTCACGAACAGCGGAAACAACGCTTTTTCATTCGGCCTACTTACCAACCATAAATGTCAAAAATTTAATGATGGCTATCTATCACTCTTATTAACCCTTATCGACCAACTAATTTCATTTCTTTGTCCGTGTGCTGGTATGCGGATATCGCACCAACACCTGCCATCTCGCACTCTGCTGGTATCTTCCATGTTACTTTTGCTATTCAAGTAGGTAATGAATACGAGTACATGTAATATTTTGGTTTTTATTTTCTGCATCAATATACATATCCATAGTCTCACCTTTTCTGAGATAGTTTTCTTAAAGTTTTTACTTTATATTGTTAGATGTTACTTTGTCTGATGATGGTGTCTCTTTGAAATTGTATTTCTGTTACCTATATATATTTTGTAACGTTTTGAGTGAGCATTAACTTTATCCCGTTATCGTTATTTCCTTTTTACAGTCATTAAAATCATGTATTTTTTTCCAAAGGTCATTGTTTTTTCTGAAGTCATGAGAAGGTAATGTTAGAGAGCTGTGTTTGGCTGGCTAGTGCAATCACGCACTACCCCGATTAATCTAGCCCGCCCTCTAATGTGTTTGTTTGCCTAATTCAAATTGATTCACCGGCATTTATTCTTCCTGCAGACGTCTCCCCCGCCTCTCTGCGAGGTCGGCCATCTTGGCTCTCCCCAGGAGCGGGGCATGCGAGGGAGGAAGGGAGGGTGGGGATTCCCCTTGAGCTGGAATGTCGTGATACAATGAAGAGACACGTTCACCAGTTTACAAACATGCAATATCGACACATTATCCAACTTTACCCAGCAAAGTTACTTTCCACTAGCAAAGCTAAGCTGTTGTGCTGTGTTGGGGATCTATTTGTATTATGGAAGACAAATAGGGATGATACGACTCTCATGTCACATCCATGAAGGATTTTGAAATGTCAAAATATTATATTTTCACTAGCTAATTCACTCGGCTATATCGTTCTTTAGTTCTAAAGACAACAAGTATTTTTAAACAAGGGAAGTAATTGATATTTGATTGATAGTATCTTTAAATTGACCGCCCTTATCTTACCATGACAAGAAGTCCCCTATATCATTGTGTTCCACATCACCATAACATTGGTCTGTGCCCCACCTCGTGTCAACTTCACTATTATATTTTACTTTCCCCATGCAAATTTGCGGTTTAATTGGTCGCCGTGTGCCATCGTCACGTTTCCTTTGAGTTATATTATTGTCATTCGGTGATAATATCTCCAATACCGCTCCCCCCAGTCTCTTTACCAATGAATATCGAAAATCCAATTACTCTGGGCTTGGGGAAGCAATGAACGCCGCACCGACCTGTCAAATCTTTTTTATAAAATTATTTTAAATGTATTTGACAATTCTGTTTTTCATTTTATTTTCATCATTTTTATTTCGAAGCCCATGCATATGACATAAAGACAGTCAAAACCATTTAGTCTTAATTTCTTCAAATGATCAGCCGTGTGACATTTTCAGCAGTTGTCTTCAATATCATCGATTTCGGTTGAAATCTTTAATCGATGTAAGATTTCTAAACTGACTAATAAATCACACCACTGTAACGAAAGCCATACTTTCCAGAAACCGCAAATTATTAGCGGTATAATTAATTTCATTCAGCTTGCAGGTGGCTCAAATTTCATCAGTTGTATAATAGTGTCGTTGTCTCCGCCATGCGGGTATCAGTCTCGCATCCGTCTCAGCAGACTTCAGTAAGTCCTCCTGCAGCCCCTCCGTGTTTATCTTTCCTCTCCCTGAGCCGACTCGCACACACACCAGACTCCCTGTCAACTTACCGTTCGCTCCAGCCTCCATAATATCTCCATAGTCACTCCTGAAATCAAATATCTGCCTATGGAAAAGTCGTTTTAATATAGATCTCTTATAATGAAAATCTACCAAATGATCCGTGAACTTAATGAGCCGTGCTGCCATCAGCGATTCTACATCCGACACAAAGGAGCTGTTTTATAGAGTTATTTGATTTTTTTTTCTTATTGCTTCTTTTTGGCGCCAGTCAATAGTATTATATGAAATCATGAATAATCAATGAGGTGTTTCTATTTTCAGCGCGCTATTTATATTATTTTGGATTAAACTTTATTCATTCGTTCTACGTTACCCAGTGTTTTTATCGACATCTTTTGAGCTTCGACCACAAAAGTAGTTTTCAAACTGTTGCATTATCATAGCGCGCCATCCATTACTGCGGTGCTATGAAAATAGTTTGATAAAATGGAATAGAATTTATTTTTCCCAATATCTAATCAAAAACTTCTTCGTGTCCCTTGGCCGAGAATAGTCTGGCCATTAGTTCCCCGACCATACACCGATCACGTCCTTCGCTGGGACTTAATGCGAGTACCGCATCGCGCCAGAAAGCAATCACATTTCTTCTTTGTTTCTGGAATTTTACCTATTTTTTGCGCGACCCGCAGAGACCATCCGAGAATATAATATCTATGAAAATAGTAAATGCTAAGTAGATGGCATTTGAACCGTGAATATTAAGTGGCCATTTTTTTTAAAAACACAAACTTTTGACTTTGAATGAATAAAACTTGCATAGTTTTAACTTTTCGTTTCTTTCCAGGTGATATTAATTGCTAACTTTTTAATGAAGTCAGTATACATTCTGATTTTTTTTCCTTTGTTACTTTTGTGTAAATTTAATAGTATTAATTAACCGTTTTAAACGTAGTTATAGTAAAAACAAAATAAAACCTTGATTGTGCCGTTAAATGTAGTATTGGTACTCTTGTGATGATCTAGCCTGTAAAAAACACTTCAAATCATTGCAAGTCGAAAGTAACCTCTGATTGTGATATGCCATCACGATAGGAAAACCAGCCTAGGTAAGCATCTTATTGTGTCCCCTGGAGTTGAGGTACAATCAGCTTCGTGTATTTGCTGGTACCCTGGATCACATTAGGGAGTCTGACATCCGCTTAAGGCCGCATTACGTGGTCTTCCCCAGCGTCGGACATTATCCGCGAGGCCAAGTAATGTATATGTAAATAGGGAACAGAATTTGGAGTTATGGGTCGACGGGAGGGAGGACGGCTGAGGTAATGGGAACAAATTTGAAAGTTGTCTCTTGCAAAGGCCCTGTAAGTATACGTAATGGTCGGGACGCAGTAATATCGGTGCGGGGCGCGCCCCCCGCTTTACCTAAGTAATTTATAACCTGTACCTCTCCTCACCTCCCCATCGCCCCATCCCGCCAGCTCCTCCATTCTCTATCCGATAGAGATTCCAAGAAAGACTATTCGCTTTATTCCATTGCATAATAATTTATCTTTGAATTATAGTACCTCAAAGTTTTATTGCTGGTGTAATTTATATTTCAAATCGGATGACGACTGCACACAAAAAGCCTGTAATAATATAATGTTATTTTATTCTTAATCATTTCAAGTTAAATAATTTTCTGTTCATACTAAATAATAATAATAATAATCTTTAATCTAAGTTGCAAGGATATATTCATTTAAAGCTCTCAGATGTAAGCCCACAAACCAACAAGTGTAGTTCGCGCTTACAAATGCTGAATGTGTACTTACAAATAAAATCCAAACCTCAAATGAACATAAGCCCCACAACTTTTGCCGACCTTCCCTGAAACAGGGGTAACATTGGCAAAGTGAACCATTTTTTACAGTATGGGTGGTCAGCCTCATACCAACCTATAAGTCAAGGAAATCATTAAATAAAATTTACCTGAATTTTTTTGTACTTGCTCACTTAGAAAACTAGTATTCCTCGCTTTAAAAATATGATGAATGTTATGATGCAGCCATTAGTATTAACTGTACGGGAGATTAAATATAAATATGCATTGAAAAGCCGCGGCCGCTGCCTGCGAGGTTTTCGTTTACAAACCCTGCCTTCCGATTTCATTGTTGGTTGCAGCGCCGCCCCGCGCCAGTTGCTTTCTGAAGGCTTTGTGATGACACTGAGAGATTAAATATACTCGTATTTGCGATCATAACTCGTGGTTTTCCATTCACCGTAAGCCATTTGTTTGGTAATTATCAATAAGGGAAAATAATAGGAAGTATATTTGATAAAATATTTAAAAGAAAGACTTATTGAAGTATGAAAAAATATTACAGCGTATGTCAGTAAGCAAGCATTATGGCACGCGCATTTCCTATGCGAGTATGGTCATCTGAAGTGGGTCATTTCTGCGTGAACAGAAACTACGAAGCATGATATTTTTTGTGTCCAATTGTCCCCATTTGTGCATGGAGATATATTATATTTAAGCAGCAGGAACGTCTGAGATAATCTGCAGTGCAGTGCATTTTCCCTCTACGAGCTCTCTACGATGGGCGTAGCACTTCACCCCCTCCCCTTCCTCTCGCTTCATTACGCCCTTGTTTAATTTATCGTTGCTAAGTTCGCCACCCGGCTAGCCGTACATTAACTAATTATACCGTTCCGAACAAAAAAGCCGAAACGAAAACGACGACGCCGAAACATGTGTCACGAGACTTAACTCCGCGCACACTTTGCGTCTTTGAGAATACTTTATGTTGCAGAAGCTCTGAAAGTGGTACCTATTTTATTGCCTTAATTTAAAGACTCGCATAACAGAAATAATTTATTCGACAGTGATATATTTATTTCTTTTTTAACTTAAGATTACACCGCTCGTTTATTTAAATTTAACATTATTTTTCATCTTGTGATGTGTAGGTACCTACTTATATGATACAGATAAGCTTTATCATATTTGAGATGTTTCTAGATTTGTTCTTACGACTACTACTTTAATCTCCTTATTTAAATAATGTAATTAGGTAAAAAAATATATATATATTTTTTTTTTTTTTTGCGAATTGAAGAGGTACTATTGTACACTTGTATTTTTTATGTTGGCAATTTATTTTATTTACTCATATAATAAGAATCTGTGTGAGAGTTTTTGTTATTTATCTTGGAGAATAAGATACGAGTACAGTATGGATGCAGCGATGCGTGTCCTATACATTGTGTCCCTGCAGTAGTGGCCGGCACGGGCGTCCCGGCGCGCACCGCCCAAGCGTTGCCCGGTCCACTTGCTCATTTCCGCGTATCGAATCGGAAACCATCGCTTCTCCATTCCTTCCAGTGACCGCTCGTCTCCCTACGCGGCTGGCAGAAGTGGATCTTACGATCGCCTTCCCCGATATGATTGACGCCCCGAAACGCCGGCTATTTACAGAGGACGTGAAATTCTTTATATCGGTTTCCCATTACCTCCACAGGCAGACACCTTTTCTACAATTCTGTGAAAACATATTTTATCTTTATGTTAACATCTATGTACATGAAATAGTTGACAAGGTATTTTTCTACGGAAATGTTATTTATATCATTGTTTCATCCATTATCATTTGCTGAAAGGTGGCAATAATTTAGCTTGGATTTGATTTTATTCTGTCGACACGCACGCGTAGATGTTTCTTCGTAGAATCGCGCTGTTTATGTAATAACTCGGTGTTTATTTTTTACGACGCCGTTATCCTTCAATAATACAGTCAATAAAGCAAGACTACAATAAGAACGCACGAGAGCTGTACCAGCCTACATACATCATCAGTGCTCAGTCAGAAACAAGGAATACGTCTACGTCATTAATCGCATATTCATAAACGTAGGAACCCTGCGAGAGTTTTGCGTCGGAACAGCTAACGGGCCTTTTTATTTATGTTCACTTTTATTGGACACGAGTGCGTTATCTTTCATAGCCCGAGAAGCAATATACGCTGAATCCTTTTGTCTGCATTCCCCTCAGCTGTTCTAACTCAAATGAGTTTACAAATCTGAAAATACATTTTTAAATGATACCTCTTTGGAATTGAAGTTTACAACAATGCTATGATATAAAATTTAAGATTTCATATTTTCATACACATGCAGAACACGAAGACTTAACAATTCAACCTGTACCTACCACATTTTGTGAAAACTCTTGAATTCATTTATGATATCTTAAATTTGATTTATTTTTTGCTGTTATTAGTATTTCTCACTTATATTTTATAAATTAGTTATTTGCAGTAGTACCTACCTACATATGCATAATGAAAACAAAGAAATTTAAAATAAAGCCTCACTCAATAAACAAGAAAGTTGTTGGTCTTCCGACACAATACAATGTTATACCAACTCGTGTATAGTTTCTCTTTACTCAATAAAACACCAATGACTTGTGAGTAGTTACTTTGATTGTAAAATGTATAAAGCCTCACCCCATGAGCACATGGGCAGTGCGTGCTTAGGGGAAGGCAGAGTCTTGGTCGCATTCCTGGAGCCCCGCTCGGATGGCCGCTACGACAAATGTACCGTTTTATAATCTCCATCTCCCGCCGCCCTTTGGGGAGCGACGCCATTCGAAAACCTGACGGAAGTTTGCAGTATTTCAAATATTTCACAGCAACAATTTATGTATTAAAATTTTGACCTGACATTTCTAAACTTTCTCATTTTGACAGCAGACCGCATGTTGTGGCGGTTTGTGTTTCAAATAAATATTTTTCTTACAAATAAATACTTTCACGTAGTTTTTAAAGTTTATGTTGCTCTAGAGTTCTTAACATTTTTTAAATTAATCCACAGATAAAAAGCTTCGAGATATATTTCTCCATTTGTAAACTTTGTGGCGCACAATTGTAAAACATAAAAGCATTTGTACTTAGAAGCTTAGCTCATCTTCGCAGGTAGCTTATTTTTGTTCATTTGATTTAGACTCACATTTGAATAATAGATTTGATGTCCCGCTGGGCCGGCAGCTGAGGGCTCCACATCTCACAATGCTCGGCCGTCCCTGCTGCGGCTGCGCCTCTGGTCCAGGCGGGCGCCGTGACTGACATAAAATTTTATTTCTTTTTCGGCAATTTGGCATCTTCGTGCATTATAATAAATTCATATGTTTCCCTTACCCTCGGAGCCCGCGCGCCCCGAGAGGGTCATGTTATATTTTATTGTGCGCACGCACTCCTGCAGGATATTTGAAGAGGTCAAAAAGCGATTTACATACATGGGATGTTCGCATTTTTTTATGACCGGACCATAAAAAACTGTGTAAAATATTTTAATAACTTTGCTGAGTGTATTGAATATCATATCCGGCTCAAAAAAATGTTCTTAGCGTAGATACCCAGTACTTACAAAAGCCTCTGTACCCTTCTTGGAGTTTTTATTTTATGTACCACCTAAATATAGGGTATTTTGTTAACACTATCCATATTGCATACGAACTACGAAGTGTTTTGTATTTTGGAAATTAAAAACTCGTACATGTTGCATTTGTTGATTTTAAAGAAATGGACATAGCTTATTTTTCCAAATCATACAAGACATAAATATCAATTTATTTTGTTTAACACTACAATTTACCCAATATCAATATAGCCACTAATTGAGCTCTGAGATCCCTGAGAGGTAATTATTGGAGACATTTCAAATACTTTTACAAACTTGAGATCCAATGTGCAGTGAACACATTGATTGAACCATGTAACCTTGCATGCGTAAACTTCGATTTGTGCATGTATTGCTTGCCTTGTGTGCAGACCCGTTGCCGTATGGAGCATGCTGATTTAATTATGGCGACTAGATGTGCGCGTGCCGCTGCCCGGCCATGCACTGAGGAAGGACATTACTCTCCTCGGATGGCCGCATGCCGCATGGCAGCGGACACGCATCCAGCACGAGCCGACCAGCGATCAATCACATCTTGTATGTTCATTTTATTGTAAGTTTACGAAATGCCTCTGTGAATATCGTATTTTAGGATTGACTAGGGGCGTTGCCCCTGGGCGTTGCCCCAACCCCTTAACATTTGGTGAATGTGTATATTGCGCATAGTTTCCTCGCGTTAAAATTCGGAAAACATGTAAAATAAAAACATGCAGCCTTTGTAAAAGAAAATCGACCACCCATAGTTTAAAAAATGGTTCACTTTGAAGATTTCAGCTGTGTTTCAGGGAAGATTGGCAAGAGTTGCAGGGCTTATATTAATTTGAGATTGGGTTTTTATGTTGTAAGTCAACATGCATTATGTGTAAGCGTGAACTTATAAATGTCTGCTTGTGGGAATGCATTTAATATGAATCTCGATTGGTATGTATCTTTGCAACTTAGATTATAGAACTTAACAAAATAATTTCCTTGACTTATAGGTTAGTATGTGGCTGACCACCCATACTGTAAGAATGGTTTACCATGAAAATTTTATCTCTGTTTGAGGAAAAGTCGGCAAGAGTTGCAGGGCTTATGTTCATTTGAGATTAGTTTTTTATTTTATAAGTCCACATGGGGCATTTGTAAGCGCGAACTTATACCTGTCTGCTAGTGGGAATGCATTTAATATGAATCTCAAATGGTATGTATCTTGCAACTTAGATTAATGAACTAAACAAAATAATTTCCTTGACTAAAAGGTTAGTATGTGGCTGACCACCCATACTGTAAGCAATGGTTCACAATGCAAATTTTATCTCTGTTTGAGGAAAAGTCGGCAAGAGTTGCAGGGCTTATGTTCATTTGAGATTAGTTTTTTTTATTTTGCAAGTCCACATTGGGCATTTGTAAGCGTGAACTTGTACCTGTCTGCTTGTGGGAATGCATTTTATATGAATCTCAAATGGTATGTATCTTTGCAACTTAGATTATAGAACTAAACAAAATAATTTCCTTGACTAAAAGGTTAGTATGTGGCTGACCACCCATACTGTAAGCAATGGTTTACCATGCAAATTTTATCTCTGTTTGAGGAAAAGTCGGCAAAAGTTGCAGGGCTTATGTTCATTTGAGATTAGTTTTTTTATTTTGCAAGTCCACATTGGGCATTTGTAAGCGTGAACTTGTACCTGTCTGCGTGTGGGAATGCATTTAATATGAATCTTAAATGGTATGTATCTTTGCAACTTAGATTATGTAAAGAAATACACAAAATAATTTTCTTGACTTATAGGTTGGTATGAGGCTGACCACCCATACTTTAAAAAATGGTTTACTTTGCAAATTCACCTTTGTTTCAGGGAAGGTTGGCAAGAGTTGCAGGGCTTATGTTCATTTGGAATGGGCTGTTATGTTGTAAGTACACATGCAGCATATGTAAGCGGGAACTTATACATATCTGCTTGTGGGAATGCATTTAATATAAATCTTAAATGATATATATCTTTGCAGCTTAGATTAGATTAGATTAGAACTTATACATGTCTGCTCGTAAGAATGCATGTAATATGAATCTCAAATGTTATATATGTTTGCAACTTAGATTACAGATTGAAATCCATTTTTATTTGGCTTTTTTTTTATTTTTAATTTGCATGAAATAAAAGAAAATGTAAAAAAAACTTTTACGTTTTGCCGCTAGATGTCAATATTGTTCCATACATTTTTAGTATGAACAAACAGATTAATTCCTAAAAGTTTTCATACATTTGTAAACACACACGCGTAAGCTCGCCGCATTGCAGCATATATACAAAAATTAATTTGCTATAGAGCATGAATGTGTTTCATCTGCTGTGATGGCATTGATTTTGAAAATCGAAACTCGACGACGAATGACGACGACGAATGACGACGACGAAGGGTAATATAATAAAGGATTCTTCGTAGCTTATCCCTTAAGAATTTTTCATTTGATCAAAATAGGAAGTGATGATATTAATTTCATATTTTGTTTCATGTACTCTCATGTCCTTTTCTTTGAACCAATACTCTGATAAACCAAGCATTACGAAACCCGTCTTAAAGCACTTCTAGTCCTTTTTCTTTATTGAAACAATACAAAGTAATTTGCTTTCTCGAGTATATTTTAATAGCTTTGTTCTTAATGCACGAGTACAACGGTAATAAATAAATAATTAAAGGTAAAAAAGTATAAATGTACCCGCACTCATACACCTCAGTTGTTGTCAATAGCCTCACTTTACCCATGAGACAATCGTTTCTTGTCTGGTTGTAAGGGAACTTTCTTACATGGGGCTGCTCAGGCCGCCTGGCGTAGCGGGAACCATCTGGCAACCGCGACTCAGATTTACGTTTTTAATTTTGTTTTATTTCTTCTTGAGAACACGTGACTACGCCCGCCTGTGCAGACGACGTATATTGGATTCCGCCCTGCGCTGAAAAATATCGACAGTATTATTTTTATGTCAACTCGAGTATTGAATTTACGCATCTATTTCCATATCAACACAAAACCTTACACGCTATTTTTATTCAACATTTGTATTTCAAGAAGTCTATTGCTTATTTCAAAAGTGCTTAAACTTAAAAAAAACATAGCCACCCTTTTGAACAACATAATTTTTATTGTAAACGCTTGATTAATACATATTAAACATAACTTTATAACAGTTCCTACGAACTGCTATCAAGTGAACAAAACAATGTGATCAAAAAACTAAATTTAATTTCAAATAAGATTACGTCGATAGTTTGTAATTCCCAATTTTCTTATTTTTCAATATACGAGTGTTAATTTTTTAGAATAACCCGTTATTTATTTACACCTTCTTGAAATAAAAAAAAATATGGTTCACAGTGTAAGGGTAATACACAAACTATTAAAAAAAAGTTATTTAACTACATCAAATGAATGCATTCCCGTACTGTATTCAATATAACGTATTTTATTCCATTCCCGCATACTCCCATACACACGCTCTCGAGCCTTCACCGCCCGGCGCGGCCTAGGAAGCGTTTAGCTCTGGATATTGCCTTCTTCCCGAACCTGCTTTGCATACAAAAGATGTCGATCGGGTAATAAATGATGAAGCAATATCATTCGCAATTCCACATTAAAACTTTTTTATCGCCACCACTTTTTGTTTTAATCTCGTATCTCACCTGGGAATGAGAGTTAGAAGTAACATTCTGATATTTAAAAAAAATAAGACATAAAACCTTGCGTCGTTTTACTTCGTAGAATTTTCGAAAAAAATCAAAGCACACATTCATTAACACGCAAAAATGAAGTAGGTACCCGATAGGTTTAGATGTTCTATAGTGATCCTATATTTTTAAGCAGCTTATGGAGCAAAATTAACTTACATAACTTTGATCGTCCCATCTGTAGGGCACATTCGGGCATCTTCCCCCTTTACATGGCGTATTTTGACATTTTCACAAGTAAGCTCTCGCCTTTATTCCTCGCGTTAAACGTATTATGAGAGCAAGTCGTGCCCGGGCTCCTCTACACCCTGCGAGTACACAACCAAGTCTACGACCCAGGGCTGTTCATACACGCGTGTACAAAAAACACATGATCTTTTTTACTTTTATTCCACATTCAGTTCTTCATCGTTGTGTTCCACGTTAACTTGATAGTGCTAAATATCTGACCAGAAATTTTACATATTTGTAATTTTCACGAGATTTATCTCGTGAAAATTACAGCTACCTAATGTAAAGAGAAATAAAAATTGTACACGTGTCTTGCCGGTAACTGAATTTCCGTGTATAGTTCATACAATTTTAATTCCCCTAATTTTTCCCAATGATGAAGCTTAAGTCAAAATGATGAAAAGCGACTTGATGTTTTTTTCTTCTTTATTGTTTGTAAATGCTTGTAAAATCGCACTAGCGTTGACAAAGAATCATTAACGACATAAGTTTACTAGTAGAACTTTTGTAATTCCTGCCGACACCCTGGCCGATGTGAGGCTCAGTCGGTCGCTCGCAAAAAATGTACAAAGGGGCTCCTCCCCCCCTGGGTGAGGGTGTAGGGGGCAGGCGGGGGAGGGGAGGGGGAGAGCGCGCCTCCGGAATTCCTAATGCCGCCGCGCCTTTGTCTCCCGCGGCCCGCAACTGCAACGCAGAATAGATGATTCGAGACTCCTTATCTATTATTATGTACTCCCAGTCTCCTCGTCGATCCCGACGACGGGAATAAAGCCGACTGAAAAAAAAAAAACGATAGAAAATCCCGCCTGGAAACTATCGGTTTCGTTTAAGTTTTTTGATTTAAAAAAAGTGCCATTCATTTTGTATTCTGGTCAAGTTCCCTCAGTGCTATTAGAATCGCTTTGCTATTTTTCTTACATTCCCCGTGGAACAATTTGATATAACTTAACTTTTTTGGAAAACGAAGTCAACGATGTTTATTTTTTTATCATATTTTTATTGCTTTCAACTTGATTTAGTTTTTCAATAGCAAATATGATGCAAGCTGTTTTAGATTTTATATTTTACTTTTTATTATAAGTGCTTGATTGTTTTGTAGCAAGAATTTGTAATTGTTGTTTAATTTTAATTAACTTCACAATATACAATAAGAAAACGGTCATAATGTTATTCACCGACTGATACTATTGTGGCAACGTAGCCAAAGCTATAATATGATTTCTCCATGTCTCTCAGGAGCTATGTCGGCCAGCAGTAATGCCAGCTCCGACCTCTTGCCCATGCCCTCACCAGGAGGTACAACATCCTGGCCTCACGATTCTCCCAGAAAGGCCGCGGTCAGTTTTTTCCTCGCCTTCGGGGCCTCGCTTCGCCTGTTAGGAGCAATATAATTGGGTTACCTCCCTAATATTTTGCTTTTGTTCTATTATAATATGTGTAGAGGAGAGGTTTTTGTTCCCTTGTCGATTCGAAGAAATATTAGGTTTGTAATGCCTTGACGGCACATTTTCCCGGCTAGTGCTGCGCTACGACGGCTAGTGTTTTTATTTTATTTGCAGCAAACGAAATTTATTATCTTATTGTATTCCTTCTTGGTCAGTTACTTTTTACCAACGATTATTATTTTGTTCATATTTATATATTATATTATTTTGGTCAAAAAAATTCCTTACTCTATTCTTCTGACCAATTTTAAAATTGAAAGTCATTTGGTACCTAACTATAAATAGACTGATATCAGAACGTCTGTTTTTTTTTCAACTTTATGTTTTGTTTGGTTGGTACATTTGAAATTTAGTAATTCAAGTAGGTACTATAAAAAACATGCTGATTTTAAATGTTGAATAAATATAAAAATAATGATGTATGCAGTCACTGAGATAACGTTAAAATGCAACCAAAACTTCAAAGGGGTTGTGCACAAAACTGAAAACGGCCAGCGGGACTTCACCCTTGGGGCTGAATTGGCGAAAAATCCACCGCAATCGGAGCTGGCCGATACAAGTGGCCAACCTTAGTATCCGTAATTATCCCACCCGCTCTCCTGGGCGTCGCTTCCTACATTTTATATTGCACATCCGCTCTCCTATTCGCGCGGTAAATTTACATTGCTCTGAGAGGTTTAAAGTATACCTGCTTCTTTTTCCCATTTATTGTTTCTCTGCTTAGTTTATTTTTTTATGCTTCAAAGATGCGATTGTGGTTTTTCGCCACAAAAGCAATTCTACAGTAGCAACTAGAAAAAAGCAATCGTGTTACTTTTTCCAAAAAACTTTGTACATTTTATACTTTCTCATTAAATTTGAAAGTATTAATCTTTTGGTAACAAATTCTCATGATTCCCAGTGTAAGCGCACACTCGTGTTTTACAGCTATTATTCAGATTAAGTTACATTGAGTGCGGTGAGCGTTTAAATGGCTGTTGTTAAATTGGATTGGCGTAGAGTTGCCCCTAGCGGATATAATACCAAGATTAGTTGAAATTTTCTCTTTTCGGAACATTCTACTCTAGCAACCTTAACTTTGTAATATAGGGCACGTTGGGACGACTAACAAACGCAATAAATTAAGCTCCAAGTTCTCCGGTGTTTCGTGGACAATACCATATTAAATTTTATTAAGGGTCGACCGTATTAGATCGTCCAAACAACACACTGTAACCTGTGTAACTTACTCCTGCCCTCGCTATAATAGTTAATTATATTTACACTCCGCAAGGCATGAATTACTATATTATGTTACGCTTAAACGAAATTTTAGAGAAAATGTGTAATTGCGCTGATTTTAAGAGGGCGCCTTCCAAATATGCCTTTGAGTTTTGACCTCTAATTGCTTCGGTTCCCGCGCGCTGCGGCGCGCGCATCGACTCTACCGCTCCGTGCACGCGCGATCACTCAAACTCAGATAAATCATAACATAAATGGAAGTGTTCATTTTTGATAATCATTATGGCTTATATTTTGCATTTTTATATACCTCATACATTTGAGGAATATGGATGTAGAATATAAGGTTAAAGGTGTACATACTGCGTGTGATGCCTGCATAAATTTTTTTACAGAGATAAATTTCATTTTTGTAAACTGTTACATACCTATTGTAAAAATTAAAGTTGGATTATACCGGTGGCATTTCAGTTCGGGCCATTGAGATGTGAATTACATGCAAACAGTAAACTCAACGTGATAAAATATATACTGTACGGCTGTATAACCAAATAATATTTCCATTTTTATTTATAATAAATTTACAGAATGATTTATTCGGTAAGCATTGTTTTTGTTTCTATCATAGCTCAAGTGTTCTATCAGTAGACAGGCCGTTCAATTTATTAGAATATAGGGCAATATCTAAATAAGAATCTAAGTTGCATAGATATAGTACATTTAGGAACTTATATAACATGCATTTGTACAAGTAGACACGTATAAGTTCGCGCTTACACATGCCGCAAATGGACCTACCTAGTAGTTAACAAAAGCACCAAATCCTTATTTAGACCTGTAGCATACATAGTAAAAATATCCATGATCATCGCCGATATTTTTTAAAAATGGTACCTACTGAAAGAAGAAGAAGAATTCCTTGTTACGTTTTGCAAAAGTTTTATTATCGAAACAACGATCGCATGCGAGAACGAATTTACTCTTATCTATTATATTTTTCTTCTCTTCAGAGAAGTACCTTTTAAGTAAAAAAAAACATACGTGTAAACTAAACAACAACGTTTAAAAAAACAAGGAAACTGGAACGCTAACTAGGAACGCTATTTAAGTTTTCATACATTTGCGGGTAAAGGTACGTCAAAAGTATATATTAAAAAAGTAAATACTTGGCGCAAGTGGCAAATCTATTCGAATCGAATATGTTTGTCTCTTTTCAACTCGAAGCGCTACCCGGCGCAAAATGTCAAGCGGTGCCGTGCGATATAAATGGCAAACATGTTTGCCTAACCAAATTACATTTTTCGGAAAGTAAAGGATCCAAATCAATGAAAATTTTAACACTATTATTCATACACATCAGACTTTTTTACTGCCATTATAATAAAGAGTTGCAATCGCTTGACAGCACGATTCTGAAAAGTTTGCTCGATAAAAAAAACACGAAAAACTCTAATTTTTCACTTTTTACTTGATTTTTTTCTTGTTTTCTGACATTTTAAAGCATAACATTACTTTTTTTCACGGGACACACGAAGAGCTAAATGCAATAGGTAAAATAAATGTGATAATAAAGACTTCGACAAAACTTAACATCTCAAGTTTGGAATAAAAAAGGGTGAATGCTTTAGTAATGTGGCATTCCACAATTTGTAAATAAAAAAACCTTGAATGTATTTTCAATTGTTTTGTCTTAATATCTGCACAAATGGTTTTTTATATTTGTTATTAGTACTATCTTTCAGACGGGCAAATACAATGTAAGGCATTAATCAAATTTCATCCAAATTTGAATCTTAGTTGCAAAGATATTTTACATTTGAAAACTCCTATAACATGCATTTCCACAAGCAGACATGTATAAGGACAACATAAAAACCCAATCTCAAAATAACATAAGCTCTGCAACTCTTGCCGACCTTCCCTAGAACAGGGGTGACATTCGTAAAGTGAACTATTATTTACAGTATGGGTGGTCAGCCTCATACCAACCTTTTATACAAATTAAAATATTTTTGAGAATAAAGCCTACCTTGCACGTTATGCTACGAGCCGTACCTGATTGTCATAATATTATACTCGTATCATTGAACTGACTGCTTGACATCAGCAATAATAATAATTCCGTTGTCCGTAGCGTAGGGCTTGCGTGAATTATAATATGTATCTCACTGGAGCAGCCTCGACCTCGAGTATATAATAATATAAACTCCCTTCGATTGCGTAAATCGAAAATGAATGAAATATACGACGGCACGTCTTGATTTTGTTTTTTTTTTTTTTTCGATTTAGACAATCGAGATAAGTTTACACAAGTTACACTCGGGGTACTGCTGCCATGATCTATGGTAACTGAAGCTTCAAGAGTTGGGAAGTTTTGACCGTGATCTGCGTGATACACATAAAAACAGCGCTCACCAAATAAATCATCCTATTATTATATCTGCTATGAGCATTTTCAGCGCCATTATGTAAATACATTTTTGTATTTTAAAAAAGTAATCACGTTCATTTATGCATCCGTGTATAGTTCAATAATGCAAAAAAAAACATGGGAATGATCAAGCAACATTGGGCGCGGACAGTACTTGGATGGGTGACCGCTCACGTACACCGCGCGTCGTTGGCATCTTGGACCGGTCCGTAGTCCGTAGTGGAAACACTTCGAACTCGTAAATGGAAGGTTGTGGATTCGGATCTCGGCGGAGCACAAAAATATACCATTTATATTTCGAATGTGCTCTCGCTGAGTTGAAAAATTCATAAACCTTTACCAAAGACCGGTCACTGAAAGGTCCATCCAACCTTACAACAACTGGGTCTTGCTTGAGAATTGGCGCTTTCTACAGCGACGACCAAGCTCGCAGAGGGCTCTTGAGGTGTGATACACACAAAAACAGCGCTCACCAAATAAATCATCCTAATATTATTATATTATATTATTATTATCATATGGAAGTAGAAAAATTTACCTTTTTTTTTCTAAACAATCTTCGATTACTTTTTTATTATAGTATTTTTGTTTTCGTACTCCCATATTTTCTAAAAAAAAAAACGAAAGACATTTTTGATTAATTGACACACATTTATTTACAAATAATATTTTACGTGAAGAAAATATTTTTATATACTAATCGGGTTTTTTTATTTGAAGCCTGTATTCTTTTTTCTGCGCGCTAGAATTCATGCGGAGCGAACAGACGTCCTCTCGCCTTCACAGTTTGCTCCAGACTGGCGGGAACGCCGAGCAAACCACTGCGTTTTTCTGTCAAATTGTTTCCCTACAAAATTAGTATGGGATTTTTGAAGCTGTTTTGTTTATTTTATTTTGTACAATTTACATGCATTATTACGAAAAAAAAATGCGATCAATTTTGAGTTTGATTAATAAACTTACCATTTATACATATTTTTTGTATCCTTCCATTCAAAAAATTCAAGTTATTCATTGAACCCAGATAGCATTATTTCGTAATATTTCATTAGTTTGTGTTCATTTTGACAGAATTCAAATAACTTCTATCATTTTTGGAAACGGTCAATCTGTAGTTTATACATTTCTTTATTGTATTCTGACAGTAAAAGATTTAAAAAAAAAAGTAAACATTATGGACATTTAAAACCCGGAACACCGTTTTGGACGTATTCGCTCTATGGGGTCTTAAGTTAGAATCAGAGAATTTCGACTACAACACGAACAAAACTGCTTTTAGTGAGGCTTTCAAAAGAAGTCAGCGGCATTTTTATACGAACGCCTCTGAATGAAGAAGACGCTCAAAGGAACGCTGCCTCTTTAATGGTGCCTCAACTGCATGGAGCCAAACTGGGTTTAGACGTTGCTTTGTACACCGGCAGTTATTTGGTATTTTCCTGGTTAAAAATATAAAATGTTCGCAGACTACCACAATATTGTCACTACACGATGTAACCTGTGTATACTCGGTATCGAGCAGAACGCGATTCTTTGAGAGCGGTGGCACTAGAGTGGAAATGTAATCCGTCACCCTGAGTCGTGAACTAACTTCTAACCGAGGCGTGGAATTTCCACTCGACCTTCGATTCGTAACGGAAAGTTCTCGAACTCTGTACAAAAAGTACCACCGCTTCCTATTAAGTGATTTTATTTTGCATGTATATTTGAAACCCCATTGAACTTATATCATTACTTAAATTCCTTCATTCTTGGTGCTTTTATCACTACCTACTGCATTATGCTATTGTTTAGGAACAATCATCCTTGCTAGAACTAAACCCCATCAACTGTAGCGTACAAGCAGCTCGATAAGAAGATCGTTTCAAAGCTCTGCCGCACGTAAACTAATTATCGGGAAAACATGAATATGAGGCGAACTCCCGGCACAATAAACAGAACGTCTCAGAGATTGTCTCTGGAGTCCCAATGCTCGATCCGATTTCTCCTTTGCCCGTCTTAATTCCGCTTCTTCCAGTTTGTACCCTCCTTGCTGGCGCATCTCTCGGATTTCCCCAGGGGCGCGTTGCCGGGCCCGCCAGCCCCTCAGCCTCTATAGCCTGCCTCACCCTGCTACTGCTACAGCCCCCATTTCAAAAAGATTGGCACCGACTCTTCTGCCTTGCTCTGTGGCTCCGTACACGCTTCCACACATCCAGCTCAACCGAGTGGGACACATTAACGGGAATAAGATTCTCGATTTCTAAAAACTTGTGATCGGGTGTCTGAGTAGCGGGCTGCTAAATAACAATCGCAGAACTCCCATTTGCGCCTTCTAAAGTTTACGTGCTTCTATACATTTAATGCTTACTCCCTCAATCATATTTTACTTTCCGTTCAGTAATTTCCGCCTAGTTAAGTGGTAATTTCCGAATCAATAGTTCAAAAAAACAGTTATTGCATTATTAAAATAAAACCTGCTACAAGTGAATAATGCTCGTACACAAGCCAATCATCGATTTTCAAATAGTAAAAGCGCACCCCTCAGCCATCGCCCGCGGCTAGTGAGCCATCTGTCGTTCCCAAAGCTTCCCATCACATCCTCCTCGCATCCCTCCCACCTCCACTCTGAGGATTCATTAACTTCTTTATCCCAAAACTTCCATTGATATCAAAGTTATGGATTAGTTTGGTGGGCCGCCATTGTGCGTGTGGATGCTCACATGTGGCAGGCCCGGGGCGCATGTTCCCGCGACAACGTCACAGCGGACAAGCGGTCTGGCCGCCGCGCCGCCCTCCCTGGGAGCGGGATTTGTTATTTAGTGGGAAAATCTGATTACGACGTGCACAATGTGGTCAAATGACGAACGGCCCCAAGCCTGTATTAAAATTTAAATCACTGACGTACAATGGATGTAAAGTTCCATGTTGCATTCAAACTTCTTTTGTCCCCAATATAAAAAGTAATACCTTAATACACTTAACGCCCGATATATATATAGTTTTGTTCGCAGAATCATTATCACCTGTTAAGTCAGGTTTATATCGCCTGATTTCTAGGTCATATAAAAATTGTGTCTTTATTTTGATTTGTCACAAGCGTTCATTAGACTTTTTCGTAACGTTTTTCTCATTTCCAAAGTTGAACCAAGTGTCTTAGCGTTTGAAATCAAAACCATCTTATGTTCATGTCAAAAAAATATTATTCACACACCTCTTTATTATGAAGACAGCTTATTTCAGCAATATGAATTTTCAATTACCATCTGAATTTGACATTGTTACATATTGTCAGTATTAGTATTATTGGTTGAAATTTCAGGATTATGCTATTTACAAGTACACAATAAAATAGCATAGCATAAGCCACTTGTTCCATATGATGCTCCGGCATAGCTCGCACCCTTCCTTCGCGTGACAGGTCCGCCCCGCGTCCCCGCGCCCCGCCGCCTGCGTGCACTCGCTGCCATTACTCTGTTCACTGTTCAGTGTCCACGCACGTCCCCGCCGCCTGCGTGCACTCGCTGCCATTACCTACTCTGTTCACTGTTCAGTGTCCACGCACGTCCCCGCCGCCTGCGTGCACTCGCTGCCATTACCTACTCTGTTCACTGTTCAGTGTCCACGCACGTCCCCGCCGCCTGCGTGCACTCGCTGCCATTACCTACTCTGTTCACTGTTCAGTGTCCACGCACGTCCCCGCCGCCTGCGTGCACTCGCTGCCATTACCTACTCTGTTCACTGTTCAGTGTCCACGCACGTCCCCGCCGCCTGCGTGCACTCGCTGCCATTACCTACTCTGTTCACTGTTCAGTGTCCACGCACGTCCCTGGCCGACTATATTTACTAATTATTTGGACGTGTAACACGATACTGTTTCCTTTTAAAAAACGTTTTATATTAAATCGCAGTGTTCATATTTTTAACCAAATTGTTTTACTTTTTGTGATTTTTTTTTAAATATTCTTATTATTCCTCGGCGTTAGAGATACAAGAGAAAAGAAGAAACAGTGAAAGAGGCGATGTGAACCATTTTTTGTCCGGTTGAGATCTGCAGTTATTCGTGGTAGAAGACTTCTGTTGTATTATATAACTCGGAACAGCACTGTACTCGTACCTACCTCCTGTACAACTTTGTTCAACATTATACATTGACTTGATTTCCCAGGCTGGGTAATAGCGTAAAATAGGAACATTAAAATATTTTTTCATTATTTTCTATTCTCCGTATCTCGTTAATGTTTTGTTTTGCAATTTATCGTCGTTATTTACGTAGGCAGTTTTAAATTATGGCATGAAAGTTTGGGTTGTGTCTCCCTCCCTCCCACTCGTCTAGGCATTTAATTTATTAATAGTGCAATCCCGCAGCCGACGTAATTAAATACATTTGCCTTTAAATAAAATGCATTTCGGTGCGCTGCTAAGCTAACCACAATTTTCTCTCGTTTTGTTTCAGGTGAGAACTTAATCAGTCTGCGGCCGCCCCCTCCCCCGCCCAGCCTCAGCCGCCCCCTCCCCGCCCCGCCCTCACCCACACAGAACCACGGTCCAATTACAAATCTCTAAGCCCCTAACACCTTTATGAATAATCTATCGCGGTGATTCAATGAAAACACACTAATTCTCCTATTCTGTGTTACTTGGGTCCCGGTAACTAACTATCACTCCGCACCAGGTACAAGTCTGAAATTCGATTCAAATTTCTGCGGTTGTTTCAAATATCAATTCACAGCTTTGCAAATATTGTCAATCCCTTACAGAATGACAGTCGCACGATGCATTGCAGAAAATGTCATCCCGTGCATGATGAACTCTGAACGCTAAATGTGGTGTTATTAGATTCCGCTCGTGTAGAATTCTTATATAGAAATGCATAATTAACTTTTGTACGTCAAAACTGTTTCAATATTATGGAATAAAACCGTAGAATCCTACCCCAACCTTTCATATTGAAGACTCCAATAAAGGATAAGTTATGTTCTGTTTACCATATTTCTCTAAAGATGCTTAATCAAAAATAGTCATCAATATATTTTTTTTCTAGATGCTAATTCCTATGTAATCTAGGATTGAGGACTTTAGAACTTTATACTAAATTTGCAACTCGTGCGTGGTTTCGTATCAATGACCAATATTATGTTTCTTGCAAAAAATACAAACATACTTTTAGGACTCCTACTTGCTTTTATAAATTTAAGAAGAGATCGTATTATAGTAGAAGATGTTCCATGTTTAATGCTTAAACTAACGACGGTCATGTTGGGTGTGAATGGTTGGGCGGTATGGTAAAGGACGGGGGACGGGGGGAAGGGGGGCGTTTTCACTGAAATAACCGCAACTTAATTCACGAAAACGATCCTCTTGAAAATGAATCCGAACATAAATTAGCCGGGAAGAAAACGCGAATGCACACTCCCGCGGGACAGCGGGGTGGGCGGGAGGCCCGGGGAAGGGGGGAGGGCATAATCTTTGATTTACGAGTGCTACAGTCTGCGATCCCGGCACAGCACTCGGCTGCAATATCGGCCAAGGAGATAGATATTCAAGTCTCAACCTCATAATGGTCCAACCGTAAATTGGATGAAATATATTTTCAAATATTTTTTCATCAACCGTGGCACATTTTCAATTTCGCCATAAGCAGTAACTGTCTTAAAGTTATTTTTGTTATCTTTATTTTTTCCATACAAGAAGTTTTAAAAGTATTATGCAATCATGGTTTTTTGTCTATTAAGTAGGAGATGATTTTTATGTCACAGAGAAGATATCTGACATGACTGGCATATGCAATGTTTAATTGTAAGTTGAATAATGTGTTTTGTTATAAAAAACAATCTCTAAAATGTACAAGACATCGATAAGTATCAGATACCCGTACAACAACAAAAAAACTTAGAAAACATATCCATGTTATTTTGATATTTTTATAAATATTTCAAAGCATTAACGTTTCTCATGTAGGTACGCAGTATGTATAAAATAGCAAAACGCTGACTTCTTCTCTCGCTTATCATAATAAATTACACGACCCACCATCATGCATAGCTCTTCCTGGGCTCTCGCATTACTGGATAGCTAGTACACATAGAGCCAGTACATAATGTAGATGACTGCACCAGGGGAGGCCACACTTATATCACCGAGAAGTGCAGAGCTGATGAAGCGAAACGGACCGCCGACCGCGGCCCGCCAGCTGTTACCCTGCCTACATAATGTCTTATTCAACGAAACGCCACCGTATAAGTCTATTCTACTTCATCCATGTCTACTTGTACCTCCTACAACTGCATGCACGACTTTCCTCTTCTTTTGGTACGTTGCATCTCATATTTCACTTGGAAAAATCCCATCTTCTTCAATACATTTTTATTAGCTTCTTCAAATACGTTACCTGTAGTTCACCTGCAATACCAACGAGCTAGCAAGTAATGTGATTCATCACTAATAATTTTGATTTATGGCTTGAACATGGCCATCCAATGATCTCTACCTTTACGTATCAAAACCCCGCTTTGTATTTCAGTTCAGGTTTTATATATTTTTGCATAGAGATAACGACGAGAGCTTTTGTATAAACTTTTTCAATCTTGCAATTCACCAGACACTGTGCACGCCCGCTAAAGTATCTGAATTGTGTTTTACAGTCAGATTAAATCACTTGAGATATTTTAAGAATTTATTACCGGTCTCAGCTTCACAATGCTTCCAGTTAAAAATATATTATTTCGCTTGCAGCTTTGCAATATGCGCGCGTGATATAAATTTTATTCAGCGCTCACAATAAATTGACATAATCAGAAAACCGCGATCGTCCTCCCACTCGACTTTTTACATTCCCAATCAAAAGGCGCTCGTTACATTTTAAAGCTTTATGTATTGTTGTCGCCTCTGAGAGACGGAGCTGCAGTTCCCAATCAAAGGAGAGTTTTTTAATATGAATTTATTGTATGGCTCCATCGGAGGGTTTATACTTTATAGTGAGTATTCTCTGTTGCTAGGGGCCAAGGCGAGTGAGTCCTGGACGTCCGCCCACTCTTCTGGAACCTGTTCTGCTCTCCCCTGTGTGCCTTGTACTTACCTTGTCCTCCACCTTCGTGTCCTAATACCTTCAGAATCGAATTCAATGTCAGCGGACTCGTTCTTGAATGAGGTATGTTATTTGAATGTTAGCATATCTCTCTAGTTGCATTCGATATTGTGATCAGGTAAATAATTGTGATAGATATAAAATATATTTATCAAAAAATAAATAGACGTTCAATTTAGATTACTTGTATGAAGCTGTATTTGATAATTTAATTATTATATGCATTTGTTTCACATAAACTTGACGCTATCATCTACGTAAAAGCAGGTTTTCTTTCTCTCCTATTGCATTCATTTACATGGAAATAAGTGAGAGCAGGCAGATCACGTTGTTAGTGAGTGACCATTTTTACCATTTACTCTTACATTCTTGGCAGCTGAAGTCAATCAGTGCAAGTAGCCTGCATGCCACACCACTTGTGCGGCTTCTCCTCTGTCCTATGTAAATACAAGTACGTACTCATGCATAGAAGCCCCTCTCTACGTCCTTTTCCACTTAGTTTAACGGCATTTTATGCTTTATCTATATTTTCACCTCTCTTTGTTCACTTTTATCCTTTATCTTTGGTTTAAATTTGGAAAAAAAAACCTTTTTACATTCTGTCGTACAGTTTAAATGTTTTTTTTTTCTTTAGATGGGTACAAATGAATAAGTTTTTATTTTTAGACAATGCGAAACTTAATATTTTTCTTTTCCTCGGTAAGTCTGCTCTTTTTTGCACTCCTTTTCGTTCACGAGAGATTCAAGATTTAAAAGTCGTGTTTTCATTTCATAATCTCGGGATTGTATTTAAATGCTTTTCGCCTCTTATCACCAGGTTTCAATGCAAAAGAAAAACTACTAATCCAACTTGCAAAAAGTCTTATTGAAAGATATTAAATCAAAACCATTTAAAACGACATAATTGCACTAAAGATAGCATTTAATAATATCTATTAAAGGGTTTCGCGTACAAAAGATAAATATTGATGAAATACCTTACCACACAAAAAACAAATAACGCATTACGAGTTCACCATGCTTATTACCTATGTTTGCCGTATTACGATACTGTACGCATTATATCTCAGCTAGAGAAAATTTTAGGAACATGAAAATTTGCTATTTCAATTATTGTCACTCATTCTCATAAAATCACAGCTAAGCTCTTTCTTATTATCCGCATATTCCCGTTAAATATTCCCTTGAATGTCCCTATTTATATCAATGTGTTTCTAAATTATTCAATATAAGGACATTTCTAGCATTAAGTTACAAATTTTGTTCTTTTTTCACCTTCCGATAAAAAATATTTTTGGAAAAAACTATGAAATGATTTTCTCTCCTGCGGCGCAGACGATAGTCCCTCTCCACTCCATCCTTTGAAGTCGCTTTATCTCGCTTCCCTTTGAATGCGCGATCTCTCATCTCTCCTGACTCCGCCAGCTCCCCGGACTCTCCTAGGTACGGGGATAGTATTGGCCAAATAAAGACGAGCATAATAAATACTTTTATTCCGCCGCTCCGGGTTTTTGGTTATTGGAATTTCGGCCTCTCGTTGACTTTCTTATTGGGCTCGCACAATAATAACATTCGAGATTTTTTATCCCGAACATTGCGTATCGATATTGGCCGCGCTCAAAGTCATATCTGTAGGTATCAAAAAATGTAACATCTAAAATCAAATGCCCTCGACTCCTGTCCCTTCTTCCGTTGAACGTCGGAAACGTTTGCGGTTTCATGCAGTAATATTATTTTTATTGTAATTTTTGCAACCCGGATAAAACGGAGATGAATGGAATAAAGTTGAGCGTTTAGATATTTCTACATTAACTATCAAAAAGCTACTATAAATAGACATGAGGATTGGGAATGACTTGTGATCGAAATTGTGAGTTATTTTATTTAGGTTGTCAAGTAAATTCAGTGGAGTATTTTTTCCATAATAAATGTTGAGACATGAAATGTTGCAGACAGATTCTTCCGCAACAACCTACTTAGGCGACACAAATAAATCAACATAAAAACTTCACGAAATGTCATTTTTCACAAGTAAGAAAACCTTACGCCAGCCGTTGTCCGGGCTCCCGAGCGTATGTACAGTGTACACCCTGAGCTACGTACATCGTGTTATTATGTAGATACGAGTAGAATGTCAGTCTCTTGAGCCTCTCCGAGAGACCGTGGCTTTATTTCATTATTCTTCTGATGCGATTACCCAACAAAGGGTCGCAGCACGTCTTCCCAGTTCCCGGGCAGAAAGGCCTTGCTAGCGGCAGATAGTGGAGCTCGGACTCATTCAAAAACCCGCTCTTCATTCATTTACCTATTCATATTATCAATTATATTAATTGTTTTCTTTTTAACACAAAACTTCTACGCAGAATATCAATCCTTAAACCATCATTCGATATGGTCCTTATATCATATGGTTGTATTCCTTGACTTATAAAATGGTATAAGGCTGACCACCCTTGCTGTAAAAATGGTTCACTTTGCCGATGTCACCCCTGTTTCAGGGAAGGTCGGCAAAAGTTGCAGGGCTTATGTTCATTTGCGATTTGGATTTGTAAGTACCTAAACATGCAGCATTTGTAAGCGCCAACTTATATGTGTCTGTTTGTTGGGCATGCACTAAATATGAATCCAAAAAGTAACACATATTTGCAACTTAGATTATAGTCCAGCTTATGTGTATTTTCATAGCCTATGCACTAAATGTATTTTTACGAATATTTTGTGAACATTATTCTAGAAAGCTTTTATTCATTTAAATCTTGTGCTTGGGTAGACAGCTGAAGATTCCCCAAAGATTTCTCTAGCAGATCTTCCCTATCATGAGCACAACTTCTCACCAACACTCGTTGCCAGGGTGAGTATATACTTAATTGTTCCCAATACGAACGGCTGGATTGCGCGCAATTACTTTGCCAACTCTATCTGCACTTTCATACTTCGTAATTCACATCCCAGATCCAACAACGGATCTTATCCTCAAGTTTTTCTTTTTTCATTTTATTCAATTAGTAGTATATGTTTAATGTTGGTTGTGCTCTTTGATCTGTAAGTTATGATTGATAGTTGACCGAATATTGTTTTTTAATGTGACATTCACTTTAGGCTGCGGATGAGCAATTTATTTGATGAATCTAAAGACCGTTAGAGAATTCGCTTATTTTTTATGTGCAAACTCTTTTGTTCATTTTGACAAAAATTGTGAAAAAATATTAGAATACGGTTTTCAAAAAATTGCCGTTCCTCATTTGTAAATTTTACTTATCGTTATGGTTATTACTTTTTCATACAATTTGCTTCTCTTCTCCTTTGTGGCCTGGAACTGCGCTCCATCGCCTGATACTTCGGTTTTTGATTTATTTTTATTGCCTCCTCTTCGCAAAAGCTATCGGCGAGAGTTGATAGATTGATATTTTATGTTAAATTTTAATAAGGAACTGAATTTTTATTGTGCAACCATTTATCATTCGCTCTTGTCTGAATTCAACTCTTGCGAAGAAACGTATCGTATATATCTTAATTAATTATATTTAATAAAATGATCATTAATCACCTCTGCAGATTTGAATTCTGCAATAAACCTTTTCTTGTAGGGACTCAAGTTAAAACGGAACTGCAATGTCTCATTCCTTGACTTATAGGTTGGTATGAGGCTGACCACCCATACTGTAAAAAAATGGTTCACTTTGTCAATGTCACCCCTGTTTCAGGGAAGATCGGCAAGAGTTGCAGGGCTATGTTCATTTGAGATTGGGTTTTTATATTGTAGGTCCACATGCGGCATGTGTTAGCACGAACTTATACATGCTGCTTGTGTGAATGCGTATAATATGAATCTTAAATGATATATATCTTTGCAGCTTAGATTTAGATTTAGATTACATAAGTATGTATTAGATAGGGCGACTTTTCTAATAAGCTGTTTTTGTATTAAATTGTTGCCGAAGCAAAAAAACATGTCTTATTTGGTTGAGTGACAACATTTTCAGCTTAGTGCACGGTTATGCCATAGAAAAAGAATCTCGTTCATTGCATTAAACGCTACAAAAGCTGTAATATATTTTACGAGCGAGCAACAGCTTTTGACCGACATCAAACCCAACTTATTGAAGCCATATAAAGCACTATTATGATGCTTCAACAACAGCGACCGTAGTAAAAATAATCACGTGCAATTATAATGAAGTGCTTCAGATGATTATTATCGTTCCTGAACAGCGATTTGAATGACGTGTCCGAGGACTTGTGCCAACGCTGTGAGCAGACATTATCACCTTTGGCGGACTACAGCGTAGAGCGCGTGGAGCGTAGGCAACATCGGTCGCTCTTCCCTTGTCCGGGCGCCCTCCATGTTGCTCTAACCCGTGCGTGCCTGCCTCCAGTGCAAACAATTAACTGAGTGGAAAAGAACAATACCCTCTTATATTTTATTATATGTGCCAGTAAAATATAGCCGCCATTCGGAGGAACGGCCATTTGAAGGCCGGGATGTTATTATTGCGTACGGCCGCGCCCCACCATTTGCTCAAACGCGAAAACTCCGTTTTTTTATGATGCAAGTTAATAGTGTAATTACGCTAATATGAGGCTCATATTGCTAAACAGCAAAGCATTTATATTTTGTGCGTTTTTATCTAGTACTCGCCTGACATAAATAAAATATTACTTTTACTACAGGATGTTTATAAATGTTTATGTACGTATAATGCGTAGATTTTATTTATGAATAAATCATTCTCTCTCATTTAACGTACAAGTTATTCGCCTTAATAGATTTTACTTCTTTGTTTGTTTGAAGGCTTTCTTTATTTAGTAAAGATTATGGAATGAAGTCAGGCGTTTAACAATGTATCCGATGTTACAGATATTTTTTGTTGTAGAGTATTATGACCCGGACCCCCGTTTCGCATTTCCCAAAGACTAAAAAATATGAACACAACTTTCGCATCAGTCTGCCCCGCCGGGATACCCGCCGCGATGCGATTATTATTTCGGTCGTGTTAATGTCAGGGAAGGGGTGAGGGCGGGGGCGCGCCGGGTGGGCGGTCTGCCGAGCCGCCCGGCTGGCGCCCTGAGCCGCCCGCGCCCCCGTCCCGCCCTCATCACCGCTACAGCCATCACAAGAACCATGCGCTTAAGTGTTGACATATTTACTTCCATGACCGCTTTCCCTTATGTCGAATTTCAGGATATCAACATCCTTACTCACATCAAAGCGTGTTTACTTAAATCACAAAAATAATACACAGATTGACAGAAAGTGAAATTGTATTGAAGCAAACAGGTTGTTACTGCTGAAGTCCACCCCAAGTAGTAGATATTTGCTTTATGTCTTGATGTTATCACTTTTTTATGAGAGTCATTCTTATTTGATGTAAACATAGTATTTCCATATTTTGAGGTGCATTATACAATGGGATCTTATATTGAACCGAAAAAGGGGTTTTCTTTATTAAAATGTTTTTATTATACCTACCTACTTTAATTTTAGTCGATAGATCAACGTTCACTAATTTTTATTTAAGCGTATTTCATTTGATCTGATCTTCAATGAAAAAAACTTTTCAAAAAAAATATAACAAAATATAAATCCAAACTATACTCATATTACCATAGCCTGTATTGCGTACAGCTTACCCTGCTAGTCCAAAATCTAAAAATTAATAAAATTGTCATCAAACACAGCGAGGTTATTTAAAACAATATTCGTTATCCGCCTTACAAATCTCTGCTGAAGTCGCCCGCCCTTGTGGGTTTGTTGTTTTGAAACGATTATCTTGATTCAAGTCGCTCCCCGCCTAATTGAACATATTTTCAAAGTTACTTTCAAGTGGCTCAGTCTTGTGACACGCAACTAAACTTAAACTTTATTTAATTCTGGAACCCGCAAGTCTGTGGGTTTATCTCACCGCTAGATAATGCCTGTGATGGATCGGTACACATTTTATGAGCACCTCATTTTCCAACTGACTTTCCTGCGCACAACAATTATCAAGTGAAAAAAAACGTATTTTTATTTGTTGATCTCTTCGCGTCTCTGTGAATTTAATGAAATCATTTGGTACGTACAGCGCGGAGCATTGTTGAGCGTCTGTTTTGCCGAGTCCCCCATATCAGGAGCTATTGAAATTCCTCGCCGCTCGCCTGACCCACATCCATTTGAGATGTGGGACAATCCCATTCTTCCGGCTTAAGTCGACGCCTTTTCCAAGGGAAATTATGCTTGCTAGCGTATTACTACGCTCGTCTTCTTTGCCATAATCACTTTAGCATAGTTTTAGTTTGAAATTATCCTGAATTAAATTAATCGAATTCTACTTTCCATTATCTTTCTTTGTAAAATATTTTCATAATTTTTTTAAAAACATTTAACGCTTTTTCAGTCACCATGGCTGGCAATGAAGACCTAATTCAAATTTTATTTAGAAAATTCCGTCAATTTTAGAAAACAAAACTGTTTTCAGTCAATGTTTTTAAATCATGTAAGTTCTAACCAACGTTTTTTTTTTAACATGTCAAGTCCCTGAATTTAAGTTATTTTTTTAAACATCCTTTCAAGGGCTTTAGTTACATGTACGCGTGTGCCTCATATGTCTTTCCACAATTGTAGTGTATTTTTTGTCTAGGTATGTCACAACATTTTCTAGGTTGTTTGTTTTTGTTTTATTGTTACGGTTACATTCACCGCTTTAGCAGCGAGTGGTCCCGCTACCATAACCCGCGGCCTTTGTCTTCCCTGTCACTGAAACTTGAGCGGCAGCTGCTGCAGCCACGTGCATCGCAACGGGCGAACACGAGGAGGGCAGGACAATGCTCCACTGGATACATGCATGCAATCATCGCATAGTAGGCCTTCAGGTCTCAATGGAAATCGCTACGGTCATTGGAAACTCTAGAATTCAGCAAAAAATATCATTTAAAATAAAATAAAAGTTGCAGCGATATTATTTTGTTGTTATATTTTCATTACACAATTCGGTGATTGTGTTTGCTAGATAACTGTAAATTTCGTATTTCAAAGTATCTACATTTGCAGTTATAAAAATAATTCAAAAGCTTTTCAGAACAATTCGAGCTCTTCAGTTTAGATTATTTATAATCCTTCTTCAATTTTTTGAGTATTGAATTTCTGAAGAAAGTTATGCCGAGTTTACAAGTAAGATGTTAATTTATGATTAAAAAAACTGGGATAAAATGACGAAAAGTTAACATAATGTTTCCGTATACAGACATTCATCGTGAACATGAATGAATAAGCGGGTCTACACACGACTCTGGAGTGGCCGCTGCTCGCCGAGTAAAGCAACCCTCACAACTACGTGGTGCGCGGGCCGCTCTCTCAGACCGCATCTTCAACCTTTTTCCCCGAGAGCGGTCTGGCCGCTACTCCTGCCCTCACTATTCATGTCCCGGCATTAATATTTCAGGCCCTCTTCTCTCTCCTCTCTGCTCTCCTGCCACGAGCCTCGGGCCATGAGGGGCTACTTCGTTTTTCTGTTAAACTCAACTTGTTTCATGTTTGAAGATAACACGAGCGCTGCTCCGCCCACGAGTGACTTATTGCGCACTCTTCCCCTTACATAATTAAATTCAAGTGACACTTTTTATCGGATTTTTATTTTATTTTTAGTGCAGGTGATGTTTGCTTCTAAACATGTCTCATTAAGAATTTATCATTCAATCTAAAATTTCGTCTTCACAATGATTCCACCTCAGTCCTGCTTATCTGTAATCCACCTCGCTCCTATTTTTGTTGACTATGTAAGTAAGATATACAAACGTTGTAGCTATCTCTATTACGCAAGTTCTGTAAAGATCGATGTAGGCATGGGCATGAAACTTACTAAACACAGTATACGGATACACATACTCTCGTCTTTTCGATGACGTTGTTCTTTGCCTAGTAAACGTTGAAAACAGCACGGACATACCAAAACACTCCAGGTCACGCCCTGTGATCTATACCAAATGTCAACACATACGACTTTATTTATAGCAGTTGTTCGTAGCTTCAGCAGTATAAGAAAATCCTTATTCAAAAATACGTAAAGTTGTGTTTATGAATTATCTCCTCTATTTTGTTTACATATTCGCCACAAGTATTCGTATAAATATGACCATCGTTGAAGAAGTGAGTTTTCAGATTTTGAAAAATCCCGGTTTTGAGTTGAAAGTGAACGCGAATTCAGGTGACGATGTATCACGATGGTTTTGAAAATATGTCCACAGTCTAGACGCGCTTTACGACACCCGGTCGTGTTTCTTGTGTCGCCGAGCTACGGTGTGAGGCTGTGTATCACTTCCAGGCTTGCTTACCCGCACCTTCAGCCGTGATATCATTTTCGCTTCCTTATTTCCATGGGCGACATGGGAAATTGTATACGCCACGCAAGACCCGACCCACAATGCCTCGCTCTTACATTACCTCTCCCATATTATACCCGTATCTATATACACATATATCTTATAAACGTTTTTCCTCCAACGCGTAACTAGTTACTTTTATTCAGTTTCTTTTCAAAAAAACTTGTCTTACTTTCACGAAGCTTGAAAGAACATCGGTTCGTATTTGATCAACAAAGTTGGCCAAATTTTGTTGCAGCTAGGGCATGCGTAAGGGACCGTTTGGCGGTTGAAAATATAAATAATCACGTTATACTTATATTGCTAAATTCGACCTAAATCAATCAGCTCAATGTTTGTTTTCGTAGGACAAACCTTTCAGTGCTTAAATAAACTCAGCATTTATCGTAATTTTTTAAGGTTGTATTTTCACCTATTCACAGCTACTTTATTTTTACCAATAACCTTTACACTTTGTGTGTTTTATTGCTATCAGTTGTAATCATCAACAAATTCATAAAGCACGAATTTAATGTTTCCACGTGAACGGTTTACTTTACTGTTTGAGTGTGTATTTAAGTACAAGCGGGCTTATCAACGTTAGAGCTCATCGGTTCACGAGCAAACTGCCATGAAGAGAGGAGGGGGGGGGGGTTCCTCCCTCCTACCCCCACCCTACCCCCTCCACCCCGCGGCTTTATTTTCTCTTTAACCGTCTCATTACAAGCGTCATTAAATCGTATTAGATACAGCAGCGTTTTTCAACCTGTGGGTCGCGACCCCCTGGGGGGTCGCGGAGCCTCTGTAGGGGGGTCGCGAGAGGTCGAGAAAACTCCAGTTTTTTTATACAACATATAATTTGTGAGACTTAAATAAAAAGTCGATAAGAGTTAAAATGATTATATTAAATTAAATATATTAAAAAAAGGGTTGGGGGGTCGCGAAATATTTTTTGATACTAGGGGGGTCGTGTCATGAAAAAGGTTGAAAAACACTGAGATACAGCATAAGAATGGCGGCCGCGCTGCCTGCACGGATCTGCAATCTCTATATCGCCGCTTACCTTCTTTTTTCTCCTCCCATTCCGCTTTGTTTCACCTTTATTTTACTTTTCATGTCCCGTTTTAATCTAAAGCATTTTTTTAATCGCGATGTTTTAATTTGTGACGTTATAAGGCGGAAACTTGCATTAACTTTATAGATAAATTAGGCAAGATTTATCGTCACTATTTTTTATTGCATACAAGCAAAGATGAGTAGGACTGAAACATTGTTCAGTGATTTTTTTTTTAAATGCTCAAAAATTTTGACACGAATGATTGAAAAAAAAATGGTGAGGTCATGATGTCACATCCAACATCTTCAGGAAGCATCATTATTGTGCATTTAACGATGACAATTTAGCATTATTTCTATAATTAAGGTTTTCTCATATTTTTACAGCATAGTTTTTTAACGTAATTGTCATTTAACGACAATAGTTAAGCCTGAAGTAATAATTTTTCTAGAGTTAGTGCATTCACAGAGGGAAAATTCATTTGAATTTAAATTAAAAAAAAAACAAAATAAGTGAAAATAAAACTTTGTGAAAACCTGAAGTAATATGTTTTGTACCAAAATATGTATAATCGTATAACCAAATATATTGTGACCATAAATATATATTGTTCCTTGACTTATAGGTTGGTATGCGGCTGACCACCCATGCTGTAAAAAATGGTTCACTTTGCCAATGTCACCCCTGTTACAGGGAAGGACGGCAAGAGTTGCAGGGTGTATGTCCGTTTGAGATTGGTTTTTATGTTGTAGGCTCACATGAGGAACGTGCAAGCGCGAACTTGTACGTGTCTTGGTTGTGGGAATGCATGTAATGTGAATCTCCAATGTAACATATCTTTGCAACTTAAATTAGATTAGATAAAAATAAAATCTGTTTTCAGTTGTATGCCATTTTTAAGACGTGCCTTTTCCACTCATTGAAAATAGAATTGATTGCAATAATAAAGTACTGAGCCCGTAGCCTGAGAGTAAAGGATCAATTCCTGAAATATTTCACTTGTATATAAGTAGTGCTCTCTGCAGCCAGCGAGGATCTCAGCTGAACATCGGCGAGGCGAGTTTCGGAATGCTCCGCCCGCTTGGCCGCTGTGAGTTCCCGCCATGTTGTGCGGCGGTCGTGGTATCCGCACCAGTTCGGAACTTTTCTTTATTGGCGTTTAACCGCACGTGCGGGCGCTGGCCGCCCCTAATGGGAACAGGGGAGAGAGCGAAATTAAGAAGAAAACGCTTTCTTCGTACACTTTTTTCCTCGCGTAACATCCCCGCCCACTTGTATTTACGATACTTAAGCCTTATTCTTTGTTCATTAATGGTTTATTAAGTTACGTGAACCCCGCAGTCAAGTTTAATATTTTAAGGGCGAACAGCCAAATTATTGCGAAGACTTTTTGGGTAAACTGTCAAGTAATCTTTGAAATATGACGAAGTCATCTGGTTTTTTTTTACGTTAGTATGAAATTTATCAGTTTATGCTCGAGGGCTGAAACCGACTGTGTAAACAAAATTGTAATACTCGTAGATATACTTAATTTATTAGATAATGATACTGCGATCTTCTGGATAAAAAGAATGTATTATTGGAGGTGTATATAATTTATTTATGATTTTATTGCCCGCAAATACGTGTTTATCTCGTATAGAGTTATTAGGTCTTCACACCCAAAATAGTTTTTCTTTCCTTTTCGCCTGAACGCAACCCTCACCACTACAAGTCATGCCAACAAATATTTGTACAAGGAACAATATTGCCCAAAACGTTATGTCCGTCCTTCGTAAATTATTTAGCTCCGGTAATAAACTCTTCCTCGCTAATAAAGGCGCGTCCCCTCCCCCTGCCCAATGAAAAACAAATACCTCCCCTGGCCCGGCCGCACTCCCCGTAGCGTGATTCGATCATTTTCCGAGTGTCGGTCTCTCCTCGCCCCCTCGTCCTCGCCCAGCGGACGGATCTTCCCGGCGTGCGCGTACGTGTGCAGTTTGCGGGATGATTGAATCAAGGCCGGTCTACTCTGTACTTTATTGTGCCAATCAATCAAGTCCAATCACGCCTGAGAAACTATTTTATTGTTCCAAAAAACATACCAGGACGTGGGCGTATTTCTATTCCAGATAATAAAGGCGTTGCCGTCCTGTATCACGGCTGTATTTATTTTTCTAATTAAGTTGAAAAGCCTTCCTGCAAATAATTGAAAAGATAAATCTAATTAATTAACTCTTTTGTTGTGTATTTATTAATTTCTTAAGAATTTACGTCTGTCAACATAATCATCACCTTATTTAAAGCTTCCAACTTCCTTTTCCAATCCATTTCACCATTTATTTTACGTATCATCCCTACCTTCTTGATCATCGTGGGAAATATGGCTTTAACTCTGAAAATAAAATTAAAAGAAAACCTGATCCTTGCCGAGCCGTTACTTGGAGAACTTTTCGCTGTTTCGTTTAGAGCATAACGGTGGTCAACAAGGATGTCTGCGGAGACTGAAGGGAAAAGTCTGGATTTTAAGGGTTCTGAATAATATCTAAAAGGATGTAAAAAATTAATAACTATTCTGCTCCCGAAGATGCCTCATTAGGCGAAAATATTCGAGCAAAAAAGAAATAAAAAAGTGAATTAAAACTTTGTTTCCATTTGAATTTTTTAAATAATGTAAAAAATTCTTTCTAAGTGTACATTTTTAAGCATAGGGATTGACCCGTTGGCTCTTTGACCTTATATTTCCTCAGATAATGGATGTATAAGAGGCAATGCACCATTTGTACATGAGACCGTGAGGAAACGCAGCGGCGGTATGAGCGGTCGCCGACCCAGTGCCGGGCGCCGGCGCCGCACGGTCTAGCCGCGCCAGGCGCCAGCACTGCCCTAACAGCATAGCCGATGATCCTCTCATTATCTTATCTGCTTTATTCATATTTATGTGAGATGAATTTTTAATTATTCTTTTCCTTCAGAAACTTATAAATCGTCTTCAAGTATTTGTAACTTTTCAATTACTAGACATTATGATTCATCGAAATAAGCCATATCGAAGCAATTTTTTATCTGCGTACAAGGTGGATTTTTTCCTTCCCTTGGTTCTTAATATTACTGTTTTCTAGAAACACATTCCCAACATGTTTTAGTCTAAAAAAAATATAATGGATTTTGCAAGAAAAGTAAGCAAAACATGGTTGTTTTAGTTTATGCTTGTAAAACCAAAAAAAAATACTCGTCGAATTATTTATTATTTGACATTCAGTTGATTGCTTACAAGTTACTTCATAATGTCAATTACTTCATAATCTATGTTAATCAGTGATGACTTTCAAATATTTCACTGTGATCAAAATAGAACATTGCATTTGAATTCATTAATGTCGCAGCATGCACTTGATGCTTATATATTTACATAATGATACATTATGAATGTTTTATTCATATGAATATTTGAATAATTCCATGTTGATACTGACAATAATAATCATTTCACTAGGACGTTCAGCAAAACATATTCAGTGTTATTCATTAGATTCCGCCCATACCTGTTTAGTGCGAGATTTTGAGAAACCAATTTAAATTTGTACCAGCCCGCTAAACCAAAATAAATAAAAAGGTGATTCATTAGCGAAATACGTGCATTATTTTTTTTGGTTTACCGAATCCTGCTTAAACAGACTTCCGGTAGCTTTTTCTGTATGAAAAAATACGAAATGCTCGACATTTATGTAGGTATTTAGGTGTCTATGAATTTTTTTTAAGTTTTTGTGGGTTTTTGCATGATTTTTGACAACTTTCGGAGACATTCGGAAGCATTCAGGTAAACGCCCCCTCCCGAACGTTTCTCGACACTCCAGCTGTCAAACTCATGTCGACTGCGACTTCGAATGAACCAAAAATGGAAACAAGTATTTTTCAAAGCATGACTTCATTGTGACTTCAGGTTTTGGCTGTAGGCATCACGAAGAAAATCTCAAAGATGGGCCTTCATACTTTATCTACAAGAAAAGTGTCAGTTTTACAAAATTGGCGACTTGAAAAATAACACGACGCGGCATCTGTCACTTGTTTTCTTGTCACAGTTTTTATATTTGTTTCGTTGCTGCATACCGTAGATTTGTTGTTATAGTGTAAAATTATAATGTGTTAAAGTTACTGTAATTGCTGAAACTCTTATTTGATTCATAAATCTTTTATTCTGAAAGTTATCTCGTACATTACGATCAGCTGGGGAATGAGGAAGATCGCCATTTTGCGTATGTCGATCTAGTTTAGAACGAAATAAACCTACTCCGAGGTGGTTTACAAATGTGATCATGTTTTGAAACACGTTTAGTGTTAAACTGAATTATAAATCTTTTATGAATCACCTTTTTTGTAAATTGAGATTAAATCGAAAAATTAAACCAGATCTCTAAAGAAATCTGGTTTAAAAATTCTAATGAATAACACTGAATAGGGCTGCATGATTTTGTGTACGATTAATTTCATGATCGTGTATTAATTTACAGATATTGATGCATGATGTTGGTGGTTTTGGTGGTATCGGTGACAGGATGTTAGTTTCTTGTATTCATTCAGTAGTTGTGTGTCGTGTGGCTCGGGCGGCGTCTAGGCGCCTGCTGCGCCCCCTCCACGCCGCCGCATAAAGAAGCGATCGTAAAAATTACAAGCCATAACTTCCGCTTTGTTTTCAATGTACAGCTCAACCCCCCCCCCCCCCCCCCTCTTCCTGTCGTGACGTCACGATACAGCCAGCCATGCACACCACCACGACCATCATTGCGACGGGCGTATTTATGTTTCACGCAACTATACCACAGGTTTAATTTTTTAAGAATGTTTCTCATGGAAATATTCTAAAGGCATAAGTTTATTTTCCCTTGCAATTTTAAGGCAAATATTGTCGCTTATCAAAAATGGATACATTAATTAATTGTTATTTGAAAATAAATGTTCAGTTACTTGGCTTATCTAATTGTAAGAATGGTGTGTATTTGTATATATTGTTATTTATTGATTTAAAAAATGTAATTTGTCATGTATGTTCCTTGACTTATAGGTTGTTATGCGGCTGACCACCCATAATATAAAAAAATTGGTTCACTTTGCCAATGTCACCCCTGTTTCAGGGAAGGACGGCAAGAGTTGCAGGGCTTATGTTCATTTGAGATTGGGTTTTTATATTGCAGGTCCACATGTGGCATGTGTTAGCGCGAAATTATACATGTCTGCTTGTGGGAATGCATTTAATATAAATCTTAAATGATATATATCTTTGCAGCTTAGATTAGATTAGATTATGCTCTCCGCCGTGTTGGATGGTTGATAATACGAGTATCATAATAACAAGAGATTAGCCCTCTTTGAATCGTGATTCTACAGCTTCAAATTGTTTCGTACTCAAAATGTTTAAGTGACTATTTCAACTTTGGATATTATTTTTCATCTCCACAGCTCCCCTTTAGTTAAAAATCATTTTAAAACTCGCGAGACTTCGTTATTGTATTGAGCGAGCATTCCTTTCATGTAATTATGTTTCTTATCCCTCCAACACAGATGTGCATTTCACGACACAATATAAATGTAGGCTCGGCTTCAAAAGAAAAAAATACTTTATTCAATGTTCCGGAATGAGTACGTACACATGAATGTAAGTGAGAAAGGGCGTGTTTATTTATCTGCCAGCACCTTGGTGTGTCTAAGATGTCTCCTTTATTTGTCACTTCTTTCCTTTTTCACCGGCTTACTACGTCCCATACATTATGTATGTAAGCACAACGAGGCGACAGGGAGTGCTTAGATTCAGTATTGCTTAAAACCTTAAAGGAAACCCGCCGTGCCAGTACATACTCCGCTCGCAATCCCTTTCTTTATGTCGCTCTTATTTAATGTTATCCATTCAAATACATGACGTCACATGCATCACTGGGATTTTTTTGTTTGTTTCCTCAAAAAAAAATCTTCATTCAGACTGTACATTTTATTAAAATAAAGCTATTTTTTGTTTAACGTAATTTATTTTAAAAAAATGAATTTTCACTGTGTGAATACACAAACCCTACAAAATGTACATTTTATGTTTTAGTTGTCGGAGCAGTAGTTACGTTGTCGGGAGCAATTATACATTTTATAAATGCCAGTATAAATCAACATTCATGGTACGTCTAAAAAAGTTTTTTTATTACCAAAAATATGCCTACATGTACTTTTAATGGCTTAGATACTTAAACATTTTTATAGGCTTACATGCCAATTGTCATAAAACTGAAAATGTCTTTGTCGAAAACCATTCTGTTTATGAGAATACTTGCCAAGTAAAAATGTTTCACTCCACATGAACATTATGAAGTCCATGTTATGCCTTCGTATGGTGTGTGCGTCGGTATGATGCCGACGTTATTTTGAACCTCGTTTCCGCCATTGTTGTTTAAATACGCCAAAAAGTGGAAAATACTTCTCGCACACGCGCAGAAAATTCTCTTATCAAAAAAGTCAGAACTTAACATATCATATTATTATGCGGGGTCGAGGTTCGATTCCGCTGCCGCCCACAGGAAGCGGCGGGAAGGGCGGGGGGCGCCTCACATGAATAAGTTAGGCGCCTGGCCTGTGGGAATACAAGGCGCGATAATTGAACCCAGGTAGGCCATACAGAGCCGTACACCCCACCCCGCCTCCTCCACACGGACATCAGAGGATGCAGTCGGATTCGGTGGCAAACTTATGTACCCAACATGTGCAAGTAGGTATGTGTGCGCAGGGGTTGATGCAATCCAATATACTCCAGACTCCGTATAAAAAAGGTTTTCATTCCTGTTTTTCAGTGATCTCATTTTAACTGAAAATACACTCAGTGTGACTGGCTAGCAAAAAAAATGTTTTGTCAATATTGTCTGTATACAATAAAAGTTTTCCTTTCAGTAAAATATTGCACTTACAACGTAAAACTAATTTTACTTTGTGAAAAAAATGTACGACTGAATTCTCAGGATATCGATGCAACTACTGTGATGTATTTTCCCGATGAAAAAAGTCATCCGTTTTTATTTGTTATTCGTGATTCGATTATTTACTTCAGCATGAGTTCGTCCCATGACGAGCATTATCTGCTTGGACCGGAACAACAGCGGAAGTATTTAGCTCCCCGCGAAGTGCCGCGTCGGTAGATCTGCTAATTCCAATCAGTGCAATCCGCAAAAAGTCCGATAAGCAGGTTAAGTGATTACCAGCCCAGGGGGAGGATGGGGGGGGGAGGGGCAGGGGGTCGACAATTAGTGTAGACCGCGAGCCGCATTCTGATCAGCCACTGCATCAGGCCGGTGTACGGGGACTCTACAGTGTACAGTGTCCCTCTCCATCCACCAGTAATGCAACATAAGTAATATTGATGGCGTACACGGTACACCCCATTGCAATACACTAATCTGTCATTCCACCCCCGGGGGTAATGACATTTTAACAATGCAAATAACTAAATATACTTTTTGTTTTGACGAAATTCATTGAATTCAACTTTTAACACCTTGTATTTTATTTTGTTTCAGGTAAGGGAACTTTTGATTTTGAAAAATCAACACTGCATACGAGATACGAGGTCTCTAAGTAAGAGTGAGTTTTTAAACTTTACTTTGATATCTTAAGTATAAACCATTAAGCATCGCAATATAAATATACTGATTGTGTCTACTGAGTGCTTATTTGTGGGCATAAATGCGTTGAGAGAGAACCTGCAATCTTCAAAAAAATCTCTGCAACTTAATTGAATAATATGGACTCGTAGTTGTTATGGTTAGTGAAATTGTAATGAACCAAATTTTCGGGAAACATGAAAGTTTTATGGGATTGACGAAGAAATGTTGATTCCCATCTCGGGGCTGGTTCCCTCCACCCTCTCCTATGAAAGTTTTAATTATCAGGCTCTGTGGGGAGCGGGGTGCGCAGACAGCACGTGACCCGCCTGCAGAGCGGCCGCGGACACTCCAGCACCAGCTATACCTTTGTCTTGTCTTTAATGCAACTCCAACTCTAGCAATCATTTTATTTGCTCCGCTCATATTTTTTCGTTATTTCAGCGAGGGCTCATTTTCAACAAAGCACCGCTAGAGCTAGATTTAATCGCCTCACGTTATTGGTTGCTCGTTGAATTGTGGTTCATTAGTACTGCCGCTTTTATGATTATTACAGTAACAAACGAAAATGGATCTTTTACGCTCATTGTCTGCTTTATTTTCAAATAAATTTCATCCTTCGTACAACTTGCCTTTATTTCAGCTTAATACAAAATAAAATCTTGTTTCACATTTCAAAGTTTTCCTTCTCACAACCTGCGAATGAAAAGTGAACGAACTTATTATTTTACTAAAAATGGATGTTTTTTTTGCATCTTTTTTCTTTATGTAGATTATTTCGTAGCGATATCTCTCAAATCTACACATTTCTCCCGACACTTGCGCCCTATGTTTCGTAACCTTTGTGATCTATAATCTAAGTTGCAAGGATATATTCATTTAAAGCTCTCAGATGTATGCCCACAAACCAACAAGTGTAGTTCGCGCTTACAAATGCTGAATGTGTACTTACAAATAAAATCCAAACCTCAAATGAACATAAGCCCCACAACTTTTGCCGACCTTCCCTGAAACAGGGGTGACATTGGCAAAGTGAACCATTTTTTACAGTATGGGTGGTCAGCCTCATACCAACCTATAAGTCAAGGAATATGAATAATAAATTACATTTAAATATAAAAAAAGAACAAAACCTTACAAAGAAATCTATACAAAAAAAGTCAAAAATTTCCTATGCAAAAAATGTAGCAAATGAATACACCAACATTAGAAATCAACATTGCAGATTAGCCGCCACTTCTTCCTGTCCTTGCATACTTCTGATCAATAAATGAAAAACTGTGAACATAAAAAGTCTTCGAAATTAATACAAAAAATGATTAAGTGTATAGAACTGTGGGGCACAATTTTTTATTAAATTTAAGGCATTTCATTTCAAGCACAAATTGATGAAAATTACTTTAAATTGTGGGCATGAGCTATCGTATTGCACACATCTATAGCATTACACGCTGGATATCTTATTATTAACCATTAAAGATCGCCTTAAAAAATATTATTTTTCGATTTTCGATTAATTATAGATTTTAAGTGTGGATATATAGGAATGCGTCGAAAAGAAACCTGAAATCTTTGAAAAACTGTTTTTGAGTTGTCGTATTGCACAATGAGGTGCTTTCAGCAGTATATTGTTGCACTTAGGTGAGCAGTTTATTGTGAAATGCAAATCCCGAGTAAGTTTCCAGACCGCACGTATCATTCTGCAAGTCATAGTCTAGCCGCGAGTCCTCACCAGGAGAACACCACCACTTCTTCATGTATAAACTCAACCTTATACATTTTACCTAAAATGTATTGACACTGAAACAGCACTTTTAGAGAGCTTTTCAGTTTCCATGAGTATTTCTAAAACGATATGGTTGAGTTGAAACGTATACTTGGAGTACAGGCAAGCACTTCTTACATCTCGGTTGGGTTTGTTGTCTTTTCAGTTGCCGCCAGCCCGCGGGTCAGGGGCGGCAAACGGCTCCCCGGGGAACACGCAACATGTGCGGCCTCAGCCAGCCCCGAAACAAATCACATACAAACTCTCTACCACTTGCTTAATTAGTTTCAAAGAACACAGTCTCTCTTGTGATTCTAGGCAAAAAATACAAGAATTTGGTTGTGACTTATTTCGCAACAAGTCTACTTTCATTTCTTAGTTGAATTGATTCCAGGAGCTATAAAAATGTATCCACAGCTAAAAATGTAGATGAATTTTGTGAAATAATCTGTAGAAGTGTGGTATTGATCTTTTTTTATTAGTAAATAATTTAACCTTTTTTTTCAACAGTCACGTAATTTTTGGCGTACAATTTTTTTCGTGTACCTACCTTAAAATGGAATGGAAATAAATAAAATGGAAATAATGGAATAGTAAACTTTAAAATGTACCTTACCTTATAACTTGTTGAATTTATTAACAGCCTTGAAAACTTTCATGGAATACTTTTTTTTGACTTGCATTTATAGGTTGAAGAACGATTTTGTGAGTTTTGTGAGAGAAGAATATGGTGCAAGGGAAAGTGTGAAAGTCCAAATTAAAAGATTTTTGTTAAAATGGTATGGACACATGGAGAGAATGAATGATGAGAAAAAGTGATGAGTGAGAATGAGAGACTGACGCAGAAAGTATACGTTGCGAGTTGTAAGAATAGATGGATGTTGTGGTAGAGGAAGACCGAGAAAGGTAGAAAAACAACTGTTACCACTAAAAACTACTACTACCAAAACAACTACGACACTAAGCTACACATGTAGTGAAACTTCTTGCCGGCTTTTCTCACAAGGGGTTGCATGTGGCGAGTGGAACCTATATTTTTTTACAGGTAAGGAGGCTGGCTTACGCCAAGCACTTCAGTTGAAGTGTGGATCTTCCAGATCCTGAGGGGGCTGGTAATCATTTCTTGTGAAGGCTTAGTACACCTTGCCGGTATTTTGGGTTTGAAATGTATACATAGAACTAATCTAATCTAATCTAATCTAAGTTGCAAAGATATGTTACATTGGAGATTCACATTACATACATTCCCACAAGCATGCACGTACAAGTTCGCGCTTGCACATGCCTCATGTGAACCTACAACATAAAAACCTAATCTCAAATGGACATACACCCTGCAAATCTGGCCGTCCTTCCCTGTAACAGGGGTGACATTGACAAAGTGAACCATTTTTACAGCATGGGTGGTCAGCCGCATACCAACCTATAAGTCAAGGAAGATACACGACAAATTACATTTTATAAACAATTGAACATATTAAGAATTAACTGAAATAGCGAATGAATGAGTATTTCAGAGCCATAATGAAAGGAGGACTTGTATGAAAAATGTTATTTACTATTTGTATTTTTTGACTTATAGATTTGTATGTGGCTGACCCATAGATAACGGAATAAAGAGATGTGGTATGGATTCATCCGTAGAACAAAACGCGTGTTCTCATATTTTTTAAAGCTCCGCCTATTGCATAGGTATTTTTCCTATACAAACAAATGTGACTTGTGATTGGCTAAGAAAGTTAAAAACAATAACGTTATCAAAACCACTAATGCATAGGGACGTTTTTCCTTTGCATTTCAATATGTGTGCGTGAGTGACCTAATATCATACCAGAGAATATCAAACAATACCGCTGACTGAAAATCTATTATTTTCTAACACTCCCCAATTTTTTTTTAACATTTCCAAAACTGAAAACCCACAATGGCATTCATTAATTAAATTATAATTTACTTTATAAGTGTGGTCTTGAGCTTACATTTAATTCTAAATGAGACATTTTTACCAATGAGAGCAATTAAAACATAACTTTATAATTTTAGTATTATAAAAATACCTTTCATTCAAATAATAAACAATATAGATAGGTAATCTAATTGCGAGATTGGCTTTTGTAGCTGAAATTCCTGATTGCTACTTTTGAATTACATTATTATTTCTTCATTCATCTTTAGTTCTATAGGCTAGAAGTTGTTTAGCAGTGTAGATATATCCATTCTGATGCTTCCAATTCCAAAATGTCTTAGAATCTTTCTAACGAATCAGTTGGAGGTTTCCCTAATGTTGGCAGTGAACAAAAAGTCGTCGTTGTTGCCGAAGAGTGATAAATTGGGAAAACTATGAAACTCACCTACGAGATCCAATGAAAGTTTTGCTATTCTTTATTCGTATACAATCATACAGAGTTGAAATATTAACAAAAAAATAGTTTCAATGTTGAGGGTAGGTTTTAATTGAAGTGAATTTTAAAATTGTAAAGAAAATAAAATTAAATGTCAGCCATCATATTATCGCCCGCTTTGAGAAACACTGTCCTATTTCGAGCCTAGGGATGTGACTAAATTCAATACATCGATACATCGTTAGATCGATACCCACTCGATATTCACGATTTTTTGATGTCTGAAAATATGTTTATGTCTACATAAATAATTCATTTTTTCATTACTTTTCCTACGATATATACTTAAATTTACATTATAAAAAATTGAAATGAAATAAATACTCCGAATCAATTTTTAGAAAATCGACAAGATTCAATTTTTTTTGTAGGTAATAAACTAGCTATCTATAACCCGTTATGAAAGTAGAAAGACAAGTAAAGAGAAGAGCATTTTCTGTCCACGTACGTTGAAATCAATTTGGTAAATTTAGTTAGAAAAAGGTGTAAAAAATAGTTCAAATGAGAAGAAAGCATTCAAAAACGAAGTTTAGTTTGTTACGCAAAAAAACACACAATTTGGAGTATTTGAATAAAAAAGATCATTTAAATGAAAACTCGAGTATACAATACAAAATAAAATTATTTTTATTAAATTTATTACACATTTGATTTAAAAAAATAATAATTTTATAAACTTTTAATACAAAACTTTGTTTTATTCCACTGATGTGCATTTTTTATCGTATCTTCATATACCTTAGATATGTACCTTTCGTTTCTTCAATAGGTATCTAGATAAATATATAAGAAACTGAAGAAACAGAAATATCTCTAACAAAAATTCTCATCAGTGGAATAAAACAAAGGTTTTTTATTAAGACTTCTTAAAAACTGTTTTTGTAATCAAATATTTAAAATGGAATTCCACAATGTTTCACCACAAAAATTTGAAAAATAAATATATGACACTTTACAGGTAAAATCTTACACGTATAACAATTGAAAGGTCAATAAAATGAAATAAAAAGATCCATAAAAACTAAAATCAATGAAATACAGCAAAAATGAATTACTGAATCAACTTAGTAGAAATGCAAGCCTCTCTGTAAGACGCTGCCTGCCAAATTTGCTCGTGATTTTTGGTCAAAAAAATAAAATTTAAAAATATACATCAACTTACGCAAAGTAATTTACAAAATACAATATAATTTACAAAACCTGGAAACAAAATCAAGTATCTGCATCCGCCGTAAAAGCCTAAAAACTTAAAGTGCTTGTTGAATGTTAATGAATGTTTTGTCCGACGTTTATAAAACTGCACCAATAAAGATTTCACAGAAAACAAACCCAATATTTTTATTAATTAAAAAACACACTGTTTCAATTCACTTATTATTATTATTATTATTATTATTAATTTTTTTTTTTCTACATCCTGTAACAATCAATGTATAATTCTTAAGTTTTGAACTACTTTTTTCTAACACATAATAAATATTTAAAGGATTTACTTCTGCATATATTTGAAGGAAACGTAGTTTTTTTGTAGGTATAGCCCATTGAAAAAGCCTACGTTGCTTTTTCGTTAATCGGAAACAACTTTCTTTAAAATGTGATGAGCAAATCGTGCTTGTCTTTAAAGGAAACCAGGAGGATGGTTTCCCGGTCGCATCAATCCATTGCTCCTTTATTTTTGGATTTTGTGGAAATCTAAAAAAAACAATGTTTATTTTTCACACAGCAAGTAAAAGTTTGTGTAAATAACACCTGGATGGTGAACTTTGGTGACCGATCTTTGGTAAAGTAAAATGAATTTGTTTTCATCCCAACGAAGGGCATTTTTTTTTTGTGCTCCGCCAGGAATTGAACTCATAAATTTCCCATGAATGAATTGAAAGAGGTATGTAAGAATAGGAAAAATGGAGGCAGCTCTGCAAAGCCTCTGGCCACCCCTATCGGAATGGCGACAGAGTTACAGTTACAGTCCGTATAGTTAATCACTAGACTACGGCTCGATATTTTATTTCTTTATGAAAAATAAATAAATATAAAAGGTATCGATGTTTGGCATACACAAGCGCGTATTGCACAACACTAGTGATGCTATGTAGAAATGTCAAAAATTCAAGACACCTAAAAGATTGAAATCGATGTAAAACGTTTAATACGTGTGGAATTGATTACTCACCGGTGAAAAGTGATGCCGTGATCCTTAAAGTTTTTATATCGACTTACATTGTTACACTTGACCACACAGCAACACGGCATTTTGATAAAAACCAAGAGCAGTTGCTAGTACAGCAGTATAAACGTGACTGATTTGCGCAATAATACGGATTTTCAACTAAGATTTTTTTAAGCATAATTGATTTACCTAGGGAATGCCCTCATACCATATCTCCTTCTTTTTGTGATCTGTGGGCTGACCAGTGACCACCCAAACTCTAAAAAATCTTCACTTTGCCAATGTCATCCCTGTTTCAGGGAAGGTTGGCAAAAGTTGTAGGGTTGATGTTCATTTAAGGCTTAGATGCGGCTTGGTATGCGGCTGACCACCCATACTGTAAAAAATGGTTCACTTTGCCAATGTCACCCCTGTTTCAGGGAAGGACGGCAAGAGTTGCAGAGCTTATGTTCATTTGAGATGGATTTTTATATTGTAGGTCCACATGCGGTATGTGTTAGCGCGAAATTATACATGTCTGCTTGTGGGAATGCATTTAATATAAATCTTAAATGATATATATCTTTGCAGCTTAGATTAGATTTTAATTTCTAAGGACTTAGCTACATTATGCTATTTGAACATGCCTGTATTCTTCTGTTTTCCCAAAAAAGAAGTCATTAAAATAACTTATCTAAGCTCTACTTACTGCCTACAGCCCTACAGTGTACGTTTAAACGAACTTGCGCACCTAGCGTTCAAAATAATAATTATTCAGGAATTTTAAGTTCCTCGTAAAAGCCTACAATAAACATTGTCGCTTATAAACAACGCATAAACTTTCCCGGCTCCAGCATTACACACTACACAGTGTATGAAATATAAATTATATAACTGTATTCTTTCTTTAATATTTGATAAAAAAAAATCCTCGTATTTATTTTCAGTTGAAATAAAACCACACATTTTAGTAAATATATTTTTCCTTGGAGACTTGAAATATGAAGAAAAAAAAATGGCGAAAAAAATCGCCGAGAATTTCGGGATATCAATTTCTGAAATTACAGACAAATTCTTTCAGACGAGTATTTTAGATAGTAGGATCGGGTCATTTTCTTTCACGAAAACTTTTTAACATTCTATGGTCTAAATAAATAATTTAGCTCATAAAAAAAAAAACGATTCCAAACTGAAAAGAAATAATGAAGGTATCTCAGTTTTATTTATTTTTCCCTACATTGAAATACTCTTTCCGTGCCATAAATTTCCCTGTTTATTTTTGTGTTTTTTTTATGTTTTTTTCTTCAAAGATATGACCGACATTTCAACAGTCAGTTCACGTGATGGCCATCAAGGTGATAATTATGATCTCCGGAAACTCTCGCGGTGTGTTTTTATTTCCCCAACACCTGTTTCGCATTACTTCTTTAAATTTTTTGATCTTGCATTTTTGCAATTTCATTTCCACTCCGTGCCATAAATTTTTCTGTGCTTTATTTATATCTTTAAATATCTTTTATCTCAATCACATAATTATATATTGTACTTTCTGTGGTTCGTGAACTGAAAAGTTGAACACTTGGAAAGATATTTTCTGGAACTAAGCCACTGAATTCCAATGTTATGCATAATTTGTAAAAATATGTAATTGTACATGTAAATTGATGATGTTAACATTTTTTCTTTGTTCCCAGTTTTTCTGTACAGTTATGAATCACACCACACACTTTCGTCGAGCAATTACAACAATATTGGATATGTAGTCTATAATTACATAGATAAACATCGATTGCCGCCAATGTAAATATTTAACAGGCGGCACTGAAATAATTACAAGTGATATCAACGTATTGTTTGGTTGTTGGAGACCAGAGTGTCGAGCGCCCTCCCTATCTCTCAAACCATCTAGCCATTTCGATTCATATCAAATTACAATATCTGAAATACAACACACTCTGTTGCGCGATACTTGTAAAGTACATTTTTTTTTACTTTCTTGCTATAGCTGAAGGCTATAATGAAAGTTTTGATTTGGTGTGAAAAAAATAATCGAGGTTTTCACGGAAATGAGTTGTCCTGGTGCAGGACATGCCAAAAAACACTATCTTTCAAAAACGTCCGTCTGTATGTGTGTGTGTGTGTATGTGTGTCACTTTCCAAAGTATAAGACCTAGAGATACCAAATTTTGGCTAAATCAACTTTTTTGGACATGTATTAAGTATAAATAACATGGCATTACACCAACTTGAAAATTCAAGATGGCTGCCATACAAAAAAAACATATAATTGCACTTTTCTCAAAAACGGCTCCAAGAATTTTTCTTAAATTTTCAGAGTTGCCACTAATTAATTTTTAACTTAATAAATTAGTTATGGCAACACGCTTACTAATATGTGTCTATGGGTTGCCATATGAAAAAAACAAACGATTGTGATTTTCTCGAAAGTTAAGGGGTCAACAAAAATATAATGTTGTACAATATTATGGACAACATAAATTTCTACAAACAAAAAATTTTTTTTTTGAAAAAATAAATATAAAGCACCGTTTACACGACCTGAAATTTTAAATCGAAAGTATTACAAAAACCCATTTAAATGCAAGATATTTAAATTTGTTTTAGATTTGATAGAAAGAACAAGTTTATCACTTTAATTCGTAATCATATTAAAAATGAAAAGTAATAAAGATTTTTTACTTTTTTGAAAATTCAAGATGGCTTCCGAAGAACTGAAAATTTTAAATGTGATTTTCTCAAAAACGGCTCCAACGATTTTTCTTAAATTTTTTGTGAATCTGTTTATAAAATAGTGCTATCTAACGATTATAATCATTGCTTCATCATGATCTTTATTTAGGGAGTTGCCATACAAAAGAAAAAAAAAATTAAAAATTCTCGGCAGTTAGAGGGTTAATAAAATAATAATTTTCTACAAATGTAAGTAAAAAATAATAACTTATATATTGCCATCATTATTTTTTCCAAAAAGTGAATTATAAGTATAGCCACCATACAAAGTGAAAATTTTCCATACAAAATGTATTAGCAATTTTCTTGGTAGTCAAAGGGTTAAAAATAGATAAAAGGCTGCGATTCTTTAAATTTTATAAATACCAATATTAATCAGTCGTTACTTTTTCAAAATATAACTAAAAAGTTTACCCACCATACAAAGTCCTAGTTTGCATACAAAAGGGTTCAATGACCATCTATAATAATCTAGATTTTAGATTCTAAAATCTAAGTTGTAAAGATATAGTAAAATTAAAAACTCATATCAAATGCATGCCCACAAACAGACACGTGTAAATTCGCGTTTAAAAACGCTGAATGTGTAGGTACTTACAAATTAAAACCAAATCTCAAATGAACATCAAACCTGCTACTCTTGCCGACCTTCCTTGAAACAGGGGTGACATTGACAAAGTGAATTATTTTTTACACTATGGGTGGTCAGCTTTATACCAACCTATAAGTCAAGGATCTTTCTTGTTTAATTGGCGCTTTTTCCAGAGAAGACCAACCTCGCAGAGGGCTCTTGAGGTGTGATTCACACAAAACGGCGCTCAACAAATAAATCAACCAAATATTTATATTCATTTAAGTATTTATATGACTATATCCAAATTGTACGAGTATGCAGGTACACACCGCGGTGGAATAAAATTGATTTATTATTGATATATTATATTTTTTTTGAAACGGCATAAGCTGGTAGATGATTCTAGCTTTACATACGTCATACAGTGGGTTAATTTTTGCAAGAAAGTCGAGTACAGATTCTGTGCAATTTATTGCATTGATTTTGCAGTCGCCTGCAAGATGCTCACTTCAAAAATATTGTTTGTACCTAAAAATATATTTAAAATCTATTGACGTGTTGCTAATTCTCGGCTGAAAAAAATCCCGCTGCTGATTTACTGTTTGTGAAAACTACCAGAATATTCTTAATTCTAATATGTAGGTGATCACGCTATGATCAATACTATACACCTATCTGATTAGTATTTATATTCAGAATATAAGCAATACTTATATACAATACAATGTATATAGAATATAAGTAACTTGGTACTGCGATCGACTGTGTCTGGCGGGGTTAGACTAAGCGAACCGCAGAGACCTGGTGCGACTCGCTTTGGTGACCGAGCCTTCTACAATGGAGCACCTTTGCAGTGGAACAGGCTGCCCTTAGAAGTCAGAACTGCAAAAAATTGAAGACATTCCTATTTAGTGAGTCTTTTAAGGACTAGGAGTTTGTGCTTTGTTTGTGTGTGTGTGTGTGTGTGTGTGTTTGTGCAGTGATTTTAGTAATAAGAACGAACTATGACAACAAACAATCAAAGGGCCCTTGAGGTGTGCTACACACAAAAACGGCGCTTTTCAAATAAATCGTCCATTTATATATATATAATACGATTTTTAGCATGCAAATGGACAGGTAGTTATCAATTTTCTAGTTTTTTTTCCATTGAATACGATAAAACATTACAATACTCCTTATTAAAGGAGTGCTCTTTTTGCAAGGAAAAACTCAAAACTAAGCGAAGTTTACGTTATCTCATAGAATTGCGTGGAGGAAAAGTAGTTGGACTATCAGCGAATTCCGCTCCACATGGTGGTTTAACGGGCACTGCGTCTGGGTCGCCATAGGAGGCCAAAGAGAAGCCCCGGCCCTGGTGGGAATTAAAACCAGCCCCGCACAGACAACAGGGCCCTTTGAAGTCAGCGCAACGCGTAATCGGATCACAGTAATCAACTCGGCCAAATCATACACTGAATGAAAGACAAAAGGCTTTAAAATGGACGCTGTGATTTAGTTTTTTGAGGAAGGAGAGCTGTTTGTTAAGTCGGGTAATGGGGACGAAATATCATGTAATGAGACCGTCTGTCCGCTTTTCTCTGCCTTTTGACTTTTTCAAATTATCCTCATTTTATTTACTTATTACATTTTTCTAATATGGTTAGGTCTATGCGCTTATTTCCAACAATAAAGTTGTAAACGTGGGCTAGATTTGAATAAAGAATAGTCAATTATTATGTCGCTAATCAATCGCAATTTAGTTATCATAAAAAAATATGGCGCTGTATCAATAAAGTGAAATGTGAATATTGACATTTTAAACTGAAAATAATATCATTAATTGATGAGGCGTTCATGGAAACATTGTTTTCGAAACCGGTCGTACATTTTTAAATTTTACTCGCCCCGTAACCTTATACAATTTGTTTTTTATTTTTAATTTTTTGAAAATAATAAATTCACTATATAAAAAAGTGATCTGGATGAAATTTCATGAACACAACTTTCTGAATCAAATAATTGAATGCATCTACCCCTGTGCCCTCTCGCGACACGCCGGATTATGACAGATGAATATTTCTCGGAAACTTGGAAAATATTCGTGGGTCGCCTTCCTCCTGCCGCTCTCTGAGTAGGCCTCGCCCGACCAGACGTTTATTTACGATTGTAATATTATGCGAGCTTTAGTGTCCCGTACGCAGCGCAGCTCCTTTAAATCGCTCTAATTGTTATTACCGGGTCACATCTGCCACCAAGTTTCAACCTTACCTGAGAAAATATCAAATGGTGTTTGCATTCTTGTCTTTCAATTCGGCTGAAAACATATTTAAATTTGACAAGAACTTGTGCATTAAGCGTAACATATATCACATCTTTTGTTGCCCCAATAGTTTGTCATAATAAATTAGTTTTTTAGTATACGAGTACATTTTCTGATAAAAAAAAGTATTGTTCAATGTGGGAAAACTCGAAACATATGGTGCCTGACTGAAGTACTTGACTGAAAAGCCCTTTAGATATTTTTCGATGCTTGCATTGTTCCTCGAGAGATCCGCGTTAAGCTGGACTTTAAATATAATATTCAGCCTGTGACGTCACACCTGACGACTTTCAGCTTGCTTGTGTTCCGGCCCTGCCTGTAGCGCGATACAAACAGCACGCAGAACAAATATCCCTACAGCTACAAACTGTGCGTACTCGCATATACAAGCACACACAACAGACGTACGGAATAATACAAATCACTGGAGGAATAACCGTTTGTCTGCTCTCACTTCCGATACACCTGTAGATTGTAAACGGAATAAATGGTAGGAATATGGGGGAATGAAATTCCCAGAATCTACCCACTCTCATTGGCACAGAAACCCTAGCACGGTATGTAATCGGGCGATTTTTATTGCATTTTTTTTTAGTTTGATTTATCTGATAACAATCCTACATATTCCTTCTGTATTAAATTTGCATATGGTGCTTCAAAAATATTTAATTGATTCATTTGAATCTTAATACAACGGACTCATGAAAAGTTTTATTTTTTCCCTTTCAAGGTTGTAGCTACATCAATCCATATTTTAATTTGCAGATTGAACTTTTACGCAACTTTTCCCAAGTTTTCATCTGCAATAAGTCAAAGGATGAAACTTATGACGGTCCCGCGTACACTTTGCGGAGGGTAGGAAGTAGATACCGGATGAACCTTTCCATCTTGGCGATTTTTTCCAATTTCTCCGTTTTCTTCTCTCGAGTCGTGACCCTCTTTACATGCGGAATAAAATTCTCCATTTCCGAAGAGAATCGATAAATCTGTCGCACATTACAAATTAGGTTATTTTGTTCATCGCACGTAACTCAGCCTGAGAAAAGGCGGGAAGGAGATTCCCGGCGGATCCCCAAGCTATTTGTATTAATCCTCTTTTTATAACAAAGTGTCCCAGCATCTTCAATTTTCCTTACTCACCCCGATATTTTTTTAAAAGAGGGTAGGTGCATGCATCAAAGCTCTGCACATGAAATAATATTTTACTTGATTTCTTCAATTTTCAAAAATACATGGGATGGTTATTTATTTTTCTTCGATTGAAACCATTTTTCCCCTCTCAAATTATTACTTCTATTATTTAATAGAAGTAATTATAAGAAGCCACAAAATTGTAGGTATAGATTTTGCTTATTTTTCACATTCGTGTAATATGAACGTGTCGATTTGAATCATTACAGGGGTATTCACCATTGTACATAGAGCTCTGAATATCTTATTTGGACTCAAACCCAACCGTGGCATCCTCTAAGAGAGGGGCTGGTACCTGGTGGGGGCCGGGCAGGGGTGCTTTACGGCCTAGACTGTTCCCGGGGGCCCCGCTGCCGCTTCTTTATGTTATCGCTGTTGTTCGGCGTTCTGCCCTGGCCGGCTCCTCCTCCCCAACCTGGGAAATACCGCCCGTAACTCTATACGCGAGCGGTGTAATGTAATGTAAGTGGTGTTTGTTAAAAGGATGAAGTTTGCCGACCGCGGAACTGCGGCCAGCTTATAAAGGCGCCTCCAGCCGGGCCGCGGCCATGGACACACAGCGAGCTCCACACACACTACAGCTATATGGTCACATCCTCACCGACAAGCATACGTCTATCGAAGCTTTTTAACTTTTCCGAATACATGCACGGATCCACTACTTTTTGACGACTTAAGTACATTTCGCCTCGCCACTGTTATTTGCATATTTTTTGACATCAATGAATTCATGCATTGCTTTGGTCATTCGTACTTATGAATTATTGGTCTATGAACTCATTGATGTGTTTCTAGTTATGTGAAAATATTAAGAATTTACAATTTTCTTTATATTGTACTTTTGATATGTATTATTATTAAACTCACTTTCGATACCGAACGGTTAAGTAATTTCCATTGAAATCCCAGGAAAACGTCGAGTCGTAAACGTTCCTATCTCAGGCGAACGTTTTCTTGTTAGATTTAGTGCCTACCGCATAATTCCTCTTCGCTAGCAACAGCGTACCGTAGACGAGCGCACCGCATCGCACCACACACCATTCTTATCACATTTCACTTGAGGCACAAATATAATTTGGAGTCAGGGCGGACTTTGAAGCGACCCAAAGCCTTTCCTTGCCGTGCTTTAAAATATATGAGCACTTTCTTATGTAGATTAGATATACTTCCTGGTTTGGAGGGCAGAGCGAGGGGAGGCGAGGGCGAGGGGCTCGGTCTACAAACAAACAACCACACTCTGGCCTGCAGATAAACCACCCCTCTCCTGCCCTCCAGACCGTTTCCCTACTTTGCCCTCATTGCCAACTTATTTACTTGAGCGGAGTGAACCTCTCTCGGGTGATACGGTTCTGGTGTGTGGCTTCACTATTTTTGTTCGTTACGCAAATAACAGCGGACCGACTGCTGTTCATTCATGAATCCATTATAATTCCACTGAAAATAAACACATTCCGGCATTCGTGCCACGACTATCTATTTTTAAGTTATCTGTTTCATAATGTTGTTAATTTTAAAATCACTTGCCTCGTGTAATCAAAATAGATACCCATTATTTTTAAAGTTATTCTCAATCTTTTATAATAATTTAACTGGAGCTGTATTTCATGTTTCCACTACGCCTCTTTGCTTAATTTACGTTTATGTGCACAAGGTATTTTCATCCAGTTGACCGTCACTATCCATTTTTTTACGCCCACAAATTCACGAGTGATGGCAGCGCATAATATTTTATTTTATCTGCCGTGCAAAAAATTAAAAAGTGCTCTCGCTCTCCGCGTTTCTTTCAGCGAGCGATAATTTGTTTTTCGCTCGGTTCGTTTTTGAAAAGAGTATATTCGGAGCGATGATGATATCTATGTAAAGCGGGAAGCTGTTTTGCGGCGCGCCGTGTTGAGTAAATAGAGTTTTGTTATGAACGTGCTAACAAACAAGAGGCCCATATTATTAAACTTGCCTCTCGGAATATTGTTTGCGGCCATTTTGATTAAATCTTCATTTTGTTTGCTCTCCCAACAGATCGCAAACACATTTCCACATCATCTGAAATATCAACTGACATCTTATGAAGTTCTCGGCATTACTTTACGCATCTTATATCTGTTTTCTATTCCCTTTTCCCTCATCCAACAAAATTGGTACTTCTACTTTCCCAATTTTATAGGAATTTCATCATAATATGTGAAATGCTTATTAATTTTTCATTAATGGCTAAAAGCCTTTAAAACGATAGTCTTTCTTTTAGTTGTAGTTTTTAAGAAGAGATAAGAGAACATCCATAAGCAACATAGTTTTACAATCCATTTGAATCCATCTTGAAGAATATGGTCGTTAAAGGGAATCATCGAGCTCGACAGCTCGAGGTGAGTAATTCAATATGTTAAGATTTTTGAGAAATGTGAGGATCTCCCGTTGGACAAAGTGTCGGCTGGTGGAGCAGCAGCACATGGCGCGCCATGATTAATGTGGAATCTGGGCGGGAAGCTTAATCTCGCGGCTGTGGGCGGGGGCGGGGGCGAGGGCGCGTGCAATATGCAATAAGCGGTACACAGGCTGACTTCAAGACAACAGACTACCGTGGGTATGTACGTGCTGAACAGCATCAAAAATGCACCGATCCAATCAATTAACTCAATATAAATACCAAAATCTTCTGCTATAGAGAAATGTAATTTATTTGCGAGAATCCCAAATAATGGCCTTATCACCGTTATATATCTTGATGGAAAATTTTTCATTAAATATAATAGTTCATATTTGCTTGTCAATACAATATTTTGTTCCATCAATTTTTGAAAATAACATTACGGAGTGAGCTTATTCAGTCATCAAAAGCTAACGTCCATTGTTCCATTTTGTACACGTGTGCCGAAAATATTAAAATGATGATGAAAGTATGACGAAGCTTTGATTTCCCATTGGTTTTCCCGCCTAGGTTGTTCCTGCGTTTGCTTATGTGTCGGATAACTTGGCGTTTGATTTATCTCGCCCCAATAGAATACTTGGCTTTACTGCGTGCGCCGCCGTAAAATGTAACTGTATGCAATCCGCACCATCGCGCCTGACTTATCAGAAATAAAAACCGTATTGAATTTCAGATTTCTAGAACCGAGAATATTTTCAAGCAAAATATTGGAACCTGCCAAATAAATAAACAAATAACGTCATTTTTTCAGGAACTTTTCTGAAAATAACCCATACCTACTTGGTAATATTTTTTAGAAAAAATCAAGTACGTAAACCAATGAAATTATTAGTTGGATTAATGAAATGGTACACGAGAAGAAATAGACAGTCTTTAAAATAAAAATGCAATAATCAATTTAATATGTAAACATCTTTTCAAATTTTTAGAAAGCACTTATCTGTCAGTCAGATAATCTGAATAAGTCAAAACGAGAAAGCCAACTTATTCATAGAATTGAAATTCATTCACTCATATTCTTGTAGAATAACCTCGAGGAAATCTTAAAGGCTAGCATAGTTTCAGCCACTCTTACTTTCCTACCAACCACACTCAGAAAATCTCCGCTTGGTAGGGTGGGGTCTTTTATTGTCACGAAATGTGATTCAAATAATATTTGCGAGGATAATATTTCCTCTGTGCCGGCTAGTTGGATCGCAAGTGGAACTACTCGTAAATGCGATTGGTAACCACATGCGTCGACAGGTATGCAGAAAGCATAATGTCAATTTGTGCAGTTATTATTTATGCGCACTGATTGCTAATGTCATCTTCGCAGAGTTCGCTTGTGCGGATCCAGAAATGTTTTGTCAGACGCGCGCTGCCCGCTGATGGATGGGCCGAGTGCACGTGGGACGCGCCCGGTGTCGCACCTGTCGCGGCACTGACCAAGCGTGCGCGGACCAACACTAGCCAGGACATCTGACCATAGATACTATGCGTGTTATGGTGTTGAAATAAAATCGAGGTAGCCAAACAATTTCAGGAATTGCGTAAACATATTTTACCATTATGAAAATAATGTTGTCTCCACTAAATGACAACTTTTTATTTCAACTTAAATATTTTTATTTTATTTTCATAAGAGGCAGTTATAATCATTGGATCATGTGTTTTAAACTATTCAACAAAAAGGGAAACTTGATACGCGTCCAGCCAATAATGCACCTCATCACGATTTCCATAAAGGTGCAATTGAAACTAAAAAAATGACATTCAAATTTGTGCAAGAGCTTATTCCACTTTAAACCTGGCTGGTGAACCTTTAGTTGCTTTTGTTGATGTTTGGGGTCGGCTTTTCCAAAATGAAGTGTCCCTCCCCCCCCCCCCCACGGCGCGCCCCTCTTTATAAACTCTCCCCTCCCTCTCCCACTGACCAACTCACGGCGATAAATTTTATAACAGTTTGTTTTGCAGCGGACGGCCAACTCGGAAGGTTCCTTTCGCACGCTCCAATTTATTACTGGATACTTGATGTGGAGAGTAACTCTTACAGCGAGGAAGAAAAGAGGAAAGTAGGAACAGGGATGCGCCACCCACACAGCTATCTGAAGCTTACCCACAGCTTACGTAACTATTTTAAAACATGTTTAGTGGAATCGTCTCTCACGTAATTTGGTACATTCACTTCTTATCTATTTTCGTAGAAATGCTTCCCTCCACCTTTATTTTTAATATTCCTACATTAGATTCAATTTTGTCCTTAAATATAAAAAAAATATTTATGACCTCATATTTTACAAACACGACTCTTCAACAATCCTATCGGCATAATTTATGCTCTTGGCGGTACAACATTTCAAAATGAAATGATACAGGTAACTTTGGAATAACGTAATGAAACCATAATTTACTTACATGCGACTGAAAGCCGTAGGTACAATGTAACATTGTGCGCGAGTATTAGGAAACTTTTTGCACGCTAAATTTATTATATTCCATTGAAACATAAATAATAATACGAAAAAGTTTGACAGCACGATAAAGCATCTGCTCCACATTCCCCCGGAATGGAGAGAGGGTGGCGGGGGAGGCCACAAGGTCACGCTAAATCTGAAATATTTCACTTTTTATTAAGTAAAAGGCGCTCTGCTACTTCCGCGACCCTACCTTTGTCAGCCAGCCCAGCGACGTTTCCTCTGCCCCACACTGTGTCCCCCAAGTCCCGCTCCCGTGCAGCATTCTCATCACGTAAATAAAGGAATACTCCTCGCTCCTGTCACTCTTATCCTTTTTCATCTTCAGCATTGCGCAATACAATGGTTCACTCTTGGCCTTTTAATTCATTTGATAATGTTTTTACATCGATTATGATTTTGGTATTCTGCAAAGGCTGTTGTAGGTAATTATCTTCCTTTTTGTATGGGAAACAAAATTAGTAAAACCGTTTACTCAATACATCATATAAAAAAATAAGTCCTTAAAATATATACCTTCTCATACGAAAATATAAAATCTAGGTTGCCTAATAAAGCTGGCGCTTATGTGTACTTACAAAATAAAAATAAAACAAATCTCAAACGAACACAAATCTCGAACGCTTACCGCCCTCCCTTGAGACACGGGTGACATTGGCAAAATTAAACATTTTTTTTTAGCATGGGTAGTCAGCTTCATACCAGCCTATAGGCTGACCGCACATAGAGTTAAGGAACTTAAATTAGAACAAATATAAAAATATACTTTGGACTAACGTTTACGAATATCAATAAATAATATTAGGATGATTTATTTGGTGAGCGCTGTTGAAATGGACTTTCTAAGAAGTATGAGTTCCTTGACTTATAGGTTGGTATGCGGCTGACCACCCATACTGTAAAAAAATGGTTCACTTTGCCAATGTCACCCCTGTCTCAGGGAAGGACGGCAAGAGTTGCAGGGTTTATGTTCATTTGAGATGGGTTTTTATAATGTAGGTCCACATGCGGCATGTGTTAGCGCAAAATTATACATGTCTGCTTGTGGGAATGCATTAAATATAAATCTTAAATGATATATATCCTTGCAGCTTAGATTAGATGATTGGGAAAAAACGGAGTGATAGTGTGAGGAATGATTTTGTAAGAGAAAAATGTGGTGCAAGAAAAAGTGTGAAAGTGAAGATTAAAAGATGTTTGTTAAGATGGTTTGGGCATATGAAGAGAATGAATGAGGAAAGACTGACGAAGAAAGTATACGTTGCAAGAATAGATGGATGTCGTGGTAGAGGAAGGCCAAGAAAGGTATGGATGGACCAAATATCCGAAATTGCGAATGAATGGAATATCCAGAGTCATAATAAAAGAAGAACCTGTATGAAAAAGGTTATGACTCTGGAGGAAATGAAAAAAGTATGTAAGGACAGAAATAAATGGCGGTTGATCTGTAATGTTGGCGGCTAGGGTTTTTTAAATTGTAATTTGTTTTTTGTTTTAGTTTTGATGTCCATAGATATTATTACTTATTGATTTATTAAATGTAATTTGTCGTGTATGTTCCTTGACTTATAGGTTGGTATGCGGCTGACCACCCATGCCGTAAAAATGGTTCACTTTGCCAATGTCACCCCTGTTTCAGGGAAGGACGGCATGAGTTTCGGGTGTATGTCCATCTGAGATTTGGTTTATATGTTGGAGGTTCACATGAGGCATGTGCAAGCGCGAACTTGTACATGTCTGGTCGTGGGAATGCATGTAATGTGAATCTCCAATGAAACATATCTTTGCAACTTAGATTAGATTAGAGCAGTTTTTGTGTGAATCACACCTCAAAAACCTGCACCAATTCTCAAGCAATGTCCAGCTGCTGTAAAACTGGATGGACCTTTGGTGACTGGTCTTTGGTAAAGGTATATGAAGTTTTCAACCCAACGAATAGCATATTCGAAAATATAAATGTTATATGTTTTGTGCTCCGCCGGGATTCAAACCCACCACCTTCCATTTACGAGTCCGAAGTGTTACCTCTAGACTACGGACCGCTCTACCGGTCGACTTACTATTTACCAAAAAAACATTACATTTTTGCTACCATCATTTTATTTTTAAGTACAAAGTATTTATTTAAAAGAAATGGGTTTCAGATTGAATATGTCAGGTTGGCCGGGTCGGCAGGGCGGTCCGCCGAGGGCGTCCTAATGGAAACTTATGGAATTCGTTAGCGTGCCACCTGCCGCGGTGCCTTCAGCTCTCCCTCCTCCCCATGAAATATTATAACTACAAACTTCTTAGAAAGGCCATTCTGTAAAAAAGGAATACGGCCCGCGCCATGTTGTGATCTAGGCTGGCATTTTCAAAAGTCACGCGATGTGTTTTTATCATTGCTGAAAAATTATTTCACCCTCGCCAAATTCCGCGAAGATAACGATATCAAATGTTATTTTTCAAAACTCGAGCATTCTTTGTTTGCTTTAATATTTTGGTTCATTTTTGACATGAAACATGATTAGTTCAGCATTTTGTAAATCGCAGTTTTTTTTTACATAATTTAAACATTAATAGCCCACTTCATGAAGAAAAGTTCATAAAATGCGCCGTTGTTGTTCAGGAGTTTTTGAGTTAAAAAATTTCAGTTTCGTAACAGTATCAGCAAGCTTATTCTGAAGATGCACAATTTTATTTTCCAGAGAGGACCGATCGGTATAAACTCATTTAAGAAAACTCAAAACATGTGCATTAGAAAACACATACCTCCTTCATACATGCATCTAGCGATTCAGAATATCCGAGTACATAATATATACAATACTTGAGATAGTTTCAGAGATTAAAATTGCATCAAGAGCAGCGCAGCAAGACGATTTTTCTTTCACGTTAACTAAAAATTCCTCCAAATGTTTTCACCCTTCCCCCCGCCCCGCACCTACGCCTCACCGCGCGCACCTTGAATACACTTTTATCGCTTTTGTTCCCCAACAGATTTCGCTGCCGGAACTTGTTTATTTAAATAAGTAATGTGTCTTGCTTGACGCTTCAGCCCTCTCACCCCTGGCTTGGTACAAGTGAGGCGTGTAGAGGGGAGGGGAGGTTGCTTTGTGTTACCATGCCTCGAAAAAATTACAGTGAAAATATTTTTAAAACACAGTAACACTTGGAAGCTCAATGTTTAGAAAAATAATCTGTTTAAATATACAACAATTCAGCTTATTTTCATTGTAAAATTAGATTATCTTTCGAGGAATTTGAAGGTGGGAAATATTCGTCATTTCGATAAATTTGAACTTAAATTTAATTTTGCAGAACTAAATACGTAGTTGCGTTTAAATACGTACAGAATTTTCATGACATAGGTACAGGTATTTGCTGAAAATTTGAACAAAAAATTAATATAGAAATTTAAATCCTGTTTACTCATCCTAGCTATAACGCATTCTTTTTTCATTACTCGTCATCAAAATTGTTATGGGATATTAAAATTTTAGGGAGAAAAAAAATACTTTGCCTTTAAAACACTGCGATTTCTTGTTCCTGATGCTGAAAAAAGCGGCATGAAAAGGGTTAATGCATGTTTGAAGATCAGAATCGATATAGTTACGTCAGGAAGATAACCTTTGTACGAAGAAATACACAAATTCCTTACTTTCCTGCAACTCAACCGTATTGTACTGAAGATAATTAGCCTCGACAATAAATATCAACGAGAAAAAACGTCTCGGTCTTAAGACTGAATTAGTGCGATAGCAGGCAGTCGGTGCTGGACACCATCTGGTCGGAAAAATACATGTTCTTGTGCGGTGGCGGTCCCGGCTCGGCCTGGACAGGACTCCGCCAGGGACTTTAGCCTAAGCTGACGTGTTGGCTCCCATCCCCGCACAAACATGCGCAAGATTATTGTCGCCCTCCAAGTGCAAGTAGTGGAGGGGACTTACTCGTACAAGCAGTGCCAACGCATTTATATTTCTGAAAACGAAAATAGAATACAAAAACCAGGATAACATTTTATTTTATTTTACTACGATGCAACAAAGTTGGTCTCATGATTTCGAGTTGATCTCGAGTTGGTCTCATGATTTTTGAGATTTTTACAGGAAACAAACTTTCAAATTCTTAAAATCCTGAACAAACAAAAAAAAACTATTTATTTTCTCGAGTAAAAAGACGTGTACACCTTTCTGAACCAGACTCAAAGTTGTATCAACCTTATTGGAACTGGATTTTGCTTGAGTTGACGCCTTATAGCTGCAACTGTGCCCATCCGGTATACCAAAGAAGCTGTGTGACCCACTTGATTCTATGCAAAGAAGAGCGGTGAAGCTGATTGATGATCCTATTCTCACAGCCAACCTTCATTCTCTTGAGCACAGAAGGAAAGTTGAAATGTACAGTCTCTTCTATAGGTAGGTACTATAATGGCGTCTGTTATGATGAAATATTCTCACTTATACCCCCTCCTCTCGTCACAACAAGGGTAACTCTTAGAACGGCTCACATCCAACCATTTGCAGTCGATATCAAAACTATGAGAACTTTGTGTTTTCACGACCTTTGCCAAACTGCCCGCTTATGGAATAAGTTACCGGTATCTGTGTTTCCATCCCAATTTAACCTTACCCTTTTCAAATTCAATATCGATCGCCATTTCCTCTCAGTGTCTCAAAACAAAACGACGCAACACGCAACGCAACACACACTACAGCACTGCGTAGCTAACGGCCCTGCAACCGGATAAGGACAGCTGCCACATCAACACCTCTGCGGCACTATAACAAGTGTCATAGACCCCTATAATCTCTTGAATCTAGAAAGTCTCCCGCACAGGCTTCCTTAAAAAAACTTACACAAGTAAGTATCCGAGATGCAAAACCAATACGTTACCAATCGTTTTTACGGATTCCAGCCTTGTTCATATGAGGCACATTAAGTTGATTTCATGAGTTACACAATGGAAGATGCGTTGCGATGTCTGGCAGTCCGCTGGCTTGTCCAGCCAGCGCACGCCGGTAATTGCCTCAAGCATCAATCACCCGGCTCGTGTCATTGGCGATTTGAATATCGTTTTGCGGGCGCCGCGCTGGTTCCGCCGGCTGATTGCATGTTTTGTGAGGAGGGCGATTAGCCACTCGCCAGCAGCCAGCCAGCTCTTCCTTGCCGGATGTGGATGTACCGGGGACTCCGGCTAGCAGTGGCAGCATAATGCCACTGAAGCGGCTCGCATTCATAAGACCTACTAGTGTTGACAAATAAAGATTTATGATTGATTGCTGCCGGTTAGTTTACCATCCTTTATTGGAAATGTTCTTCCTCTGATGCGTATGTTGACCCACTTCATAGTAAAATGATTATATAACTTCCCTGCCTACGACAAATTTAGGAGTAGGTACACACATATCTAATATGAGTTGTTTTGGAGAGTTTTAATATCACTATTTTTAACTGTTGTGTTTTATAGGAATACATACACAATATATACATTTGGACAATATTAAAACTTATTCTTTAAAGAAAGATTGATGAAAGGATTAACAAAAGTTTCACCGACAGTAAGAAGGAATTTTGGAGGTGGATCAATGCGGATAGAAATAAATCTTCTGCATTGACCACTCCGGGAGTCAAAAGTGTTGCCGGTGAGATGGTATGGGAGAATGAAGAAGTATGCAAGCGATGGAAGAACTATTTTCAAGAAATTTTTGGTCAGGGTGAAAGAAGAATTTATGAACAGATAGATGAAGCGAATGAATTAAATATTATGAAAGAAGAAATGAAAGTGTCTATTTCACGTCTGAAGAATGGGAAGTCTGCTGGGTTTGATGGTATAAATGGTGAAATGTTGAAAGCAGGAGGTGAATGTGTGATAGATTGGATGTACGAATTATGTAAGCTCTGTGTGAATGCAGGAGTAGTACCGATGGATTGGAGGAAGGCAGTCATTGTTCCCATTTACAAAGGTAAAGGGGACAAAAAAGACTGTCAGAACTTCAGACCAATCAGTCTACTCAGTATACCAGGAAAAGTCTTCTGTAAGGTGATTATAAAAAATGTGATTCTGACTACTAGTGAAAGGATTTCCGATGTACAGTCCGGCTTTATGGCCGGTAGAGGCTGTGTTGATCAGATTTTTACTCTACGACAACTTGTTGAAAAACAATTGTCGGTGAGGCGGAAGCTGTTCACGGCCTTTGTAGATCTGGAAAAGGCTTTTGACTCAGTAGACAGAGGTATGTTATGGGATGTTTTGAAAGCATACGGAGTGAATGGGGCTCTCTTAGGTGCGGTGCATGCAAACTATGAAAATAGTAAGGCATGTGTCCGTATTGATGGTGAGTATAGTGAGTGGTTTGAAGTTTATAAGGGTGTGAGGCAAGGATGTGTGATGAGTCCATGGCTATTTAACATAGTCATGGACAAGTGTGTCAGAGATGCTCGACTTAATGATTGTGGATTGATGATAGGAGAGAGCAAAGTGAGTGTTCTACTGTATGCAGATGATGCAGTTCTTGTATCTGATTCAGCAGTGGAATTGCAAACAATGCTCTCTAGATTGAATGAAGCTTTGAAAGGTAACCATTTGAAGTTGAATGCAAGTAAGACGAAAGTATTGATTTTTGAAAGAGATGATGAAAGTATGAATTATGAATTTAAAATTAATGGAATGAATGTTGATGTCGTAAATGAGTTTGTATACCTGGGAAGTAAGTTTGAAAAAGATGGAAGAATGACCGGTGAATTTGAAAGAAGAATAATGAAAGGCAGGTGCGTACTGGGTGCTACCGTTAGCATCGCCAGGAACCAGAATCTCTCAAAAAATGTTAGATTGGCGGTGCACGGTGGTATACTAGTGACTTTTTTTGTATAGATTTCTTTGTAAGGTTTTGTTCTTTTATATATTTAAATGTAATTTTTTATTCATATTCCTTGACTTATAGGTTGGTATGAGGCTGACCACCCATACTGTAAAAAATGGTTCACTTTGCCAATGTCACCCCTGTTTCAGGGAAGGTCGGCAAAAGTTGTGGGGCTTATGTTCATTTGAGGTTTGGATTTTATTTGTAAGTACACATTCAGCATTTGTAAGCGCGAACTACACTTGTTGGTTTGTGGGCTTACATCTGAGAGCTTTAAATGAATATATCCTTGCAACTTAGATTAGATTAGATTAGATTAGATTCTTTGGCCAAGGTTTTGTTTTTATTCTACCAACTTAATATTCTCACTGATATCATATAGGTTTGCTTAGTAGTTCTTATATAAATCAGGAAAAGCGATAGGTATTTCAAAATAGATAGAGGCTCATAAACGTGGATTTTCTTTAGTCTTATTATACGCCTTGCTTCCAATAGAAGGAGAAGAGAATTTGTTGGCGCCTTCGCTAGCAGAATGAAGCATTCGTTTGACCTTTGCTGGAAGTATAATCCGCCTTATTCAGGTAAGAAACTCGTATTTGTCCCTCGGGAGTCATTACTAACCAGGGAAGTATTCAACGTAACTAGGTCACCTGCGAGCGTTAAACTACTCGGCGATTTCTTTCCAATTTAATGCCCGCATAGGAAATAAAACGCTTATCTATATTTTATATATTCGTGATTATATTGCAGATCATTCTAGTTAACTGAACAAATATTTTAGTTCTGAAACAAAACGTTATTTGTGACGTTTTATCCGATATCACAGCAAAAAGCTCAGGCTGTGCCGCTCGGATGCATCGGGGACAAAAATAGTGACAATCCGCTGTGACGCGGCGCCGCCTAATCTAGCGGAATGATTGCTACGGAACTAGCGCATCCAGCCGGGCCTTATAATTTAGGCATGTTTGCGCGCATTCCGCTGTTTGTCTCTGTTGTGAAAAGCCATTCTGTACCTGCGACACGAGCCCCGTGGAAACAGCGTCCTCGCTGGGGACTAACAGCTGGCGGGCTGCAGCGATAGTGGCGCGCGCAAGCTGTGAGCAGGCTTCCTGTAAACAAATTCAATTTTTATCGTAATTTCATTTTCCCTCACCTAGTTTACAGAATCTCCAGCGCGCTTTATACAATATATTACATTATTTTCATCCAGGAAATCTTACATCGATAATAATCCGTTTATACTCTGGCAGTAGTTTTATTTCAGAGAAAAAAAACTTTTTAATTTTTGCCATAATTAAGCTAAATTTTTGTCGAAAGTAATATTCTGACTTATATCGTTGTCTTTTTACGCCGTTTATTTATTCCTTTGTAAACTTCGTAAATAAACTTCATTTACCGTTGCAGTCTAGTTTGGACATTTTTGTCAATAACTGTCATAGGCGGATAATTGAGAGCTGTGGAGTATTCGATTTTTGCATTGAGTCATTATAATGAGTTTGTTGTGTGTTGGCGGCGCTGCTGAGGGCTCCGGCTGCTCTCCTGGGAGCAGATGCAAGGCGGCGATACGCGGGAGAGGAAGGAGTTGGGAATTAATTTCTGCGAGCGCCCCCTCGCCCCTAGCTCTGTGCAGCCTCCCCCCGCCCAGCCGTTTACTTTGGTCGTAGCCACGCTTGTTTACGCTGCGAAACGACGGCATAAAGTTAAATTTATCTTATTAAAGGTAATTTTATACCCATTTCGCGCTTATAATATTTCAAAATTATATTTACGACTTTATTTCGACTCCGCTCGTTTGGATAAATTCATAAATACCCTCTGCCCTGTATTTAAACGTCTCTACTTTATTGTTCCGTAGAGTATTGACGGCGCCATTCTCCTTATTTAATGTCTGTATCGTTGTAACTTTGACATGTTTTAAGTCTCATCAAATTCTTCACAAATTCTTCCTTCACAAATATCAAAGTCACGACACAGATTTTTTCATTAACCTACGTTTGTTTAAAATTGGAAGCTTCATTTTTATCGTTTCATAAATAACTTATTATTTATTTCATGCACATATAATATGTTATTGTTTACGAACTTATCTTAACAAATATCTCAGCGCTCAGTTAACTCTAGGATAGTACTATGTATTTTTGCCTTACGCGGATGGTTAGTAATATATTTTGTTGATATCCACCGGAAATGAGCCGAAAGTTAAGTTGGGATGCGAGACTTGTTGCTAAGCTGTCTCCGCCCTGGGCATCACCTGTAGGGCACGCAGGCCGTGGGAACGCGCCACCCTTGCTGCTTCACCCTGTGAGCGCTGTGTCTGCGGAAATACAGACCGGTTCTCGACTACGGAGGACCATACGGTGAGACAAAACAACAACAATCATTTTAATATTTGTAGATTATAAAAGACAAATAAACTTAGTTAATCTACTTTTGCTCACATCTCAATAATAATTCAACGTGTATTTCGAATCTTTTTTTTTCGAAGAAATTTGAGAGGAATCTAGACTGCTTTGAAATTCATAGTAATTTATATTTTTAAGGATATTCTTTAAGAAAATAATTCGTGGTCGTGTTAGTGACTTTCTTAGGGCAAACAGGCTCAGAAAATTGGTTTCCTTTGCTACTGTCGTTGTAGTAAAAATGTGACATTTATCTTATGTGGTAAATATCAGTTTGTGTGTATTTCTTTGGATATTTTTATTTTGTAATTTTGGTCACCGCACTCGGGGAGTATGGATTTAGAAGAGGGCACGCTAGTAGGTACCAAATCTCGCTTTACAAAGAAGACAAAAAGCTGTTTTTATTTTCGGTTTCGCTTCTTCCGCTCGCGAAATCCTTTCAATTCTTTATGGGCAGCCTCTCGAGCCTCCTCGTATTTCTGCCATGCCCGATGGTTTAGTAGGCAACCAATAATAATCATATTATAAGTAATGGTGCTCTTTCCTAGCGCGGGGCTTTGGCATTGGATATTCGTGGTGATCAATAAAATCATTCAACCCTTTTTCGTTTTTTTTCAGTATTCCATCAAACAGCGGATTTTTGTATCATTAAATGGTAAAAACTGATAAGTGTTTTTTCTACACATTTTGTTAAATATTAATGAAGAGAAGAACGGGTAGAATTAAGAATAAGGATAGCAAGAATTGAGCTTTAGTCAATTTGAGTAATGAATATCCAATGAAACATGATCGCCATTGACCTCGGAAACAAAATGTTGACAGTGGAACGGAAGACTTTCTACTTTAATCAATCCGGAACACCGTCTTCCCAGAATTTACACTATTTTCGCGAAAATTGGCGAAATTCCTCACAAGCTGGCGGAGCGGGCGGCGCAAGGAGATAATCGGTTTTTATTTAAGCTTTCGTTATTTATGCCGCCCCTACCCCACCTCTAGGTTCGTCCCTTATTTACAGCCTGCTCGCCCCTGGAGGGACGCCTCTCAGATCTCCAGGCGGATACTGCCTCAGGCTCCACGAAGGTGGCGCCGCTTCTCGCCTTTTTTTTGCAAATCCATATTTTTTCAGTCTTCACCTACGTGTATTAGGCTTATCCACCTTTTGAATCTGAAAATACTTTATTTTTAATCTAATTAATTATTGATTTATTTTGTATTTCACACCTTTCTTCAGTAGAAATATGATTTTGAATGTATGTTTTTTTTCAACAATATAATAATTTGGCTTATGATGTTAGTTTTTCTTCTACCTGCTTCCTTGAGTTGCAGCCCACATCAGTCCACATCGTCCCGTTATCTCAGTAGCCCTCAGCCGGTCCTGAATAAGGCGGCCGCCGCGTACACTTTCTTTATTAAAAGCAACATTTATTCGGTTAAATGGTTTTTCCTCTTTGTCGCTCCCGTGAGAGATGTATGTACTGCGGCCAGGGCGTCCCGGCGCTAAGGAGAAGTTCCCTTTCAGAGGAAGCGTGCCCGTCAACGATATGATTTACTGACGTCATTAAGCACGGAAATATAAACAGGATCTGCCGCGCCGAGCAAACAATCTCCCGACATATTTTTTAATTGAATTTTTTCCGTCTCCGAGTAATTTCTTTTTCAGGAATTCGGTCACGCAATTGTACCCGAGATCTGAATGATATTATATTCAATCTTCAGCTTTTCTCCATTACAATATCATCCTGAAGCTCAGCTTTAAAATAATGTCAACAAAACAAAACGTAATTAATATTTATACTTTTTTGTTATTATTTTTTTAGTAGAAAATTCTTGCCATTATCAAAGTTGCCAGAAATAAATTTAACCAATTCATACAGCTCTTTGTTTTGTTGTGATGCCGCTTTATTCATCATAATGTATCTCACCCACACATAGGTTTGACTTGCACAAACCTCGTTGCTCCTCCCTGTGGACCTCTGTACGACTACTATAATAACTTCTGACGGAGAAAGCTCGGCTCTAGCAGAATACACTTGAATTCAGTTCGGCCATTAATTTCTCTGGAAACTTACCATCAACTTATTGATTATTCTTCTATAATATTGAGATAATTACTTGAACTATTTTATATTTGATCGATAAGTCACAATTTCACTCAATATCATTGTCAAGTATTTCACTATCTTTTTCTATTTATTGTACTTACTTGGCCTTTTCTATTTTATTCAAGACGTGTAAAAAAACGGTGACAGAATTTCATTTCATAGCAGACTTTGTGGTATGGTTTTATTTCTGTCTACCTCAGAATAAAAGCAAAGAGTAAATAGCATATAAGATCAGCTAATACGTAATAAAATAAATAAACCCACATTCTGTAACTTCACATTCAGAAAATAAAACGTTAAATATATCGCCGGTATGTATAAGTGTAGAATATGAAGATTTATTGTGGACGCGTTCTTCGTATTTTTAAAGAGAAATTATGACGTCTTAGCGCGGAAATAGAAATTGGATGTTAAAAAGCCAGCAGTGGGTCGTATATTTTTATTACATTTTTGAAGTCGAGCAATTCGGCACGTAAGAATTTTAGCCTTGGGTTCTTATTCCCGCTACTCGTAACCGTAACATAGTTGGCTGCAGGATGGGGCACCCCCCTCCCCTTCTCCCCTTCACCCCTTCCCCTCCAAGGGGCAGATTAATGGCTGCTGTGTTATTTCCCGACGGCTTTTAGTATTTTCATTGGCGCCTTGATCTATGCTGGAATTGAGTATTAACTCTATCATTTTCTTCGCTCTACTTTACTAATTTACTTATCTAAGTAGTGCACGATGTAACCTATACAGTTTCAATATGACGGTCGCACCGCACCTACCTTTTAAGCTTAATTAATTTATCTTAGAAATTTCCATCCTATAATGATCCATTATTTCTCTATACTTACGTGAAGCAAAAAGCTCTCGTGTTTTCACCGATGTAATAGTTGTTAAATTAAAAGCTTTAATTTAAACCTTACAGATCAAAAAACTTTAAATGCATTTTTACTTTATAGCAGTCCGAAGGAACTGTTATAAAGTATTGTATTCGTCCGAAAAAAAAAGAGGTTTCAACGGAAATGAGTTGTCCAGCACCAGGACATGTAAAAAAACCTAATTTGTCGAACCTGTCCGTCCGTGTGGATGTATGTATGTATGTTCCAGCCGGAACTACTAATCGCAGAGACACCAATTTTTGGATTTAGAGAATTGACAACCACAGATTTTGATGGGCCGACCGGCATGGCACCAACCTGAAAATTCAAGATGGCTGCCATACGAAAAAAACATAAAATTGCACTTTTCTCAAAAACGGCTCCAACGATTTTCTTTAAAATTTCAGTGTGGTCGTTACTTAAATTGTCGCGAAGAAAATTTGTTATGGCAACACTCTTGCCAACCTGCGTCTATGAGTTGCCATATGAAAGAAAAAAACGATTGTGATTATCTCGGAAATGGCTGGGTTGACAAAAAAATAATGTTCTACAATATTATGTGCAATATTAATTTCTACAAAAAAATTTCACTTTAAAAAAATATATACCTAAAGTACCGTTTACACGATCTCAAATTTTTTATCGAAAATATTAAAAAGACCCATGAAAACGCAATTTTTTAAAACTTTTTCTAAGATCGCAAGAAAGAAAAATTTATACACTTGTTTGAAAAATAGATTTTTCTTCACTATTAGGAGAATTCAAGATGGCTTCCGAAGAGCTGAATATTTCAAATGCGATTTTCTCAAAAACGGCGCCAACGATTTTTTTTTAATTTTCAGTATAGTAGTTTGATACATTCTTACCAAATTTAATTATGGCAATATTCTTGCTAATCTGCATCTATGAGTTGCCATATGAAAAAAATGAACAATTTTTAATTATCTCCGAATTGAAAGCGTTGACAAAAGAATAATTTTATACAATATTATACATACTATAAAATTCTATAAAAAAATTAAATAAAAATTTTGAAAAAAATAACAAAGAGCCGTTTACATGATATCAAAAATTGAAATTAAAAGGCTACAAAAACCCATCAGAAAGCAAAAAACTGATATATTTTTTAACTTACATAGAAAGAACTTGTATATCACCATAATTCATAGTGAAACATTTTTCAAATTTTAGAAAATTCAAGATGGCTTCCGAACAGCTGAAAGTTTCAAATGAGATTTTCTCAAAAACGGCTCCTACGATTTTCTTTAATTTTTTTGAATAATTGTTATAATAGTGCTATGTAACAACAATAACCATTGCCTCATAATTTTCTTTGTTTTAGGGGTTGCAATGCAAGAGAAAAAAATAATTTAAAATTTCTCGGCAGAGAAAGGGTTAACTTAAACATATTGTTCTACAATTGGAAAGCTCATATGTAAACCTACATATATTATTCATTACTTTATTCAAAAAAATATTATTAAGTGTAGCCACCATGCAAAGTGACAAATTTCCATACAAAAAATAAAATGAAAAAATTTGGTAGCAAAATGTCTAATACCCATAAATTAACCTACATAACAATTCGCCCAAACAAGTGCTATGTAACAACAATAACCATTGCCTCATAATACTCTTTGTTTTAGGGGTTGCCATACAAGAGTAAACAATAATTTAAAATTTCTCGGCAGAGAACGGGTTAACTAAAAAATAATGTTCTACAATTGAAAAGCTCTTATATATACCTAGAAACATTTATCATTACTTTTTTCAAAAAACAATTACAAAGTGTAGCCACCATACAAAGTGACAAATTTCCATACAAAAAATAATTGTAATATTCTTGGTACTAAAAAGCCTTATATAAAATACCAGGCTACGAGTCTTAAAATAGTACCCATAATAAAAAAGACGATTACTTAAATAGATTAACTTCATTATTTACACACAACTAAATGTTTTGTTATGAAAATTGACTATGACCTAAACATGACCGTATTTTATGCTATAAAGTCATGTGCAGCCACTGTACAATTTATTTTTTTGTGTACGAGTAGCTTTGTTAATATTTTGGGGTTTTTGGTTAGGTACATACATACATGCGTGCCACCCCTATGTGTGCCCTATTCTACTGACGATTCCATTCCCATCTTTTTGCGGGCACGTATACCACCACGAGATGAAATGGTCGTACCTGTTGAATTTTTACGGCTGCCCGAATCATTAAACCTCTGTCCCGTCCTCGCCCCGCGCCCTCGAGGGCTGGGTAATCAAAAACTCCCGCACGCCCATTCTGTGTGATGCCTCTTTCCTTCCATTCGCCACTTTCTTCTAGCTTTCCCCTCCGATCCTGCCACTATTCCATTCTCGCTGTTCTCCGGGAACTTTGCGAATCTTCCCATTTCAATTTGACCCGTAATGGTCGGTCTAAGTGACGGCCGCTGGTTTTACCTTTTTTCTAAAATATGCCTTTGTTATTCGCCGCCTTCGATCTCTCTTTCACTCGGAAGGTTTCTCTGCGGTATGCTGATATACTGCTTATTGGCCGCCCTTATCTCCCCTCCTCTCCCCAGCACCCTCTCACCCACACGCAAAGTCTCGCGAGAATTTTCCGATAGAAGATCAAAAAGAAAATATTTCGACGTGCTTATCAATTCATTCAAATAAATACTTACGGCCTATTGATATGGAGTGGCATGTTAACACGACCCTCCGGCCTTTTGATTGGCTTTTAAATAAAAGTTCACCTTTTTATCCCGTAAACCGACCGCAGTCATCAGTAGACATTCATAAATTCATTTATTTGAATTTTCTAGCGACTTTTTCTCGTTTTGAAAGTCGAAAATACATTTACGTTGTATTCAATCTGCTTGGTAGTTAGGTAGACATAAACTTATTTATCGTATGTATTCGTTCTACATTTGTGTGCCCTAATATGAGGTAGGTAGATACTCAAATAATCAATTAGTATATGAAATAGTAACTAATTATTTTGGTATAATGAAAACGTTTTTAATCCGTTTTTTATGTAATTATTTTTGGCAAACAATTAATAAATTTATTTTCTTTTGTTTCAGGTAAGCAAAATAATATGAACCGCACGTTTTATGATGCCGCCCGCCATACTAAAAAGTGTCCGGGTCCACCCTCCTCACTCGGGCGAGTTTCTTATTTCATTTTTATTACTTTTCTTGTGACGTTTTAGTGAGTTTATATTAAAAATAAACGACCACACATTCCTTTTTATTTCATCACCCTATCGTGATCACTGCACGTTCTAAATATTGTACAAATCTGCATTTCATTTTCAAAACAATAATTTTGCCATGGTGGAATCGTTCTTTTTCACCAATTTATTTTCTGTTTCATCTCAGTTGAATGCCTCACATTGTAGTTAGTCTTCAACAATACGTCTGCTAGATATTAGTTCTGTTCCATTAGTTGGACACAAACAAGTTACATAAGACGCTTTCAACTATTCCCATATTCACGGCTCATTTACACGGCAGGCCCGTTCCCCATTAGAGCCACGGACTCTGCAAATTTTCATACGGAACAACCTTTTTTATTGCCGTTACATTGTCGCCCAGCTCCCGCTGTCCTCCCTTGATGCATTCACAGTCCATTAAGGCTCTTCCAAACTGCGCAGAGATCATCCTATTCTCGAACGGCATCTCTATATGCCCTCCCGGAGACGGCGGCAATATCCAGTCTCGGGGATATTTATGTTCTGCTAAAGCTTTTCAGTCTAAACGCTGAACAAGAAACGTCCGCAAAAATCGCTTTGATCGGTTTAACAATATTACATGTGGGTCCAGGGAATGTTCTTTAATAGCTTCCTCTCGTATGATGAAATAAATTCACAGCCAAAAACATATTTTTGGGACGTAGGTACTCAACTTGAAGAATTTTTGTATGAGAATTTACTTAAAAAAAAAAATTCTAAGATACGTATTGCATATTTCACTTAAAATTTAAAATATTTTTTCGCAGCTGACAATGTGTAAATGAAAATATATTTTCTAACACCTTGTGGAAGGTAATTATTAAGTACTTAGGTCAGGGAAGGCGTGAGTGAGTTTTTCGGCGAGCTGTAAGTGTAGGCGCGAGGATAAAGTGGCCAGGGCGGGAGAGCTATCAGGCAAGTGGGTGCAGCGCGATGTGATTGAAGCAATTAACATCTGAGGGTGCTCCCTGCTCCCTGCTCCCTGATCCCTGTTCCCTGCTCCCTGCTCCCTGCTCCCTGCTCACCTCCTCCTCCAGCACTGACGCGGACGTTCATTATTTTCCACTCTTCACGTTCGACACATTAATTGCGAGTGCACTTCCCTGCGCCGAAAGGTTTTTATTTTTATTAGCAGGGCTGAGCGGGCGCCGGCGCCCCGACGCTACGGCGCCCCGACGCTACGGCGCCCCGACGCTACGGCGCTCCGGGCGTGAACTAATCCAGGCGCCATGCCGAATAATAATCATCCAACAACTACTCAATTAGGTACTCTCACTCATAACACGACATTTTCATGTTGGTTTTCGTAAAAATAGCGCTCATACAAACTCGAATTTTATTCAGAGGAAATATTAAAAAGTAATTTTGCATTTGAAAAATATTATTTTAATCGTGCCCAGTTCGATATGACTTTACATTGTTAATTGAATACTGTTATATAAAACGTATTTACGTTATATTAAAGTTCTTTTAATGAGCGCTTAATTATTTTTCAACGTAACGACTTCATTTAGAACTCCATTACTATTGGAATATTCCCCGTTTCCCATAATGTATGATAATATAAGCGCTGAAATTCCCTCTCCTCTCCGGGCTGTGGGTAATGGCTTCCCAATTACCTGTTTGATAGCATTACCGGGCCATCAGCCTCTCGCCTTTGACCTTCTGTCCGCCTTTGCCATGTAAGATCACACGTGGCGTGGGGACGTGACGACGTGCGGACGTGCGGACGTGCGCCCTTCATATGAAGCGAAGAGGAAAGTCAGCAGCCTCACGCCAACGCTAACGAAGGCAACGACTTCTTTATTACCGAAGACGTGATGAAAATATACAAATAAATCATTTGGCCCACGCATTATCAATACCTACAACAAATTAAAAAAAAAAATGCATGTAATATACCCATGTACTTACCCAAAGTCAACCTTTACTCTTATGCTAAGATTTATATTCTTCCCTATTTCAAGCTATCTACGTCGATACCTTCTTCCTCGCATTTTTTCTTCTATAATTTCAATCATACATATATTTTTAGCTTTCTATGTGATGTGAAATTTATACTGTATTTTTTTCATTGACTTTAACGCAACGCAACTTTCCTTCAGTCATTATGGCCGCTCTCTTTTACATCTTTTTTACTTCACATTTTTTCACTTCACACAACTAAATCGAATCCCCGTCGATGCGTTATTAGATTACATGCCCCCATTAAGGTGAGATTGCGCACAGTAAACATTGTTGGGCCGGTGGCCTTACAAGGATCCCAATATCGGGCCCGTAATCCTCTGCGGCCCGCCGTCTCTCACGGCTAGCAACCCCTGGAGCAACACGGCCGCGCCACCATTAGCCATTGTGAATGTGGGACATCTCTGATTCAATAACACTGCTCAAACTGCTCGATATGAAAACTAATTTACTACACAATGTTCTAACATGTATCTACACTAGCGCACCGTTAAATTGTAAATTAATGAAGGCGCTTACAGTTGATTTGAACTGATTGTTTATGAATACCAATACTTATCGTTGATCAAAAATCGTACGTCAATGAGGTCCGTCAGTTTTAAAAAGTGGCGTTAAACGGCCAGGTTCATAGGCCAAAGGCCATATAATGTTGTTTTTGATTACTAATCGCCCTCTGGCTATATAGAGCCGGGACTTGCTCCGTTGGGGAAAAGTTCAAATTTCAAACATCCATGCTAGAAACGTTTCGAGTACATTGTAATTATACTTAAACTAAATCGTCATTTACTTGTTTTTAGAATTTTTCTACAACATATTTTAAAAAATGATTAAAATCTTTGTTTTTTAACGTAAACAGACTTTTTTTGTAATATCGTGTCTCTTTTGGTTGGATTATTCTTCTTTATTATTTTGGTGGTTAATAAAATACACTGATGAAATATATCAAAAAGGAATATTTTTGTCAATTTGTGAAATCCAATAAGTAAAGTAGTCTGAAACAGTAATCTTGCGGGGAGCTCATAAAGCGAGTGAATCTGCGATGCGCATTAAAAGCGACAAATCCTGGAATGCGAATCCTCGTTGTTTACGGCCGAGCCAGCCATGCGAAACATTTTATGAAGGACTTCCTCAATTTATTTTTATCGGTCCACGCTCCTTTCATTTTCTTCAATCGCAATCTTTTCATAAGTCTTTGAACTCGCCCCAACTCTGTAATACAATAAAGGTGGCACAAAACGAAACTAAATAAATAAGGTTTTCGATCCATTCGCTTCTTTAGACACAGGACGTTACTCCGTCATGTCCACAGCCTCAATATTATAAAATCCTTTTATAACGTAACGTCAACAGCGCTATATTATATTATTTGACATTTACGAAACTCTCCCAGAAAAAGAGTTTATTGTTTGCTATCATTTTTTTTTTTTGCAGATATATAATTCGTAGTTCCTTAATGTCGTCAATGTTTGTAGAACGTTTTGATGGAGTTTCCTTCGGGTAAGCTTCTAATTAGTCCGCCCAATCAGCTCTCCACACAGGCACGCTCTGATTGTCGGGCTTATAGCTCTGATATTCTCATCTTCAGGAGAGAGCGGCGGAGAGGCGGCCGGTCAGGTGGGCACCCCCGCCCTTCCCTCCCCGCCCCGGCGCCTTGTTATTTTTTATTGCCGGTCTACCCCTACATTTGTTTTTATCGCCGTCCTATATTCCGTTTGCGCCCCTCCACCCCTCTCACCTTCCTTTTGACCCACCATTTCAAGTAATCCTCCATCTTTGTCTGTCGTCACCCTTAAACTTCACAAAGATTTGAAGGATTTTTAATACTTGCCGTCTTGTTACTTACGGGGCTACACAAATGTTTTGTTACATTATTTTCATGTGTTATCTGAACTTCTCTCCATACCAAAAAACATAGAGAAGGGAAAGCATGTTTTCATATTATACTTCTCAATTTTCGTTTTTTTTTGTTTTACACCTTAATTTTCAAAAATAATTTTTAAATTCTTTACTTTTTTTACAATAATGTTATTTTTTTATTTTTTTTATTTATAATAAACGGCTGAAGCCTTTTACATTTTTAGATTAACAGAGGTAGTACAGAAGTTTGTTGCTTACAAATTGTATAAATATTATGATTATTACAAGATACATATTATGAATATAAAAAGATTAAAAATAAATGTATAAAAAATATAAGTGATCAGTAAGAAAAGAGAAATTAAACATAAATCAAGAAGAATTACATGATAAAACAGACTTTAATGAATTTCTATAAATTCCGATGGACATACCAAAAATATCTATACATCATTGGTTAGATAATCATTACCGAGTCGATGAAGCCGATATATCATAGAATGCATTATAAATGTTTTTGTTGCAACGTCGCAGTGGAATATATTTCGACTTCTTGTTCGACTCGGTATGTGTAGATTAATGACATTCAATAATTCAGGGCTGTCCACCAATGAATTAACAACTTTATACAAAAAAAATAAATCATGAAATATTCTGCGATTTTGTAAAGTTTCAAGATTCAAAAAATTTAACAAAAAACTATAGTTCAAGTCATCAAAACGAATATTTAATTTAAAATTTACAAATCTTAAAAATCTTTTTTGGATACGCTCTATAGCATCACAATGAAGTTTGTACCCGGGAGACCAAATGTATGAGTTGTATTCAAGTTGGCTGCGTACAAGGGAAATATAAAGCTGTTTGATGGCTAATATGTTCGAGAAATCTTTCACAGTGCGACACACAAAACCCAGGGTCTTAGTGGCCCTATTTGTTATAAATGCAATATGTCGTCGGAACGATAAATGGCAGTCAAAGATTATGCCTAAATCTCGAATTAGTTCAACCGATTCAAGGGAACTATTGTTTAGGCAATAATTATATACTATTTTATCTTTATTTCTACCAAATCTTATAACTTGGCATTTATTGTCATTCATAAACAGTCTATTGTGTGCACACCACATGGACATTCGATTTAAATTATTCTGAAGCAAAAGACAGTCAGACACGTCATTTATAGCTTTGTATAGTTTGATGTCATCGGCAAAAAGTAAGAATTCAATGTCAAACAGCACATCTGTGATATCATTAATAAAGATAAGGAACAAAATTGGGCCAAAATGACTTCCTTGCGGAAGACCACTTTTAGCAGGGAAGGGCTTTGATAGGGTTTCCCCCACCTTTACTCTCAAAGAACGCTCGACAAGATAACTCGACAGCCACTGCAAAAGTTGATTTTTTATACCAAACCTTGACAATTTTTGTATTAAAATTGAGTGGCATACCTTGTCAAACGCCTTTGAAAAGTCGGTGTAAACACTGTCCACCTGGTACCCGGCTGCAAGATTATTGGCTAGATAGTTTTGGTAAATTGCCAAATTTGTCCCTGTGGATCTTCCTGGTAAAAAACCATGTTGCTTAGTAGAAATACATTTAGAAATTTCCGGAAAAATCTGGTCCAAAACTAATGATTCGAATAATTTGGCTAAAATTGATTGAATACAAATAGGTCTATAATTTTCAATATTGGACTTATCATCTTTTTTGTGAATGGGTCTAATGTGACCGTTTTTCCAGACATTAGGATAGTGACCTTGGCTGAGCGATTTGTTGAAAATTGTCGTCAAAGGAGAAGCTAGGGCAGAGGCACAATTGATAAGAAATAAAGGAGGGATTTTATCGGGACCAGCGCCTTTTCTTACATCTAAGTTGGATATCTTGTTTAGCACAGTGTTGTAAGATAAACTACATTCAGTCAAATTTAATGGTGTTGAGTCTTCTTTTAATGGTGTATCGTTTATCAAGTTGGAGTCCTCAACATACACTTCACTAAAGAATCTAGCAAACAAGTTAGCAATGTCATTGTGATTATCAGCCATCATCTTGTTCAGAAACATTTTATTTGGACATTCTTGATTGTCATTGCTCAGTTTTCTTTTAAACCTCCAGAGCGATTTAGTGTCGACGGTTGTATCTTGTATATTTTGTATAAAGTTAAGGTAACATTTTTTTGATTGCACCTTACAATCAATTCTTAGGGAAGAAAACTTCAAATAATCATCAGTTTCCCCTGTAATTTTGAATCTTCTGTGTGCTATTTTTTTTTCAGATATAGTCTTTATCAAATCAGCAGTGAACCACGATGGGTACGTTGTTGTTTTGTATTCATTATAAGGAATGTATAGATTTATAGTTTCATTTACAATCTCATAAAAGCGGGTAACCATTAATTCAACATTATTATTTTGCAGGAAATCCCAGTTTTGATTAAACAAATATGAGTTGGCGTTGGTATAATCTCCATTTTTAAAATTGTGGGAAAAAACGGATCTGTTTTTCTTGCAATTCAGTGATGAAAGTATTTCTATATCTAGAGGAGGATGATATTTGTCAACATTTAAGAAGGCATCTGATGATCTTTCAACTATGATCTTTTTTCGGTCAGAAAATACAAGGTCCAAAAGTTTATCATTGCTATTAAAGACAAAGTTGTGTTGTTTTAAATTCATAAAATTTACGGTTTCCAATAATTCATTAGCACCATTGTTATTTTCAAGAATTGCAGATGGTTTGTCTTCATCCATAGACCATTCAATATTTGGAAGGTTGAAATCTCCGAATATGACAAAAGTAGCGCGAGGATATTTTTTTTGAAGAGCCTCAAGCTCGCTGCAGACATTTTTATATATGTCTATGCTTGAGGAGGGTGGAATGTATACACATCCTATTATTATTGTTTCAGTTGTGGATTGTAATTTGATGTATATGTGTTCTATATTTTTCTGGTTTACCTTAATGTAGGTTGCAGGTATATTGTTTTTTACAGCTATAAGGACTCCTCCTCCCCTCTTTTTTGAACTTGTGAATTTGTCTCTATCCTTCCTGAAAACATTGTATTGATCCAGTCCTAGTTCAGAGTCTTTGATTGACTCGTCGAGCCACGTCTCTGTGAAGATGACTAATTGATATGATAGAGTTGGGATATGTTGTCGAATCTGTGATGTTTTTGATCTAATACTTCTCACATTTTGGTAAAAGACTTTCATGCTTGGGAGTTTTTTGAGTTAAACTGTACTATTTTTGGTTCACCGTTGATGAATTTGACAGTAATGTTTTCATCGCCATTTTTCTTACGTGCATCAACCTCAGACCATAATGCTTTTAGATGATTTCTCTGCATTAATGTCAAGTCCTTCTTTGATTTTATGCCCGGAGGAAGTTTGCGGCTGTTTCGCAAAAAACAAGTTACATCTTCGCTCTCTTTGAAAATCACCTTGATGGGTCTTGGTTTGTCTCTTTGGCGGAGACCAATTCTATGCACCCTAACTATTCCGTTAGTGTTTTCAGTCACGCTTGTTATGATTTTAGATGTCTTATTATCATCTTCTAAGTTTTGCTCCTTTGGTGGAGTATCAGGGTCCGACTCAGGAACACCAAAAAGGATTATATTTTTGGCTCTTAGATTTCTATCATTTAACTCCGTCAAAGTTTGTAGGATGTTTTCTGGTTGTTTATAGGAGTTATTTCTTAATGATGGTTTTGATTCAACCTCAAATGATTCCTCTGCAGGATTGTTGGGCTGCGGGGGATTTTTTAAAATAGCTTTGAAAGCGTTAATCTCGCCCTCCAGACTTTAACATTTGTTACATTGAAATCAATTAACACACGTAGCGCTTCAATAGTCAACACATTTCATTACCATGGTTCGAATGTCAACATTGTCTATTTATCCGTGACACCAAATATACCACAAGCCCTTTACTTCCTCTAGATGTTGTACGCAGGTATGTGGTTTATCATACAACACACTGTTTAATGAAATTTCTGGGCTTCATCAAAGCGCCTAGATCCACACCCACAATAAACAAGGCGATTTATTGCGAGATGAAGTCGATGTGTCACGTTGTGTTCCTGCGTGCTACAATACAAGTACATCATGGCGCTAGTGGGGTGCTTGGTGACTGATTTTTATGTCCTCTTCCCGTGGTTTATCTCGGATCACTCTCACTCAGTCCATTTGACTGTTGCAACATTTTCCCAACAAATCGCTCATTCAGTATACACGAGAAGTACGCAGTTCAAACACCCTCAACAGATTATCTGAGGGCTGCCACTTGAGAGCTTAATTTCGAGATCGAGTGCCACTCCCAAGTGCGGACAGGTAAAGTGAAGTCTTCAAATTATCATTGATCTTTTTTCCATAACAAGTTTCTTTCTTTAAAGTTTGTACTTGTTCCCCCAAAATACTGGCTTCATTTTTGGACTAAAATAAACAAAAGCTTGTCACATTTAATTTGAAATCTTAAAGCATTTTTTTGCTCAACATATAAAAAAAACGCAACTAAGCTACACATATAGTGAAACTTCTTGCCGCGTTATCCTCGAAGGGGTCGCATGTGGCGAGTTGAACCTATTTATTTTTACAGGTAAGGGGGCCGGCCTTACGCCAACCACTTCAGTTGAAGTGGGAATTTCCCAGCTCCCGAGGGGGCTGGTACTCATTTCTTGTAAAGGCTGAGTAAACCTCGCCGGTATTTATATTATGGGGTTCGAAATACACACCGAAATTGGAAATCATTTCTGACACCCTCCTCGGTGGGATTCGAACCCGAGCTCACGGGGTAGAATGCAAGCACTCTACCAACTGAGCTATCGACCGGACTATATATATGATATCCCATCCTTTATTTATGTTTTCATTTTTTTCTTTGTAGAAAGCATCACCTTTTGCATTTATATACCGCCACTTGGAACAGCAATATTACTTGATATCAGAAGTTCCGTGAATTGTTTAAAAGACGCATAAAGTATTCAGGATGTTGGTCTGTAGTCCACACCCTAGTCGGCAGGGAGGCGAGCGGATCGAACTCCGAACACCGCACGGCACCGCTGATATGAGCGCGAGGGGGGGGCGGAGGGCGCAGGGCGGAGGGCGGCCGCGGTAATAAACCGTGAAATTGGAGGCGGCTTATTGAAAGTCGGAGACTGGGCCGGTCTCTCCGATAATCCTTTTTCGTGAGCATTTAACCACGAGCGTGCTCAAGGTACAATTCAGAGATTTCGGGTATTAATATTAAGAACATCTTAGCACGGTTTTTGAGCATGGTGTTTGATTAAATGATTTTAATTAAGAAAAGGTTGAGCCGGTTTGAGTTTTATTTATTCATCAGGGTGGATTATATTAAACTTCCAAGACGATCCTCGCTCCCATTGACGCCCGAGACTGTATTACTTGTTCCCGGAGTAAACTTTAGACTTTTCACAATAAATTTTATGTGCGGTCGGAACCCTTGTTAGTTTTCGAAATTTTGCAAATTTACTTCGGTAAACTTTGGCCGATAAATCTCCCGGCATCGGATTTTCAGAATCTGTTGGGATTTTGCAGGAAATATTGTTTGTCGCGGTGTAGAAGCGATCAAGGGAAGCTATGCTTTGTAGCGGGCAGGGCGCTGGCGCTGGTCGTGCAGCGTGAGCCGAGCACAGATCTCAACTTTGAACATTAGCCGTGTGTGTATGCTCAACTTACCCAATATCGAATTTACTCCTCGATAAATAGTTGGGGAGTGTTTCACGGGATAGCGCGATGGCCATGAAATATTCATACGAGCCGCCGCGCCGCCTTACAATTTTATATCCCCGTCGGCAGGCGCGCATTTCCCTCATGCTGCTGGGATTTCTACTGTTTACTGCTTAACTTCTTGCTTGCGCGAAATTGCACAGCTTCCTGTCGGTGCCAAAGTTAACACGAAATAAATTGATGCTTGCAATACCTTTTATTTACTTAATTATCTTTTTATGGTAGTTTCTACTTTTCTAAATCACATGCGAAGTACAGCACAAAACGCATATTTTATTTCATCATTTGAAACTGCTTATTCATAGGCATTGAAATCATTATTGTAGAGGAAAAATGTGGTTTTACTAGCAAATGTCAAAGAAACGTATTGTTATGGTAATGCCTGCAATTTGTAGTCACAGTTCACGTGCGACTATATGCGCCCCTATCGTGCCTGAAACAATTTCAAGCCAGCAAGCTGTGCAAGTCTTTGCAGTATTCGAGACAAAGAGCCGACATTTTTCAGGAATCAAATAAAATAAATCGGGAATTTCGATAAAAATAACTGCATCCCAAGCGGAATGCAATCACACGGAGCCTCTGTGAAGTGCAGGGACCGCCATTGCACTACGTTCTACAATATACACAAAAATGTCCGATACGTGACCCCCTTCCGGGCAGAAGTCGCTTAGCTGGCATTTGTCTCCGCGGCTCCTGCAGCTCTGGCCGGCTTACCTGCTGGTCACTCTCCCTCCTCCCTCCCCCCTCCCCACTCCTCGCTCCTCAGCCATCTGCAGCCATTTGCTTGCAAACGTTCCTCCTTTACACATCTCTCCCCCAAGCGCCTTGAATATTTTATTTAAATTTACCTTTCAGAAAACGCTCCGCCGCGCCGGCCGCTCGTAGACGCGACTGCTACATGGCTCTACGCCCCATGCCGTGTGTTGTATCGGATAAAGAAGTAATGCCGTCTTTTTCTACATCCATACAATCGGATTATTTCCTTTGAATCATATTTTGATATTTGATTCCATTTTTCTAAATTTATATTTTTGTATATTAACAATCACGTATTGCACAGGGAAAGTTTCCTTCTGAAAAATGAACACTTCTATATTTTTGTTCCTCCGTTACATTTACAGGGCGCTCAGTTGTGTTAGTGAAGTATGGACGGTGTGTTCACCAGAATCACAATATTGACTTCCCGCTAATGGTTCCTAATAGCGCAGCTTCCATTAGTCCCATTAACGCGGCCTCTTTAAGTGATTTACACGCTCACTCACACCGCGGACAGGGACGCGGGACACGGGACACGCCATCCATCCAATATCGCTAAATATAACGATTCATCTCCATCACGGTTTCCCGCGTAGACACTCATCAGCTGCTGCTGTAGAAAGGCTTGTTAAACAATATTACCTGTTAGTATCGCAGAAACCAGCTGCGGCTATCGCAGGCAATTAATTAGTAACGCACATTCATTTATACACCGTAACCATTTTGTCAGGTTTTGTAGGAAAACCATCTTCAATAGAGTTCATGTCCTTGGTAATGCACCTATATATTTTTTTTATGTGTAACTAGTTGACCCGGCAGATTTTATCCTGCCTTTATTTTTATAAATAAGATTCAATAGTTTTGTGGATTTGTAAATTTGGGAATGGCTGTTCTTCAGAAAATCGAAAAGATGAGCGAATGAATCTTATTTTGAAGTGATCATTGTAACTATTATAGTGAGATGGCATCGCCCAATAACTTAAAACAATTGAGCGTGCATATTTTCATGGGCATTATATCAAATGAAATTGGGCTCATTTAAAGATATTGAAGTACTATGGATTGCAGTTATGAAAGATGTTATAAATTTCAGGAGGTGTATATGAAAGTTGTATATCTTTTGTCATTTTCACACTGTAATTGGTATTTCAAGCATAATTTCATTGCTTAATACCAATAAAAGAATGCTGTTATTCTATTGGGCAGAAGGAAATGTTTTCTGTGTACATTTAAAAAATAATCAAATTATCATTTATAGGTTTTAAAATGCTTTAAATAAAGCTAGTTGCAATCGTTGATGTACAGTGTATGTATACATATTGATTGATATTAGACGAAGTAAAATCAATAATATAATTTAGGGTAGATCATTGTTTTGGATGTCCATATATATTATTGTTTATTGATTTTAAAAACATAATTTATTGTGTATGTTCCTTGACTTATAGGTTGGTTTGCGGCTGACCACCCATGCTGCAGAAAATGATTCACTTTGCCAATGGCACACCTGTTTCAGGGAAGGTCGGCAAGAGTTGTGGGTCTTATGTTGATTTCGGATTAGGTTTTTATATTGTAGGTCCACATGCGGCATGTGTTAGTGTGAAATTAAGCATGTCTTCTTGTGGGAATGATGTGAATCTCAAATGATACATATCTTTGCAACTTAGATTTAGATCATTGTGTTTATGCTCCTTAACTTATAGGTTGGTATGCGGCTGACCACTCATGCTGTAGAAAATGGTTCACTTTGCCAATATCACTCCTGTTTCAGGAAAGGTCGGCCAGAGTTGCAGGGTGTTTGTTTATTTGAGATTTGGGTTTTAATATTGTAGGTCCACATGTGGCATGTGCAAGCGCGAACTTATACATGTGTGCTTGTGAGAGTGCATATTTTGTGAATCCCCAATACCTTTGCAACTTAGATTCGGAAAAAATGTAATCCTTTTTTCACAATTTATTGATGATACAATTTATTTTATTTATTTTTCTTTTTCTTAATTTTGTTCATTTTAGCTTTGATTTGTTACCTCGTATGAACCATTGGAGCTCAAGTTTGCACATAGAAAGTTGAATATTAAGTAAGAAGATCGAGTATGTAGTAAAACTTGGTTTTTGGCAGGAGTTTAAAAGTTTATGTACACATGCAGCATGTGTAAGCATGTACTTACAATGTGCTTACTTTTGGGCATGTATTTAATATGAGTCTAAAATGACAAAATATCTTTGCAACTTAGATTATATGTTTTGAAATGTAATTTGTCGTGTATGTTCCTTGACTTATAGGCTGGTATGCGGCTGACCACCCATGCTGTAAAAACGGTTCACTTTGCCAATGTCACCCCTGTTTCAGGGAAGGATGGCAAGAGTTGCAGGGTGTATGCCCATTTGAAATTTGGTTTTTATGTTGTAGGTTCACATGAGGCATGTGCAAGCGCGAAATTTACGTGTCTGGTTGTGAGAATGCATGTAATGTGAATCTCCAATGTAACATATCTTTGCAACTTAGATTAGATTAGACGGATCTAAGAAATGTTGAAAGTGCCACCATATGTTTTTATGCAACTTAGATTATAAGTCCTCGACTTGTAAGTTGGTGTACAAATTGTTTCACTTCTGCCTGTTTTAAGTAAAGTCAGCATAAATTGCACCGTTGTTATTTGGGATTTGCAGTTGGGTCTTATTTTGAAAATATACATGCATTATGTGTATGCACAAACTAACATGTGTTTCCTTTTGGGCATCCATTCAATATGAACCTTAAATGTGTGCATATATTTGTAACTGAGATTAAAGACTTATTTATTTAACCTTTAACGCTTTTCATGACTTTGACAGTTGAAAAGCTAAATTCCAATTTTTAAAAAAGAGTTCTGTTTGGTAAAGGCTGTTGAATAAAATCTTTTATTCCATTTTCAAATTTTGTACCTACCAGTTTATTTATTAATTTGATTTTGTTTAACCTCTTACAATATTTCAAACCGAACACATTTAATGAAATTTGAATATGGAACAAAAATCTGTCAATTAGATGAAGTTGGAAATGATCAATTCCCATATAAAAACGACGTTCAGCATTTCACAAATTTAAACATGTTCTGCGTTATTTTATCAACTTTTTTGTACGCTTTAACCCTTCCCAGATTACGTACTTTATTTTGAAACGAAAGACAGCCAAAACCGTTTAGTCCTTCACCATTTTATCGCATTACCAACGAACGCTTTTTTGGCTTTATAGTATAGATAGAAGATGTGTTTCATATTTTGTATATTTATTTTAGTTTACTTATCTTTCAATAACCTCCATTCTTGCAAACAACACTACTATAATTTTAGCTACAAATATATGTTAACATTTAAGGCTTATATTAAATGCATGTCCACAGACAGGTGCATGTAGCCTCGCCCCAACACATTCTGCGTGTGTGCATATAAAGAAACAAAATCTCACATGATCATATACCTTGCAACTCTTGCCGCCTTTCCCTGAACTGGGTTGGCATTGGCAAACGGGGGGTCAGCCTCATACTAACCTATCATTCAAGTAGCATTTCCACTTCGAGATTTATTAACAATTAATAGCCTTCTTCATCCTTCTGAAACTTTGAAACGATGCGTTACAAGGTGATATTTGTACGTAATAAGTGCTTCTTACAGTCTTGTTCCTCATTGCCGTGGGTTGTGACCCGTGTGGCAGCAAACATTCTTCTTCAGCTTTCTCTTGACTGCGCTGCCCGCAGCGCTCCAACCACCGAGGTGCCTGCTGCGCAATCGGTGCATTGCATGAAACTGAAAATTATATTCTCGATTTAATTTCTTGGTAATTTTCAGTAGGATATTATTCGAAAAAGCCTCTTAATACGCGTAGTATGGTTGGTACCAATTCGATATAAGTTTTGTCCAAAATACTGAAATAAATCTCCCCGCGGATCAATTCAGGAGCCGGCGAAAGAAAACGCCGGCAGGTCCCGGGTCGGGATGGAAACCAGATCACGTATGCTCGTAATCAGTACCGCCTCCCAAGGCCCAGTCCGCCCCCATGCCGCCCCACAAAACCCAGAAGAAGCTTTTCTTTTCCCCAAATCACGTCCCTACCGATGCGTTTCACAACAAAGCCTTATTTCATTATAATGAGAACACAATACATTCCTATTGTTTGGCAGATATTAACGTATAACTGTCAACCATCTAGCATTCTATTGTTTGGCAGATATTAACGTATAACTGTCAACCATCTAGCATTCTATTGTTTGGCAGATATTAACGTATAACTGTCAACCATCTAGCATTCTATTGTTTGGCAGATATTAACGTATAACTGTCAACCATCTAGCATTCTATTGTTTGGCAGATATTAACGTATAGCTGTCAACCATCTAGCATTCTATTGTTTGGCAGATATTAACGTATAACTGTCAACCATCTAGCATTCTATTGTTTGGCAGATATTAACGTATAACTGTCAACCATCTAGCATTCTATTGTTTGGCAGATATTAACGTATAACTGTCAACCATCTAGCATTCTTATATAGTTTTTAAAAGTAAAGAAAGACAATTATGTTTTTTCACAAAACATCTACTTTGATAACCTTGTAAAGTTCACTTCAATTAATGCTCGCGTTAATCCGTGCACGATATCAAGTGTGTACTTTACGAATACTTATATGAAACTGAAACAAATTAAATTGATGCTGTTATAATAAAGGTACCCTTACTTCAATGAACATGATTTTTTATTTTTTTATTTTTAGATCACTAGTCAGCAGAATAGTCCACATAAAAATAATATTATTTAGTTGTACTCGAATGAACTGTTAACTTAAAAAAAATGTTTTTCTAGTTATTTCTGGAAATAACTGGCCCGTTGACTGTAAAAATATAAATTTCGCTGATCAGCTGTAACTCGATAGCCGATGTCCGTGTGTCCCCAGTGGGCCATATATCCTCCTGTAGCTGCCCGCCCTGCCCCCGCCCTGCTCACCCCCTGCCTACTCCCTGCCCACACCCTGCCCACGCCCAGCACTGATGGCTCCCCCATGAGCTGAAGAAGCACACCAGCTGTTAATTATATGCTTCTGTTATACGTGCATGTACTTGCGCTGAAATAAGGGGAAATCCTCAATAAATAATTATATTTAATGTAATTCGTAAAAGTAGTTTTTTGTATAATTTTTTTGATCACAAAACAAGGCTAATGAACGTTTGAAATTATAATGAAGTACATGATTATCTCCTGTTGTAATCGCTATTATCGGATCTACAACTTCAGTTTAGGATGTGAAATAATTGCGACCAGTTTAGTTTGATAATGCGATTGCATTGACGGCGTTATTATTAGTGGAGTCCGGCATTATAACCAGGATTAGTTAGTCTACGTTGTGCCCGCGTGTGCCACTGTTGCAGCGGAGCATGTTGTGCATAAAATAACGTGTTTTGCGGAACAAAACTTTATTACGCCGTCATTTGGCAGAGCCGCCCTTCGGCTTTGGGTGCTCGTTAAGCCGAGATAATTAAACTATTTCAAAACATAGTGCCACCAAATGCACTTGTAAATAGCTCGGCAGCCAGTTCTGCCCCGCGTGTAATGCCGAGCCAACTCCTCCTCTGGCATAACGCGTTCCGTTGCCGAACAATATTTGCCGACCGTGTGGAACAATGTCGTTGCAAGTTCGCTGATAATGAGCTGCACGCAGGTCGCGCTAGCCGGGATTAGCATTACAAATGCAGACAAACCGATGCTATTATGACGTTTCCCAAATGCGGCATTAGTCCTACAACAGCCCGCTGCCCATCTGCATTCCTGATCATATACCATAACCTTATTGTATTCTCCACCAAAGTTCCACAATAAAGATACGTTTGCGATTAATAATTTTAAAGTTGGTTCCCTTGTTTACCCCAATTCAATGTGTGGATCTTCGCTTAATACCAAATATTTATAATCACATTGTTTGTGATCGAAACTTTGAACATACAAGGAAATATCGATTTTGATTAGTTTTTACCAGTTTTTTTATACATATCTAGTTTTTGTAACGTCTGAAAGACCTTTCTTAATTTAAACTGCAAATAAATTTCTCCATGTTGATATGAAGGACAATTTTCAATGGATTAATTACTTTCTTACGGTGTTATTCTTAGACATTTTCGTCGCCCTTTGAACCCACGTTTTGCTTAATTTTGATTCTTGAACATTTCTGAAGTAGTTAGGCTTGCGTCTCGAGCTCAACGCCCGCTCAAATCTAACCTCCAAATGTATGCGAAGTTAGGCCAAGACAAAACAGCCTCGGAGACGGTTTTGTGGTACAGTCGATTTTGACAACTGCCGTATTTAATATTAAATCGTAAATATTTGCTTTATTACTGTTTTGTTTTGCGATTTGTTTTTGTCATTTTGGTCACATTGACAGAATTCAGCATCTTTTTGCTAATCAATCGCTTTTTGAGGCACAAAACGCACAAAATTAAAAAGCAAAAGAAATCATTTGACAGATTGCATCACGGCTCGCGGCAAAATTCTTCATATGACACATTTTACAAAACTGAACTTAACTTGATAGTTTAAAATAAGTGAAGAGGATATTCAACACTCCACGAACACATATGAGACACTTTTTCCATCTGAAATAAAATATTTAGATGCATTTCGGCCGGACATCTGATTTGAGTACAAACAAAACAACCAGCCGTCCGCCATTGTGACGTCAGCCCCGCGCGTCCCCGCCTGCCCGCCGCGGCCATATCTGTGTGGTCGTCCCAAACGCATATTCCCTACATTTGGTTTATTTTTCCCGATCCACAAAAAATATACGGATTTATTTGGCTAATCAATTGTTTTCAAATTTTTTTCAATTATAAATTGCACAACAAATTTATAAACTGATTATTTGCTTTTATTTTTCATATTTTTTTTGCGTTATTGTCAATGGTTATTGTTTTAATAATTATTTAAAAACGACTGAAAATTCCCTATTCTTTAAATAATATTTATAAAGTGACATCTCTAGAACAGATTTTTTTTTTAAATACGACATTGAACGGACGTAATTTCAGCCGTCCAAATTTGGTCGCAGGCTAAACTGTTCCTACGTTACACTATGAACGAGAATCAATATTTCAAATTTGGTCTAGTCCGGCGTTGTACCCAGACTAAGTAGTCGCCAGTTAGGCCGATGGCGAAATATGACAAGTAAGAATAACACCGTTAAAGGTTTTCTTATTTTTGAGATGTCAGTTATAAAATCTGACTCGTATGATTGCACCTCAGCTAGTGAGTGCCCCTGCCCCGCGCGCCGCCGGCCTATAATCGGCCAGCCTATCTGATGCAGACACTTCGTTAGGGCTGTTTGTTGCGTTCTCCAGCTTTAATGGAATCACGGAGGGAAGCGCGCCCGAGCTCAACGACATATCATACACAACTAGATCGATAATCAACATTTTAGTTGGATTTTCTTCTACGATATTCTTTATTTATAATGTATTTTCAGTTGAAACCACTAAAAGAGTGAACACTCATACCATATTTGTGAAGTTATGAAGTAAGTAAGAAGTCTTCCCGCTGAAAGAAGTTGCATCCTGTAATGCACCATCTAGATCCCAGCAGTAACTATTTTATCCGTCTCTCCTGAAAAATCTCTACAAAAAAAATCCTTTCGTTTTTATTCTAGAATTTTGTTCATTTGACACAATTCCTACTTTGACACATTATGCATTGAACTGTGAATGATTTCTCTAACAATCTGGGGCAATTTCATTTTTGATCGGAGACAAAGTCACGAGGCTGACCTCCAGTGGGCGCCTTCATATTCCATCGCATTGGCCGCTTAATGAGCCAGCAAATAATTGCCCTTTCGTCCGCCACTCCCCCACCCGCCTCTCCCAGAGCCTCCGTTTTGAGCCTCGAACGTACGTCTATGTGGACCTTAGACAAGCGGAAGTTTTTCTACTAATCAGTAAAATATACAATTATCGATTGTATGTTTGAGATATTAAAAAGGTCGATGGAAGTCCTCAGAATCAGTTTTTTTTTCATTGTCAGATTACAAAAATTCATTATTTGAGTCAGCGATGTGTAGCGACTACGGTGCTCGTAGAGCGTCGCGTGGTAGAAGTCGTCAATCACCATAAGTACCAGCATTTAATAATTGAGTTGCGTGAATAGTATTTTTATTATTCTAACGTAACTAACATTTATATTTTTTAGTGTTGATCTGTTAACTAACATTTATTTGAATTGAACATGAGAGTTATTTGACAGAAGCCCACTTTCAGGAGTGTACTGACAAAGGGTGAGGAAGAAGTAGAAGACGTCCAATCTACATTATTATTTATTAGAAATGTTTCATAATACCTCTAAGTGTTGTTAATTAATAACATCTGTATAATATTTCATTTTCCGACTCCGTTTCCTTGACAGAAACGATAAAGGCTACAAACGCTAAAAACATGAATTGCCGTGATATGTAATTGTGCTCGCTCCCCTGTGAGGTGGCGGCGCGAGCGCGTATCACAGCCGGTGAATTACCTTTATTGAACTTTGATGCGATTGAAAAGGTCTGTTTCAGTTATTCATTAAGTAATCGACGCCACCAGCTCTGAACTTAGCTTGTACAATATTCAAGCCTCCCTCCCTGTCTCCCCTCCCCACCCCCCATCCACCCTCAGGGCTGTTAGAGTTCACTCCGCTCAAAAGGGACACTTTCTCCGAATCAATGGACTCACAGTCACTGATTAATTTCAACAGAAACTCAATTAATAACTTACAAACGACGGTTTACTCCGCATTTTTAGTCGACACTTCATTTCGTGGAAATGCAGACTAATCGTCCGTATTGAATTTCTTTCAAAACAATTTTCACCTTTAAAATATTGTAACAATTTAACGTGTTTTAAATTCTTTAACTCGCTTAAATGTTAAATTATATTTTTGGTATGCTGTATTAAAATGTACTTTTTTGGCTGGTCATCCAGAAATGGAATCCTTGATCAAATAAAAAACGTGGAAAAATCTAAATACATCAGTTGTAACTTTTAAGTAATATCATTACACCAAATACTTTCAGAAGAAGAGAATGGAGTCGAAACAATGTTCTATTTTCATTTTCTTGCTAGACAGACGTCCCAGCTCTAGTCCTTGACAAAATAAATACAATTTAGTTAGCTTTCCCCTACCAACCCGGCTGGGTGACTTTGTTTTTTTTGTCGATTTCATTTGTGCCGACTTCATTACTGCCCACTAAAAAACTTATCTCAGAAGGGAAGCCAGCTTTCTCATAAACGAAAAATTCACCGCTTTTACGTTGATGTTTCAGGGGCGGTGTAACCGCGAGAAGCCGCCCTGCAAATACTTCCACCCGCCACAACACCTGAAGGACCAGCTGCTAATCAACGGGCGCAACCACCTGGCGCTGAAGAACGCGCTCATGCAGCAGATGGGGCTGGCGCCGGGACAGGTGCTGCAGACACAGCTGCCCGCAGTGGTAAGCTACATCCACACGGCACGCACTAATCTCTAACACAGCCTCTCTTCACTGTTTATACTAGCCAAGTAAGACCCTCCGTGGATAGATAAGAAGGTAGAAAGCTTGGGTTGAAAGCAAGAGAGCTAGGATTTTAACCCCGTCACGGGAAATAATTTCCCATTTTGATATTTTCTTCAAACCCAAATCGCAATACCGGCAAGGTTTAATAGCTTTCACAAGAAATTAGAGCCGGCTTTCTCATGAACAGGAAAATCCCATTTCAAAGTTGGATAACTGGCGTAAGGTTGGTTTACTCAACTGTGAAAAAAAAATTCGTCCTATGCGACGGTTTTGAGGACAATGCGACAAGACATTTCACCACATGCGATGCTTGGTTGCGTTGCGTATCCTACTTTAAACTTGTCAAAGTGTTTCCCTTAAATGTACTTACAATTAGTGCGTGATGATTTCAATTCTTGCACACATAAAAATCTCGGAAAATACAAATACTCCTCCGGTGGCAGCAATGATGTCCGCTTTTCGCTTTTAGAGAAGTAGAATTGACAATTTGTCCATTTGTTTGCCTTCAATAAAAATGAGGTCGTCAGTATCACACTTTGTTTTGTACTCGACCATATCGATTATTTTTTGAAGTAAAGTTAGATGAATATTTAAATTACACTTCAGCTTCAAACGCATATTTTGAATTTAAAAATATTTAGTCTTATTCAGAATGCAGAGTATAGGTACTGTGATGAAAGTGTGACTTCTGAATTGTCTCGCCATCAAATGAAGCCACAACTTTTGATACAAAACCCACGGAATAATCCCGTCCTTAGCATAGAATCAAATTCATGACTCTTATTTGTCATATTTTAAACGTTCTGTAACCTAATACTTTAAGTACAAATGTGGAATAACAATCGATAACTGTATGATTAACATTAACTTGCGGGGTATGTAGAGGGCTCACGTGCATGATGTAATATTAAACTTTTGCCAATAATCAGCATGACTCCTCCCATATGGATTGTTAATTAATATAATTCTGTGCCTCCTGTGAAAAGTGATACAACTCGAGTTATACCCTTTTTGAGATTTTTACATAGAAATAATCAGAAAAAAATTAGCGATTTTTTGGTCTTACTCACATTCTTCTATCTGCTTTAGTTTAGGAAATATAACTGGCAGGATTTAGGCAAAAAAACGTGAAAAGTGATATAAGTCAAGTTGTATCCCTTTTAGTAATTGATCCACACGTTGTTTTTTACAAATCTATCGTGAATATTGATACATCTCGACTTATATCACTTTACACCAATTTTTGACTGGAATTTTAGCCAAGTTATACGATTCAGGTAAATTATGAAAATACTACTATTTTAAGTACAACAATTGTGTCTTTGGGGTAGTATTTTTATAATTAGTTTGAGCAACATTCTGCCTGGACCATTATCTTATGAGTTATTAAATTTAAAAAATATTAAGGTTTTTGTGTATCACTTTACTCAAAGACAACTTATAGGTGCAATATAATATAACTCGACTTGTATCATTTATCACGTAATAAATGATACAAGTACAGGCAAAAAAAAGGTACAACTGACAGAGTTTAATAAATTATTTGTAAACTATAATAGTAACCATAAAAATTAGAATGCACAGTGAAAGTGAATGTTTTTATCTACAAAATAAGGTACTTATGTGTAACCTAGCCCACTTAGTTCATGAATTAGAATTTTTTAAATCTTGTTTTTGCTCTCCTGTAAAATGATGATTTTTGAGTTGTATCACTTTTCACAGGAGGCACAGAATTGTATTTTATTTTCTAAGAACTAATTGAGGCATTAAGTTTTGACTAACTCTGCTGTGTTATTCATTGTTTACAATATCTTTCAGTTTGCTTTTATGATTATTGATTTATTGGTGTTTTACTTGTTGCGTTCGGCTGACCGCCCTCCCCCCGGGCACGCACCCACCCCCCACCCCTGCCCCTCTCTTCCCGCTCACTCCGCTTTCTTACCAACTATTATCATACAATATGCGAGTATTTGACGTAGAACCCAAACTATACTCTGACGATTTATAATAATTACAATTGTTTCAATGTTTGCATGGTTGTCTCACTGCCTTTTGTTCCTCTCAACAAGTCTGCTCCACCGCTGAAGACCTTCTTGAGTCATCTTTTCTAAATTACGCACCTATTCTTATCCATTTAGCATCTCCCACAGATGTGTAAGTATGTTTCCCGTTTGGCTGAAGTTCACGAGTTTGCGGGAAGTTGAAGGCTCGCTTTCATGTCCTGTGTTTTGTGTTAAGCCTGCTCCTGAAAGGAATCGGTTGTGCAAATTTTATGTTGAATAAAAACGGATTTAACAAACCGTGATGTAGAGTGAATTCTCAACATTTCGTCAGAGTCGTATCTGACATCTGGGATCTTTTACAGCAGAGAGTCACAAATATTTCAAAATCATAATTTCCTAATTTGATCAGGCTCCGTATTGGCAGTGGTTTGTGGGCGGGGCTGGGTGTGGGTGTGGGGTGTGGGTCCTGGGCGGGCTATGGGCGGCGTGCTTAGTGTGGTTGTTGTGTTGTCGAGGTGGGCGCAGGAGCAGGGGGCGCGCTGCCGGACCTGGCTCTCCAGCTGCCGCTGCAGGCGCTCACGGTAATCACCCCATACATTCTTGTGCCGCCCAATCTGCTGGCGTCCATTAAGAACCCAATCAACATAACAACAGCCTTCATAAATTGATTTATATTGGAATTATGGTCGTTCGACATTATATGTTAAATACTAAAAATCAAAACATATATTACCATTTACCAATCGTGAGGGTGGAAAGGCTGATTTTATCTAAGTTTATTTGAAGTCCTATCCAATTTTAACAGAAGTCGTGTATCTTGTACGCTACAGTTCGTGCCTCATTGACGGAGAATAGATTTGGCTCGTAATGAAATTGGATTCGACTCCGACGAAACGTTAAAAAATTCAAGCTTCTTCATCATCACGGTTCGTAAAATTGGATTTTATTCAATGCAAAAAGGGACCTCTCCAAGTCAATAAATAAATCGAAATTCAAGCTTAATACTAAATTCCATATAAAATGTGAAAACAGTTGTTTTATTTCAATGAAAAAGGTTCTTGGTGGATAACAGCTTTTATGCTGTGCTTTTAGTGCTATTTTGCCTTTTTCTTTAAATAATAAAATAATACCTTGTTGACGGAAAAGTTGTAAATTCATTCTCAACAATACAACTTTATGAACACATAATGTTCATTTTTTCCTGAATAAATACGCTGCCGCATTACATTCCAATTGTATAATTATCATGAATAAAAGGCGCGAGTTGCCTCGGTACTATTTGGTTAACAAGGCATTATTTCATTTTCCACCTTGCTACGCACAGCTTACCAAAACTAACAGGTTCTACTGTAAGTCTATATCCATCTTTTTTGATAATAAATTCAAGTATTCATTTATAAATCGTCCTAAATTCACAATGGATTTTTTACGCGTGCTGAAAAGATGTGCGGGTTGCATCAACCATTTTATCGAGGCGCAAAATGTGTCGTCTCGTACTTGATGATGGATGTACTGCTGTAGGATGAATTGAAGCGAAGAATACAAACTAACGGCATTATTAGCAAACTGCTTATGCTAACTTTTAATATAGCCTCGCATGTAGGTACTAACTTATCGTCGTAGAAAATACTGATTTCAAACTAACAAACTTTTACTATTACATAACATATCAAAAGTTGCCTTCGAGTTGAAGTAATATTATATAATTTTGTGACAGGATAAACATTGTGGGATTAATATATATATATTTTTGTACAACAATGCAAGCATTGATCACAGTATTACTTCCAAGTTCAGATCATTTTCATTCACTTCACACATTATTGATCTTACTTTAAAATTCGAAACAAGAAAATATTTATTCCTAATTATAGGGACAGGGAGACTTGATTGAAAAATAGTTTTTGATGGAGTGTGTACAAATTAAAAACAAAAAAAATTGTGATGTCAGTCGGTCAGGTTACTAGAAAAAAATTAACAATATTTTGATATTGGTAGCTAATGATCTGAGTTATCTAGACCTGCGACGCCTACCCGTCCAAAAAAATTCGGAACTCCGTTCCGACTAGCATTATCACTTGGAGTCAATGCTTCGGGTGTAACTTTTCCCTAGTTCTTTGTTTTGTTGTTGTTGATGCTAGGTACTTTTAACATATTTTTTCATCATTGAACTAGGGATTTTAGTTGCATGAGAATATTAAATTTTCATGAATCATGACTCCTAGACTAAAATGCTGGAATGAGGCTGACCGCCATGCTGTTAAAACTTGATTCATTTTAGCCAATGCCACCCAGGTTCATGGAAAGGCGGCAGGAGTTGCAAAGTTTTTGTTCATATGAGGTTTGTGCTTTCTGTAAGTTCACAAGCAGCATCTGTAAGCACGAACTTACACGTGTGTCTGCCTGTGAGCATGCATTAAAAATAATCCTTAAGTGACAATAAATGTTGTCAACTTAGATTATAGCTGGTTGGTGTACTCATCTTGGCCTCGGCTGAGTTGACAAATGACCTACCGAATATCGGTAATATTAGGATGAAGACCTGTCAATCCAAGATGGCCGCAAGTGGACAGCTGATTAGTCTTCATAAAAATATTTCCGATATTCGGTAGGTAAGAATTACCGTGGGGATGAGACTTCCAGGCCAGGCCTTGCATCCCTCGCCGGTACATATGAACTTTTGTCCAACAGGATTGCAATTATTGTGACGATCGCTGGAACGTGTTGCAGGCGTCTAACCCGTTCATGGCGGGCGTGCCGGGCGTGGGCAGCGGCTACAGCCCGTACTTCGCTGCCGGGCCGCTGGTGCCCGCGGCGCTGGTGGGCCACGACCCCGGCGCCGTGCCCTCGCCCCTAGCGCCCGCGCTGCAGCCGCAGCCGCTGCTGCCGCCGCAGAAGCTGCCGCGCTCCGACAGGCTCGAGGTACGCCACTGTCCCGCCATCCCACTCATACCCACTCATACACACACATACACACACTCACACTCAACAATCACCAATACTTATTGTGACATCCAGTTCTTGCAATGAGGGATTCCAAACATCAAACCTCAAAAAATATACTTATAATAATAGTAATATTTGGATGATTTATTTGGTGAGCGCTGATTTTGTTTGTATAACACCTCAAGAGCCCTCTGCAAGCTTGGTCGCCGCTGTAGAAAGCGCCAATTCTCAGACGAGTCCCAGGTGCTGTAAGACTGGATGGACCTTTAGTGACTGGTCTTTGGTAAAGGTATATGAATTTTTCACCCAGCGAAGAGCATTTCTGAAATTTAAATGGTATATTACCTCAAGAACTTTCGAACTTCTTCAGTACGGCC